>OX456523.1:217947564-218388482 GCA_949748255.1 Eustalomyia histrio
GAATAACCATTTGAACCACTTTTGTACTAGATTAAGATTATTGGTGTAGGGACTGCTTAAAAAGTGCCTAAATGTAAAAAAAGTTTTGAAATTCTGAGTTTTTTAAATTTCTTTTTAATAATTAATTCTGAGTTTGCAAATAAACATTTATTTTTTTAGTTCTGAATTGTATTGAGTTGCAAGTTTACTGATACAGAACTGTTTAAATCCAGAAATAAAACAATAATTTTGAGCCAGTTGTGTATTGGTTTCATAGAAACTATACAGGGACTGTTTCAAAATATTCAAATACGAGTTTTGAAATTCTAATTTTAAATACTCCCCGACACGTACGGATTCATGAACCTGGCTTCGACTGCATGTTTACGGACCGTAAACACGTATCTGTCAAAGCTGTACGTAAACGGAACATGAACGGACCGTAAAACAATACGTTTTGACTCCGTTTCTGTATCGTCAAATATGGACTTCCTTGGATTTCATTAGTTTTTCTTCCGCTGCTTTTGAATTGAAGTCAAAAACGAATAATTAAAACATGTCTGTGATCATTTTACAGGTCGCGCGCTAAAATTTAGACAAACAGATGCTTTCCTACATCTCACACCGAAAATAAATTTAAGTGATATATATGAGGGTAAATATTTATAAAATGTAAAGCAAGTTTTACAATGATGTGCGCAAATTAATGCAATTTTGCAAAATATTGTCTGCCAATTTATAATAGATTTTGTTTTAAAATGTGCAAATTTTGCGTTGTATGCTACAATTAAACCTAAATTTAAATTTTGTTTAATTTTTTCATGATATTCAATAAATGGGCCATAACCGCAGTGATGGATAGAGATGCTAGTTGTACTGGATATGAATATTTCATTTAATTAAGTTTGTTAAAGGTTTTTTTGTGTTATTTTATTACATATCTTTATAAATAAATTTTAAGAAAAAAAAAACAATTTTTATCTTTTATTTAACCTTTATTATTTTATTGATAACTAATTTATTTTTTTCAGCTTTAGGTTTGTTTTTTACAAAAATATATTATTTATTTTTTAATATTTCGCTACTTCATTGTGTATCGTAGCATCTACAGGAAATAATAATTTTAAATAATTTATATTTCCTGAACATGCTAAACAATCGAGTAGCGAAATATTGAAAAATTTATAATATATTTTTGTAAAAAACAAGCCTTAAGCTCAAAAAAAATTAATAAATTAGTTATAAAAAAAAACAATAATTTGTTATTCAAAATTAAAAATTTAGTCACTTACATAAATCCGTTTGTTGTTGAAAAACGGTACGAATACGGACCGAATACGGATCCGTAAACAGACAGACTTTCAACGGACAAATCCGTTTTTCATTCGATTTATCTATCCGTCACTGACGGTATTTTAAGGGATTCGAATCAGTTTCGATGTTCTACGAATTCCAACTATTTTTCATTTCTAAATTGTAATTTTTAATCTAGTATACCTTTAAAGTGGGAGTTTGGGGAAAATTTCCTACATGTCCATGACATCTCCATGTTAAATTCTAAAGAGGGTCGGTAGAGATCGTACTATTTGTCTGGTTCAAATAAACTAGAACATATACAGGTATCTTGTGCTATATCATATGTTAGGCTCTTTTGACACTGATAGATTTTTTTCTGATCGAAATATTGACTATCAGTCAGTATCATATCTACGTTTGGGAAATATTGCAAACTTATTTTCAAAGTAACTGCTGTATTGCCCAAACTGTGCGTTTGTTGAAAATAAGTTTTAGCTAAAATGAAGCACCCACCGCGCCTGTTGTACACAAGTTTGTGCAAAAAGCTTGAAACTGGCTTGCTACTCGTAGTAGACAACACTCGTTATCCCCGTCGTCGTTCAGTGAGTACCGATGAGAATATGACTGCTGTGGCCGAAAGTGTGCAACACAATCCAAGAACATCGACCCGTCATTTATCTCAACATCTTGGCATTTTACGCACCAGCATGAAGATATCTTTTCACAAAGATCTCGGATAATTCACTTTTGTGCAATTTCCTCAGCAATTGAGGACAAACGGCCATCCACTTTGTTAGAGCTTCTCAGTTTGGGCTGTACAGAAGCTCCAATCGGACATCGAATTTGGCCGAAAAATCATCGAAAAAACCGCACGTCATTGTCGAGAAGCCAATGCAGCTACAGTGAGTTACTTTTTGTTGTAGATTTTGGATGGTGCCATTATTGGTAAATTTTTTCAAAAATGCTGCTGGAAACACCATTTCAGTCAACGGC
Source organism: Eustalomyia histrio (assembly GCA_949748255.1). Taxonomy (NCBI): domain Eukaryota; kingdom Metazoa; phylum Arthropoda; class Insecta; order Diptera; family Anthomyiidae; genus Eustalomyia; species Eustalomyia histrio. Next base: position 217,949,833 of record OX456523.1, read on the forward strand.
AAGAGCTACAGAGCCGTGATAAATGACTTTTTACAGGATGAAATGGAAGATATGTAAAATACCCAGCCATGCGTCAGACAGAACCAGAAACTGTCAACAAAGCCTTTTAAAATTAGAATAATTAATTAGACTAATAATACCAAGAAATAAAGTTTAATCCATTCTATTTAATTTTTAAAAATATACTTGTATTTGGTTCACCCTTCATGGTATTTAGTTATTTTTTGTGACAGGGTAGTTATAGACATTAATACATTTTTCTCGAAACATCAACTTGTGCGATTAATAAACTTTTTCACCGTCCGAGAAGACGCAATACAATTCTTTAACGCAGTTTTTCATAATCTATACAATTTGAAACTTAATGTTTTCAAAGGTTCTTCAAAAGTTATACGCCTAATACATTTACAACACTTTGGATGCAGTGACAACATTAATTATGCTGTGATATAAATTTTTTGTTCTTTGTGCAGACACAAACAATAAAGATGGGGTGTTCATAAAACGACACAAAATACAAAAAAAAAAGGAAGGAAAATTATAAATGATTTAATTTTTCAAATTTTTTTTGATGAATGTGTTCTGGAATATTTATTCTATTTGGATTAAATTTATTGCATGATATTTTGGAAACATTTTCTTTAACATATAACAAATTTTGTCAAAATCTGTTAATATTTAAAGGTAGTTTTCATATGCAGTGGGGTTCTTTTAAGTACAAGACGTCATAATTTTCTAACTTTTGAAGACCCCATCGATGCGAATGCCTGCTAATAGGTTTCACAAGAAATAAAAATTGGAAAAAGTTTACTCTTAGACTAACAAAGAAATCTGCCTTGTTTGCAACTTGCTTAATAGTTGAGAAAACAAAATTTAAGCACCTCGGTAGGCTAGGGTTCGTAGGGTTCGACCCCACCAGTGGATCTGGTCGGTCCACGCTAAAACGAGCTAATAGTTTTAGTTGATAATGCTCGGTTAGGATATTAGAAATATCCTATGATTAATATAAACAAATAAAAATATATAATAATAAATAATATAAATAAATATAATATAAAGCAGATCTTTGTGTTCATATTGGTAAAAAAAAAATACATTTATTTTGCGTTAATCAAACGAAAAATGCCTTAAGCGGTTAACCGGTGGGTAATCGACCCTTTAAACACCAGATATGTAAAAATATAATTTGGAGCAGTTTAAACATAAGGTATTCCTCTAACTTTTGCTAAAACAAAGTGAACAGCGAAACGTCTTATTGGCAAATAATAGGTAAAGTAACGCGTAGAGGCCGACGTATTACTTTACACCTTACTTCATTGTTGACTTTAAAGGGCGATGATTACGAAAAAAAAAAATAAAAGTAAAGGGATACCTTTTGCCGATATGGAATGAAAAAATTATTGGTTATCTAGCCAATTATACTTATACTGATTAATTGATAAAAATAAATACATATATAGGGTCTGCCAAATAACTTTTTTTTGTTTTTTGAAAATGCTATTAAAAAAGACTGAATATTTTCTCAAATTTCTTTTTTTATTTAAAAGTACAATCCTTCCGGTTAATAATGGAAAATAATTTCATTCAAATGGCTGCCTTGGCTGGCCATGCAGTAGCCTACACGATCGGTCCAATTTTTAAGCACATTATCGATTGTGTGCAGCTGTGTTTTACCAATGGCTTCACGAATATTGTCCTTTAAAGCGTCATATGTCTCAGGCTTGTCGACGTAATACTTATCTTTGACGGCACCCCACAAATAATAGTCCAATGGTGTCAAATCGCACCTCCGAGGTGGCTAAACGACATCAGCTCTGCAGCTGATAATGCGATCTTCAAAAACAGGGCGCAAAACATGGAGTGTAGCTTCGGCTGTGTGACACGTAGCGCCGTCCTGTTGAAACCAAATGTTGCCAATATCCTCCTCTTCAATTTTTGTAAACAAAAATTCGTTCAACATGGCCCGATAACGATCGCCATTGACTGTAACGGCCACTCATTGCTCATTTTCGAAGAAAAATGGTCCAATTATGCCACTGGACCAAAATCCGCACCAAACAGTGACTCGTTTTGGGTGCATCGGCTTTTCAATGTATGCGTGCGGGTTTTCTGTGCCCAAAATGCGACAATTTTGCTTGTTTACATACCCGCCAAGATCAAAATGAGCTTCATCTGAAAAGATGACATTGAAAAGATGACATTCTCCAACATTACCATGATTTTCAAAGTAATGTCGCAATATTTCCCAGCGTTGTTCAAGCGTATACACAACCATATTCGTCAAATCAGACATGAGCTAAGTGTTACCATTCACGAAATAAGCACTAGTTGAAAAAAAAAGGTTAGATGGCGGACCCTATACAAATTACCAAAAAAACAGGTCATTACTGTGTATTATTTTGTAATTTAAAATACAAAATAATGAATTACTGGTAGGTAATGAATTAAGTACCGAACTCATATTTCTGTTTTTTTAATATTTATGATAATATGGTATGGTTCAATTACGTATGGAACAAAATATCGCCCAAATGGCCGCCGCGACCTCGGCGGCACACCTACATCCGATGGTCCAAATTTTCGATGACGCGAGGCATAATTGAGGTTCTATGCCGTTAATGTGCCGAATTATCTCATCCTTTAGCTCTTGAATTGTTCCTGGCTTATCGACGTACACCTTTTCTTTCAAATAACCCCAAAGAAAGAAGTCCAACGGTGACAAATCACATGATTTTGACGGCCAATTGACATCGCCACCATGTGAGATAACACGGCCATTGAATTTGTCGTGAAAAAACATTGTTTCGTTAGCTGTGTGGCAAGTGGCACCGTCCTGTTTAAACCACATATCGTCCAGGGTCATAGCCTCAATTCCTGGCCACAATAAGTACGTTATCATCTCGCGATAGCGACACCATTCACGGTAAATGCTTGGACGACCTCATGACACACTATCGCGAACAACAGCAATGTTTTCCGCAAAACGAACTGGGCGAGCATGCACAGGTGTTTTCACAGACCCGATTTGCTGAAATTTGCCCACAAGTCTCCCGATTGTGGACACATTTAGTCGATTATGCTGACCAAAAATAAATCAGGAAGTGCACGATATGCATTTTGATTTGAACGCCCATTTTAATAATAAGCCTGAATAAATTTAACGCGTTGCTCGATTGTGTATATTTCCATGGTTCAAATTGAGTTAGTCTGAAATTGAGAAATGTTAAATGAAATGCAAAAAAAAACTTGACGTTTAGGTGTGGTTCACATTCAACATCGGCCCTTAAAATTTAACCAACCTTTACAACCTCGTGGATTTTTCAAAAAATGGAACAAAGTGAATTTCGAGTGCTCATTAAACATTATTTTTTGCGAAAAAACAAAGAAAAAGCTTGATAAATACTATGGAAACTCTGTGGTTTACTGACTTTTGTTGTGGTCGCACAAGTACAAATGACGCTGAACATTTTCGACCGACAATTGAAGTCAATACATGCGAAAATGTCGAAAAAATCCACGATATGGTGTTGGCCGATCGAAGATTAAAAGTGCGTGAGATTGTTGATGCCATATGCATTTTATATAGCAGTGTGGTTGCGATTTTAAATGATCAGTTGGATTTAAGAAAGCTGCCTGCAAGATGGGTGGGTGCCGCGTTTGCTCTCAATTGACCATAAACGTAATCGTGTGAGAACTTCAAAGGATTGTTTGGAGTTGTTTTACCGCGATTCGAATGAGTTTTTGCGGCGTTTTGTAACACTGGTTGAAAGATGGATCCATTAAAACACTCCGGAGACCAAGGAGCAATCCAAACAATGGGTTTTTCCGGGTGAACCGGCTCCGAAGAAGGCCGAGGTAAGTTTGTCGGCCAATAAGGTGATGGCAACAGTTTTTAGGGATGCACGCAGAATAATCCACATCGATTACTTTCAAAAGGTAAAACGAATAAAAGGCGTATATTATGCCAACTTATTGGACCAATTTAACGAGGATTAAAAAAAAACGACCCCTTATGGCCAAGAAAAAAGTTCTTTTTCATCAAGATAATGCAGGGGTGCACACGTGTGTAGTCTCAATGGCAAAATTCCATGAATTGGCCATATTCTCCGGATTTAGCCCCCAGTGACTCTTTCCTATTTCCAAACCTAAAGAAATGGCTCGGTCAAAAGAGATTTAGCTCCAACGATGAAATTTTTGATCAAACAAATGCCTATTTTATGGATGTCGAAAAATCCTATTTTTTGGAAGGGATACAAAAATTAGAGAAACGTTGGACTTAGTGTATTGAGCTAAAAGGAAATTATGTTGAAAAATTAATTTCTTTTTTGCAATAAAAAAACTGTGTTTTATTCAAAAAATCACGGACTTATTGATTTGTCCTCGTAAACTTAAATTTTTTAATGCAAAAAGTAGATATTTTAATTATTCTTTTTACAAATTCAAATACAAATTATTCTTATCGATTTTATTAAGTTAAAAACTTATACTTGAGTAAGGTCCACTATTATTTTACTAAGAGTAACTACTTATTTTACTAGTGTAAATAACCACTCATTTCTTACTCATAACTATTATGGTAACTCATTATTCTCATTATTTTTGTAAGCGAGAGGGTTATGACCACCCAAGAATTTTGGGACATCGCGAACAAAAGTAATTAAGCGAGTAAATAGCCTGGTAACTACTAAAACATTTTGTGGTCTATTACTTACTCCCTTAATTACTTAGAAATATCTGTTTTTGGATGTTGCATAAATCCGTATTTTAGGGAGTTAATTAGTTTGTATGAACAAATTGTGTTACGTAAAATATCACTATATGTTAAGTCACCATTCAAAAGAAAAGTCTAGATAAAATATCTTCCAAATGATGCTGACGATAAACATTACAAAGTACTGCATTATTTAACCAACTATAGGTAACTCATTACTTTATGTTTCGAATTAATGCTGAAGATAAGTAAAATGCATTATGTATTCAATTAGCGATAACTCATTGCATTATATTAAAAAATAATGATACAGGTAAGCAGTATACATTTCAAGATAGCGCATGAAATTATCGCACCCATTGCCAAAGCTGGAATACATCGAATTTTCAAAAACTAAATTCAGACGTATCTTCGAGGCCCGAGCAGAAAGTTGTATTAAACGTTAATTTGGTAAAAGCAAAGAAATTTCCTTTGAGACAACCCCGTTTTAAGCGAATTCGTGTGTAATTGCAACTTGAAGTGAATACCACAGTTTTCCTAGATAAATACAGTTGATAGTGTTATATGCTAATGCCACAAACATGAACACACGATTAAAATAAACATATAAATTTAACATGATATATAGGATGAATGGTTAGATGAATGGATCTGACTGTTGTAGTTGTTGTGGTTGTTTTCTAAATGAATGTGCATCATACACAATAAAAACAAGAATAAATAAAATTGAATTATAAAATGAAAAAAAAAAAACAACAACCTAAAGACTACCACTACGAAAAAAGGAGGACAAACATTTAGAACAAACTAAATAAATATACATGAAAATAAGGAATAAAAACAAGTAAAAAAGGGCTAAATTCGGCTGTGCCGAATCTTTTAATACCCTCCACCATAGGGGCTGAAGATAATATACGTATATACTAAATTTTGCATGAACTGTAATATGAATATGTTTTGTCAATTTATATAACGAACTTTTGTTATTTAGTTTTAGTAATGTTATTTACAGAGGTCTGCTCTGTTAGCGACTTTAACATTGTTGCTTTTAACGTTAACTTAGTTATTAAGAGTAACACACATATAGCTCTAAAATGATATTATTCTCATTGTATGTAAGACAGTAAATGTAATCGAACAAGAAGAAGAATTAATAACATTTTTACTTACTTAACAGAAAACAAAAATAAATAAAGAAAAATTGTACTTGTAATTGTAAATTGTAAAATTTAGAGGTAACTTCACATTTTCACTTATAACTTTTGAACCGCTTAACCGATTTTGCTCATTTTAAATACCAAACTGCTCGGGAGGATGTTCAATAATCTGGGTAAAAAAGGCACCCCCGCTTGCGTCTTCGCGTCGTGATCGCCATTTCAACAGACAGACAGGCAGACGAATAGACAGACGGACATCGCTAAATCGACTTAAAATTGCATAAGAATCACGAATATATATACTTTATGGGGTCTTAAACCTATATTTCGACATATTACAAACGGAATGACAAACTGATATATACCCTCACCATATATGGTGGAGGGTATAAAAAGGGATTTTAAAGCTTTAATATGAAGACTGATGATAATTGTAGTGCATACTATTTTATAACAAATGATTTTACACTACAGCAAATAGACAATCGTCTAAAATTATTAGTAAAGCACACAGTTCACTAAAAATTTCATTACAAATATCTTTATAAGGTTTAACGAGAGAAAATTATTTTGTATTTTTTTTCATAATGGTTATGGATTGCGTGTAATAAATAGTTATACTGTTGATGGAAATTTTTTCGAACTACTGCTATTATTTATTTTTTATATTTTTTTTATCATAATACATCCTAAAGCGTCCATCTACGATATACAACAACCATGCAATGTTTACTTTAATTGCATATATGTAGATTTTTAACTTTAAAATTTAAACATGTCATTTTACCTACATACATCCCAGCAAAACTTTGGTAATCGATGCAATGTACTTATGCATTAACTTGTAATTATAGCTCCTTACTTCTTGAATTATATGCAAGCATAAAGTAATGCATAATTTAAAAACGTAAATTATTATTTATACAATTTTTGAAAATCAATTTTTAGACTTATTACTTTGTGTTTTTTTGTAAGCAAAAGCGCTACTATTCATTTATGTTCAAAGCAATCAAATATTATATACGCCAATAGCTCAGTGCAATCAAAGTTCCCAGGTTCGATTCTCATCATGACCACGTTATAAAGGGTGTCCCAAGAAGAACGCAATTTTTAAATCTGGCAACATTCGAAGTGTCATTGTTTGACATTTGAACAATTGTTATTGTTCGCTAGTAGAAGGTACGAGGTTAGTAAAAATGGAGCGCTACACGAATGAACAACGCATTCTCATTGTGAAATTGTTTTACCAAAATGGTGAAAGTTTTGCGGCTACAGTTCGCAAATTGCGATCAATTTGGGGTCACAATAATGCTCCAAAAGAGTCAACTGTAAAGAGATTAATGGATAAATTTGCCGAAACTGGGTCTGTTAGTGATGTAAAGACAACAACGCGCCATCGACCAGGTCGATCGACCGAAAATGTCGCAGCTGTACGTCATGATGTCGCTCAAACTCCATCCACCTCAATTCGACACCGAGCTCAGCAAATTGGTGTCTCCAAATCCACTTTGCAGCGAATTTTGGCGAAAGATTTGCATCTTCATGCATACAAAGTTCAATTGACTCAGGAACTGAAGCCAGCTGACCATGGACAGCGAAGGGAGTTCGTTAATTGGGTATTGGAGAGACAACATGAAAATGCTGATTTTGGCGATAAAATCATCTTCAGTGACGAGGCCCATTTTCATCTTGATGGCTTCGTCAATAGGCAGAATTGTCACATTTGGGGTGACGAAAATCCTCGAGTGATTCACGAGAAGCAAATGCATTCTCAACGTGTCACTGTGTGGTGTGGTTTTTGGGCTGGAGGAATCATTGGAGCTTTTTTTATGAAAATGAGGCAGGTCAAGCGCAAACAGTCAATGGTGTTCGGTATCGTGAAATGATAACCAGTTTTTTCTTGCCTAGAATTGAAGAAATGAATGTGGAGGGCATGTGGTTCCAACAAGACGGCGCCACATGTCATACAGCCAGAGAAACAATTCAATTGCTGCATCAGTCATTTCCCGGTCATGTTATTTCGCGTTTTGGAGATCAGTATTGGCCGCCTAGATCGTGCGATTTAACACCATTAGATTTTTTTCTTTGGGGTTTTTTGAAGTCGATGGTTTACGCGAATAAGCCGACGACGACTTAAGCCTTAAAAGAGGAAATTGGACGCTGCATTAATGAAATACCGCAGCATTCATGCAAAACGGTCATTGGAAATTTCATTAAAAGATCGCGTGCATGCCAGCAAAGCCGCGGCGGCCATCTGCACGATATATTGTTCCATACATAACCTCATTCTGTCTAATTTACGATATAATAAAGTTTCACGATTTTTTTTTTAAATATCTGTGTTTTATTTAAAATTTAAAAATTGCGTTCTTCTTGGGACACCCTTTATTAAATAACGCTTCAAATACTTGTAATAATTTTTTTACATACTCGTTACCATATAAGAAACCATTTACTTTATAACCTTAAAGTTAATGGGTCCATACATTACCTCGAGGCTCATCGTAAAGTAATGCATGGTTCCCTATACATGGCTTTACACATTATTTGGTAATGTGTGGTTTTGCTGGGATACCTACAACACACATACTATGTTGCTTTCCACACTAAATTAAAGTATATATTTTTGTCTTGATTCAGCAAATTCATATGTTTGTTTCATAATCAGAAAGGATATCAGTACGTATAATCATACGTATTATCATATAATCAGTACGTATTATCATATTCAGTATACGTACAGATGACCTAACTGATTATAGAATAAATATTTGAGGTAAATAAATTCAACGAATATTTTCTCCAAAACCAAAGCCAGTAATACGATAAAACCTTCAGAACATTTAACCACGCCTACCACAGTTTTTGTAAAAGGTGTTTATGTTTTTATTCGTATTAAATAAACTTACAGTATGTATTCAATATACATTTATTTTGCTGTACACCTGGTATGGAAAGCCTCATTTTTGCCAATCCAGCTTGGAGTTTTTTAAAATTTAATCATTCGGAAGTTATTGATGTTAATGTTGTTATTTAATGCAATTATTGGTTTCTACTATTTACCTTTCCGGTCATTAGGTAAAGTGTATATCATTGAGTAAAAAAGTACAATTTTTATGCTTTATTGACCACAAATGATGTTTTGGGTAATACATTTAAGCTTATCTTTTTTAAAAAAGTAAAAAATAGAATCAATGTAATGTACAGGTGTTAGACAAATTATACTGAACAAAATTTAAGGTAGCATTTTTTGTGGAAATTCGTTAAATTAATCGTTATTTGGTAAACTTTTTTTGAATAGCTACACTTTCTTTTATAATTTCTAAAGGAGAAATTGTAAAAGAACTGAAATGTAATTTTTGCGTATACGTTATATGGATTCAAAACATATTATTAATCATACGCTACCAACTAATGAGTAAAAAAAATATGTATGTTTATCATATGCACCCAAAACATGCGTAGCGAAATGAGAATCATGCTGATTAATCACTTTATAACTAATCGAATGATTAGGGGTTACTGTATAAAGACATTTGGTACATAAGATTCCTTTGACCCAAGGTAGAATTTTATTGATCGCTATATTTAAAACTACCTTCAATTGAAAGCTCCTATCTAAATTGGCTTTAAATGTTATTTTAAGACACGAAAACTGTATTTAAATTTTGGTTGTGTATGATATTTAGGGTAATAAATTATTTCTACAAGTTTAAAGAAAATCGGTACATAATTTGAACCTGGTCGCCGTATAAACCATCTTTTCGATATTTGCTTAAATGCAATTCTATATATTATATCTATACTTTGTGTCCTTTCCATAAAATAAGAACCAGGCTCGTTCCTGGAGTTTGAACCGCTTCTCGGATTATTATATTATATTTGATGTAGGCTATCATTATTTATACGGCATTCTAGAGTTTTTGTACAACGAAAGCTTGATTAAAATGTACGATGTTTGTTTGTAGACTCTTATTTTGTTACCACAAACAATGTTCATATTATGTAAATTTTAAAGCAAATTCAGACACTTCTATTCTCCGGGATTAAAAAATCGTTATGGATTTGTAATTGTCCTACGAAGTTATTTACAAAGGGTGTTTGTAAAAATTATTGAAGCGTTTACCGACCTCATGAAATTAAATTCAACAAACATTTTCGATGTAAATATAACAATTTCCAGATAAAAAATAAAGTATAAATAACACGGTGCTACACTGAAAAACAACTTGCAAAATTACCTACTGTAGGTTGTAGGTTTAGCTGAGTGTATTATATAACCGGTTTTAAGAGTTTCAATATACCCTTAAACTTTCAAGATAAGGGGAAAAAATTTTTTTTTTTGGACTGGCTTTTTTGGACTTAAACTTTTTTAACTCAGTCATTTTTTAACCGATTTCGAAATGGTCAACGGCAATTAAAATGAAGTTGCTCTTTCCAAATATGTATACTTCCTGTATACTATTAATACAAATATGTAGAGATTTTTTCAATAATATAAAAATTTTTCATTTTAAACTTTTAAATAATCTCAAAGTCAGTGTCCTCCTGAGTAAAACAAGCTTTTATTCTTGTAAATCGGTTAAAAATTGACAAAGTTATAGTACTTTTTCTAATCAAGAGATATTAGAATTCCTTTAACTATTTTTTTTTAAAGCCCAATTAAAATTGGAAGAAATACAAAATTTTCTGTTTTTTACTTTAGATTGTTACTCAAGTTCGGCGTATGGCCAACAAGTTCTAAAGGGTGTCCCAAGAAGAACGCAATTTTTAAATCTGGCAACATTCGAAGTGTCATTGTTTGACATTTGAACAATTGTTATTGTTTGCTAGTAGAAGGTACGAGGTTAGTAAAAATGGAGCGCTACACGAATGAACAACGCATTCTCATTGTGAAATTGTTTTACCAAAATGGTGAAAGTTTTGCGGCTACAGTTCGCAAATTGCGATCAATTTGGGGTCACAATAATGCTCCAAAAGAGTCAACTGTAAAGAGATTAATGGATAAATTTGCCGAAACTGGGTCTGTTAGTGATGTAAAGACAACAACGCGCCATCGACCAGGTCGATCGACCGAAAATGTCGCAGCTGTACGTCATGATGTCGCTCAAACTCCATCCACCTCAATTCGACACCGAGCTCAGCAAATTGGTGTCTCCAAATCCACTTTGCAGCGAATTTTGGCGAAAGATTTGCATCTTCATGCATACAAAGTTCAATTGACTCAGGAACTGAAGCCAGCTGACCATGGACAGCGAAGGGAGTTCGTTAATTGGGTATTGGAGAGACAACATGAAAATGCTGATTTTGCCGATAAAATCATCTTCAGTGACGAGGCCCATTTTCATCTTGATGGCTTCGTCAATAGGCAGAAAATGAGGCAGGTCAAGCGCAAACAGTCAATGGTGTTCGGTATCGTGAAATGATAACCAGTTTTTTCTTGCCTAGAATTGAAGAAATGAATGTGGAGGGCATGTGGTTCCAACAAGACGGCGCCACATGTCATACAGCCAGAGAAACAAGTTAATTGCTGCATCAGTCATTTCCCGGTCGTGTTATTTCGCGTTTTGGAGATCAGAATTGACCGCCTAGATCGTGCGATTTAACACCATTAGATTTTTTTCTTTGGGGTTTTTTGAAGTCGATGGTTTACGCGAATAAGCCGACGACGACTCAAGCCTTAAAAGAGGAAATTGGACGCTGCATTAATGAAATACCGCAGCATTCATGCAAAACGGTCATTGAAAATTTCATTAAAAGATCGCGTGCATGCCAGCAAAGCCGCGGCGGCCATCTGCACGATATATTGTTCCATATATATAATAAAGTTTCACGATTTTTTTTTCAAATATCTGTGTTTTATTTAAAATTTAAAAATTGCGTTCTTCTTGGGACACCCTTTAGCTTTAGGACTTATTATACGAGTGTACTAAAAAGAGCTAGTATGATACAAACAAGACATAACAACCCACTGGTCCGGGCCGAGAAGATTATTTTGCCGCCGTTGCATTTAAAGCTAGGCTATATGAAGCAATTCGTTAAACAACTAGACAAAGACAGCGAGGCTTTTTTACACTTTAAATCTGTATTTTCAAAACTAAGTGATGCTAAAATAAAAGAAGATATAAGATATTTTGAGACATTCACGAGACATAGAGTATTTACACCTAATTCCACCAAAAGCTATCAACAATGAAAAAGCGGTTCGAAGGAAAAAGTCAGATCAGAATGCTAGCGAATTAATGCTGGTCGCTAAAGCTTGAAACTGATTGTTTGTCTTACAAACGTAAACATTTTTAAAAAATAAACGTAATTAAGAAAAAATAGTTAGTACTTTAAATTATTTCTTTTTGTTGAATCATATAATCGAAATCGGGTTTTCATTGTTTAGTAAAAGTACTATAACATTGTCACTTTTTTACCGATTTACTCAAATAAAAGCTTGTTTTACTCAGAAGGACATTGAGATTATTGTTATTTTAAAAGAAAAAAACTCTCGTAGAAAATGAAAAAAATTAAAAAAAAATTTTTATATTATTGAAAAAATCTATACATATTTGTATTAATATTATACAGGAAGTGTTCATATTTGGAAAGAGCACGTTAATTTCTAATTAATGCCGTTGACCATTTCGAAATCGGTTAAAAAATGACTGAGTTAGAAAAGTTTAAGTGCGCCAGTCCAAAAAAATACACTTTTTCGCCATATCTCGAAATTTTGAGGGTATATTGCAACTTATAAAACCGGTTATATAATATACTCAGCTAGACCTACAATCTACACTAGGAAATTTCACAAGTTATTGCAATTTTTTTTTTGTAGCATCGTGTAATTTTTGTGATGAAAAAAAAATGTATGAGATGAAAAAAAATTTTCTGGTGAAAATAAATTTTTGAGTTGAAAAAATTCATTTTTTTTTAAATGATATTATTTAGATGAATTTAGCAAAAATAAACCTTACCAAGTAATGAGCCTAGAAATCTTTTATAATTCTAACTTTTTTATATGGGATGTCCCAAAAGTAAGGTGTTTTTGTTACGTACAAGCTTACGAAAAAAATAGGAATAATGGGTAACCAATTATTATTTAACTATCAGTAAAAGATTGAATAACAGCTTATTTTTGAACTCCTGGTAACCAGTTATAATTTAACTCTGCATAAGCGACAAGGTAATGGCGTAAAGTGTTGTGAATCCAAATCACTAATACATTTTCTCTTTTTTTAAATATATAAATTAACTCTTTAACAACCAATGGTTGATAAGTGTCCCATTTTAAATTATTTGTCAATTTTTCTTGTATCAGCTTTCACAAAATACTAACCACATGGATCAATATGATCTCAGAGCCGATAGGATCACCTCAAATTAAAAAAATATATAATTTTTGGTTCACATTTTCTTGAATCCAATTGGGGATCATGTGCATTCGTTTAAGATTTCAGAAACATCGATATATTTGAAATTGGTTCATTACATTTCTTATAGGATGGTGACAGAATTTGTTTCCCATTTTTATTCCCTTTGATTTTTAAAAAATTAAATTTTATATATCTTCACAATTTCGAATAATTATATTTATAAAAAGGCTAATTCGGAACTACAGTTAAAACTCGAGTTTTGTCCTAAAATGTTTCAAAATATTTATTCGTGCCTAGTACACCAGAGAAGAAAAAAAAAATCAATGTATTTAAGCAAAAAAATAATTGCAAAAAAGCAAATACAAGGGGTAAAAGTAAAAAGATAGGAAAATAATTTTTTTAAACAAGCAAACGTAAAAACTTTGGGAAAATACTTTTTTTAAAATAAAAAAATAAAAAATATTTTTTTATTGATGCAAAAAAAAAAAAAAAAAATGTAAAAAACCAATTTTAATCTCAAAAATCAGGCAACTTAACATTATTTAATTGAAACACTGAAAATAATTTGTAAATTAAAATAATAGAAAATGTCATTTATAAGAAATGATATTTCATTTAAAAACCGGTCTACTTAATTTTCATTTAAATTAAAAGCATCTTGTTATTGATTTTTAAATGTTGATTAATCAACTGACACATACGTAAGAAACAAATGATATAATCAGTAAAAATAAATGTCAAAATTTTAACTACCAATGCCTTAAAAAATTAATGTTTTTTTCATTTATTTTAATTTTTTTCCCTTTTTGTATTTTTTTTAATATACTCGTACAATACAAAATGTATGTATGCATAGCTATAGACACTTTTTATGTGAATGTGTTTGTGTATGTATGTGTGTTTATGAAGTTCTTGTAATTTGTATTGAAAAATTTTGTATATATACATACAACCAATTTAAATAAAAAACAAATTGAAATTTTTTTTTGAAACAGACAGCAAACAAAATTTAAATTTGTAATAACTGTTACGGACACAAATAAACTACAAGTTTCCGTTTTGTGGGTAAATTTTTATTAAATTTCAAACAAATGAAAAAAATAAATGAAACTGAAAAAAATCGGTAAATGATAGTAAATTATGAAAAAAAAAAAATTAATATAGATATTTCTTTTAAAAATAACTGTATGTTCCTTTATTTTTAAATGGAACGGACATTTTTTTTATTAAACTACAAACAGTTAACTACATAATATTCTGAGTAAAATAATACAAATTTAATATATTATAGGTAATACATTAATTTTTATTCGAAAATAATGATGTAGGTAAGGAGTACTAATTACAAAGTAGTGTAAAAAGTAATGATAAAAGTAAAGATATTATTCACCTCAAACGTTTGATTTAAAAATATGACAATATATTTACAAATTTGTATGGCAAATTTAGAGATATTTTTAAATTTTCATTCATAACTTTTGTACTGCTGGACCGATTTTTCTCATTTTCAATACTAAACTGCCCTCCGAGCAGTATTAATAATTTTGCGTCTTCGTGCCGTGATCGCCATTTCAGTGGAAAGGCGGACAACCGAATATATCTACATATATCGACATAGAAATTCAGAAGGCTCAGGAATATAAGTACTTTATAGGGTTTTAGAACTACATTTCGATGTACAACAAAACGGCAAACTGATATGTGGAGGGTATAAAAATTTCAATATGCAAATATTTAGTAATTTTTAATTTGTAATATTAATGTTGTATCTTTTTTAGCCCCTGCAAAATATTTAATTTTGAAATCTTAATATTTTATTAATGAAATTATTTTATAATATTTTCCATTACTACTGTAAATTTGTTGCATCACTTTAACTAAATCTATCGACTACATGTAGAAATATATTTATGTTATATCCATTATTCCCTCAATTATCTACTAATGTATTTTGTTATTCATTTAAAGATTATTTTTAGATAATAACGACTTTTTTTCGTATGACACGAAAATATATAACACCAAATACGATTTTCACGTTTTCCATTATTCTCCATTAAAAGAAAAGAAAAAAGTATAACAACAATAGATTTATTAAAAAAAAAATACTTTTAAAAATCGTGTTTATATATTGTGTTCATATTGGATGGTTTGCATGCAGAAAATTATTAGTTTAGTGTTTCTTAGGAGAGTAAAACAACGTAAAAGTTTTATGCTTTTATTCGTGTTCAGGAAAAAATAAAATTTATTCAAATTATTTTTCCAGTGTTTTTTAGTTAGTATTTAAATTAAGGATCCTTTTCGAAAACTGTTCAATTCACTTTTGTTATATGACTCCCTTAGGAAGTCACATATTTCGTTTAACTTGATTTATTCGGTTTTTTTTGTAGAAAACTATAAAGTTGTTCTCCTAGTTAAAAACAAATATTTATTGAACATTTTTTTTTTTTGTATACCTTCAATGTTAGGAGAATTGAGATTTCCTTATTTTTCTAGTATATGATTTGTTTTAGCCCAACCCTTTTTTTTTCCTTTAACTTCCACTAGTATATGAAATATATATTTTGGTATTTATATTTTTTTTATTATTTGTTGTATAGAGCAAACTACTTTTAGATGAAGTTTTTTGTTTAAAATATGACATTGTGGACTACAATTTATATTAAAAATAGTATGAGAGGTTGGGAAAATTGATTTTTCTTCTACATTTATGTGTTTATATATCTTTCGAATGACAAACTCCGCAAATATATGCAAACTGCTCAAGGTATGCCAATTTTTGTGAATATACTAAAAGCGAGGCAAAGTTTTGTTTGTTAATGCATTTTAAATTAACCCTGCTGTTAGGTTAAAAAACTTACGAATGTTAGGTTAATGGACCATTAATGTAAAAACAGTTGGACAGTTAATGTAAAAATTTGTTGAGGGATTCCCCTTTTTGCATTTTTCTTTACTCAGGATAGCTAATGTAAAACACAATTGTGGGATTCCCCTTTTTTGCATTTTTCTTTATTCAACATAAACAGTTAATGTAAAAAACAAGTGTGGAATTCCCCCTTTTGTTTTTTTTAATTAACATAGATTAAATATGTAATCCGTTTCGATGATGTTTTGAGTTGACGACAAATGTGTAGTTGTGATAAATTTGCTCCTATTCGTTAACTGTGGAACCGTTGACAAAAACTTCTTGAAATGTCTTACAATTCTCTCGAAAATGCCCCCATTGATATTCAACTTTTTGCATTCAGGGGGCGATGAACTTTTCGACAGTTTTTGGCATCAAAACCAGAAAAATATGGTTTGAAATTTTGGTTATCGGTGGACTCTAAGTCAGGCTACTTGTGGAAAATACAACCATATCTTGGTAAGCCTAGAAATGCACAGCCTGAAAAGAACCAAGGGCAACGCGTTGTATTGGACTTAACAGAAGGCTTGAAAGGGCAAAATATAACAGGCAACAATTTTTTTCCACTTTTGAGTTGGTAAAAAAACTTCAGGAAAGGAAACTTACATGTGGGAACAGTACGCAAAAATAAAACATTCATTCCCCCGAAATTTCTGACTGTCAAAAAACTCCCTTTGTACCATTCTACATTTGCATTCGATGACATTGCAACATTCGTATCATACATCAGTTACAAGAACAAAGCAACAATATTGATTGTTCAATGCACAAGACAGTTGCAATTGATGAGAGTGGATTGAAGAAAAACCATAGATTGTTTCGTATTACAATTCAACGAAAGGTACGTCAGTTTTATGTTCTCCAAAAACTTATAATACTTCATATCTTTTAGGTGGCGTAGATACCGCTGATCAAATGGTTGTTTCCTACAGCACAAAACGCAAAACAAATCGATGGCCAAACATTGTATTTGCAAACATACTTGATTATCCGCATTGTATGCGTACATAATATTTTCTGAAATCGACGTTTCATGGGCTCCAGCTGATCGGAATCGTAGGAGACCAAAGTTTTTTCGGCAACTAGCACTTTCTCTGGCTAACGCGTATATGATGAAACGGACTAGTTCTCAGCACAGTTATTGACTGAAATACTATCACCATGCATAGTTCCAGTGGCCTCTTCAAATAATACTTCTATTTCAAGGGCTCGAAAGCGTGGAATTTGTATTTACTGCAAGTCTAAGTCTGATATAAAATGCTTCATTTGCAGCAAGTTTATTTGCAAAACTAACCGAAAAACATGTTGCTCATCATGCAATGACAATTATTATAAAACCAACTAATAAATACTTATTTTTTTTTTAAAAATGTAAAAAAAATCAAAGAAAATATACTATGGACCAAATGGTCGATTAACCTAAGATTCGTAATTTTTTATTTTTCTCAGTCCGGTTTTAAGTCAGAACCTTGAATTTTTGTATATAACATGGTTTTATAAAAAGACCACGCGAGCTAAAAAATTAAGCCACTATGTGTGACCGTTCAAAAATTACAAAGGAAACAATTCAAAAATTAGACCAAATGGGTTAACTAACAACAGGGTTAAATTTGTTTACTTCAATATATTTGTTGTATAATGTTGCGCTTCTTCCACAATTTAACCAACTAATAATGAGTTAGACTACCTACCAGCCTTTTTGGATGAATCTATCAAATGAATAGAAAATTAATTGCGAGTTAAGGACCCAGAAAAAAGTGTTACCCAATTAGTTCACTCCCAAATATAAATTTTTTTAAACTATTTTGGGTATTTTGTTTGGGTGGCACGAAATTACAAGTTTCGGGCATGTTTCTGCATATTTTTAAATCTTAACCACTATATACAATAGTTTTATTTTGATTAAGTGAGTAAGTTAAAAACCGTGTATATATTTTTTTTGGCTACTGGTGTTTTTAGTCAAAAAGTATTAATTTTGTACTTTCTAAATTATATTGTGTTTCATCTATTAAAAAGCAAATGGGCTTGGCAAATTGAAATATTGCTCAAATGGAGCTTGGTCAAGTGAAAGTTGCGTAAATTGGTTAATATGGGAAACTCAAATATTTTTACTTAAAAACAAAAAAAAAAAAAAAAAAAAAAAATTCCATTCAATAATATTGCATGTTATATTAAGAGAATTAAATAAAAATGTTTTGACGCCATATAAAATCATTTTACTTTACCATATATGGTCCTAGATAATTACCTTAAAAATTAATTCAAATAAATTTATTTGAAGAGCTAACAATCAGAATAATATTTAATAAATAACAACAAAAAAGTGGTAAACGTAAAAAATTATTAAGAAAATTTTTCATTTGAACTTTAGCTTGATTTAGTGAATACAAAAACCATTTAAACTGGCTCAAATAATTAAATTTATTTGTTTTTATATATCTATCTTATTATACCCTACGCGTGATCAGGATATTACGATTTTGTGCTGAGGTTTGTAACTGCCAAAAATATCGGACTAACGACCACCTTATAATATAACAATCAACTAAGAATTACATCCTGAGTTGTGTATCCATGTAAATCTTTTAATTAAACTGTAGTTTAAAAATAAAAATATATTTGGATGAAATTTAATATGAACAATTTGAGTGGTTAGGCTGAACAATTTAACGACAAATGTCTCCCTTACAATTTTGCTTTCAAGGAAGCAGCTGCTTTTGTTGGGTTGCTACATAGGAAAAACCCTGTTGAATTTGGTTGGAATTAGTCCATATTTAAAGCTATCTCCTACAGAAAAATCTTATCTGAATTGGTATTTAGACACATAAAACCGTAGATATCAAGTTGAAATTTGTGCTGTACAATTAATATTATATGAGACCATAGATCATGCAGTAAAATTTAAAGAAAACCTTACAATATTTAGACGTAGTAACTATTAAAATTCACCTTTCAGATTTTCTCTATGTTTTCCGCCCACTTAATAAAAAAAGATCAGAACCCTTCCCTGAATTAGGACTGCTTCCCATATTTTGACCCAAATTATACTTGATGTAGGGTCTCTCATAGTCATGCCGACTATAATTTTTGTATTAGTTTTTTATTTTATTGTACTTCAATCATAAATTTAAACGAATTGTAATCTACTACACAATAATAAAATTAATACACGAAGAATTCCCATGATATTAATACATATTAAACATTACACGTCCATAACAATATGTTTAATTATTGCATAAATAATTCATTTTATTTTAATTTTATATGACAGGCGGTTAACACCAGACCACAGAAATGAGTCAATATGGAATTTGTTTGCAAAGATATGTAGTTATAACTGTAAGATTTTTATTATATTTTTTTTTGAAGTAACATAAAACTAAATAAATTAGAAAATAACTCCGTTATTCAAAAATAATCAAATATGTTTCAACTTTTAAGTATTCTGTTTATATACAAATATATATACACTAAAAATATATTATTTTAATGTTTAAAAAGTGATACTACGTTCATACTGAACCATAAAGTACGCATTTTCGTTTTCTTCAAGTTTTTAATTTTGAAATTCCATACAAATTCTAAATTAAATACTTAAAAAAAAAACGAAAATACGTTTTTCGTTTTTCAGTATGAACGTATTATTAGATGAAACTTTTATTAAAAATTACCTGCTAAAAACAATCAGTTATTATAATATAGTGAGTATTAAAATAAAGGAAAAATCAATTGTTTTTGTCACTTCTTTTATAAACAATCGAAAATAAATGATTCCCAATTACTTTAATGCGCATATTCAGAAACTTTTAAAGAAATAATATTGTGAGTATATTTTTCTACATACATTTCCAAAAAAGGGTTATTTCATCAAGCGAATTTGGCGCCAAACGAATCGTCCCAGCAAAACAGAGTTTCAACTACTTACCAGCCTATTTACTCGCTTAATAACTTTTGTTCACGATAACCCCAAAAGTAATGAGTGGTCATTACCTTCTCATTTACAAAAAACACAAAGTAATGGGTGGTCATTACTATCTCCCTTACGAACAGCTAAAAAATTACTTTTGGGCATCGCGTAAATATGCGCGTAAATATGCTGGTAAGTAGTTGATACCATGTTTTTGCTGAGATGTTTAATTATTTTTTCTGCATTTAAAATAAACCTTTTTTGTTGATTGGAAATATCTTAAAATACTATAATTTTATAAATAACTGTATAAACAATACAAAAAAAAAAAAAAAATACGAAAAGTTTTCGATAGTTTTACGAATTACGGAAAATATACCAAAAATTTTGTACATTACACAAAAAAAGTATTAATAAATAACTAAAAGTTTTTTATTTGTAAAGTACACAGAAAAAATTTCACAAAATTTTAAGAAACTAAAAATATGTGTTAAAATTCAAAATCGATTTCGAAAAATTTTTTGTTTAAAATGCTTCTAAATTGTTATTTTTCATATAAAATTTCTTTTAAATTTAAATTTGAAGTTACAAAAATACAACAAAAAAAATTTTTTATTTACAAATTCTATTGTTGGTGTCTTTTTAAATATTTTTTAATTTGTAAAGGGTGGTTAAATTTTAAAGGCCGATGTTGAATGTGAACCACATCTAAACGTCAAGTTCTTTTCTGCATTTCATTTGACATTTCTTAATTTCAGACTAACTCAATTTGAACCATGGAAAGATACACAATTAAGCAACGCGTTAAAGTAATTTAGGCTTATTATGAAAATGGGCGTTCAAATCAAAATGCATTTCGTGCACTTCGTGATTTTTTCGGACAATTTAATCGTCCAAATGTGCGTACAATCAAAAAAATCGTGCGAAAATTTGAGCAAACCGGGTCTGTAGGAGATGTGAAAACACCAGTGCATGCTCGTAAAGCTCGTACTGCAGAAAATATTGCTGCTGTTCGCGATAGTGTGGTTGAAGAGCCGTCCACATTAACTCGTCGTCGTGCCCAACAATCGCACCATGATAACGAACTTTTTATGGCCCGGATTGGAAGATATGGATGTGCACGATATTTGGTTTCAACAGGACAGTGCCACTTGCCACACAGCTAACGAAACAATGGCTCTTTTGCGCGACAAATTCAATGGCCGTGTTATCTCACGTGGTGGCGATGTCAATTGGCCGTGATGTGATTTGAGACCGTTGTACTTCTTTCTTTGGGGTTATTTGAAAAAAAAGGTGTACGTCGATAAGCCAGCAACAATTCCAGAGCTAAAGGATGAGTTAATGCGGCACATTAACGGCATAGAAGCTCAATTATGCCTCAGCGTCATCGAAAATTTAGACCATCGGATGGAGGTGTGCCGCCGAGGTCACGACGGCCATTTGGCCGATATTTTGTTCCGCTCATAATTGAACCATACCATATTATCATAATAAAAAGAAATAACAATCATTTCCTAAATAATTTGTGTTTTATTCAAAATCAACATCGGCCCTTAAAATTAAACCAGCCTTTATTTACAAAAATATTCTATAAAAGATGTTTAATATTACAAACATAATTTTGTAATTTTTTTTTGTGAATAGATTTTGTTAGTGTAGTGTTATTAATGGCTTTCAGTAAGGATTAACATTTTTGATTTTTATTTTTAAATTTTGTTGCATTCTAGCTTCTGTGCATTCTACACAAAAAATCTGGTGATAATCGAAATAACTAAAATTATTTTATTAAAAATAGCAAATTTTAAAAACACAGCCATAATAAAGACTGTTTAGATTTGAGAAAAAGAGTGTTAAATGTGACTGAATAAATTTTAATAGACTTAATGACACGGAACTTACTTTGTCCAAATTATAGCGATTTCGATAAATACAGTTTTATGTAAAACCTAGAAGAAAATAAAAATATTGATGTTAATAAACAAATTGTAAATTTTTATTTTTTTTATAAAATAATATATATATTTTTTTAATTTAAATACAATATATAAATAGTTTCAAATTAAAATATAAATTAAGTTTCATTAGCAAGAAGGTATACAATTCAAAAAATGTGTCAAAGTCAGATCCTTTTCGTAGTTAATTAATGGTTTTCCTTGAGAGAACTAAAAAAGGGTGCCCTGAGTGACACACGGCATCTACGATTAAGGAGCACTGGGGGTACTTGGTTTTCTTAAATTAACTAATTTAAGGAAATTGTTGCAAAAATATAAAATATCATAGTAATGTTTCTTGTTATTATTTTGCGACAATTTTAGCTTTAACTTTAATTGACATAAGTGAAAAAAAAAAAATAGTTTTAGTGCCTTTGATAAATATACAGAATAAAATAATTATGCAGTAATGTATTGTAGTCAGGAAGCAAAATTATTACATACAAGCGCAAATTTGAAATTTTTTACAAGTTTTATCCTTTATTTGAGAAAAATTTACTCAAGTTTTTTTTAAATTCATCTAAAGAAATTTTTAGGAAAAAATCCTATATGTAATTTTTTATTCAAATTTTTAGTAACGGCTTTCAAAATTTAGTTAATTTTTTACTTGGGGGAAAAATTAACACGCATTAAGTTCAAGTACTTTCTCATTTTAAATTAGACACATTTTTTGAACTAAATGGGACTAAATTGTGTTCTAAAGTTTTTTTCTTTTGAACTAACTTTATTTTATTATGTTTTAGTATTCTTATTATCTTAAAAATTGATAAATTTTTATTTAACATACTTGTTTTTTCTAAAATCAAAAATTATTACTTAGAAGAATTATGAACTAATATTTCTAAGTATATAAACTACTTCGTTTTTACCCAAACATAGGAATTTTTATTTAAAAAATTTTACTTAAATTAAAAAGAATGTTTAAACTATTTTAAAGGAAATTTGGGATTAATATTTAGTTCATGTCTTCTTTTTTTTTTGAGTGTGCTTTTGCATTATTTTTTATTATTTAGTAGAAAATAATTTGACTTTACGCTCAAGTGTTAAATTTTCGCTTTCAAAATCGAATATATTCCCAACTAAGTCTTAGTTATGAGTTCCTATTACTAATTTATAAAAAAAATAAGCCGATGATTTTGGATCTACCTTTAATTTACGAAAAAAATATTTGGTATCATTATATAACCATTTATTTGGTAGTAAAAAGCTCACCATGTGCTGCATAAAAGGACACTTCAATTGAATGTGAAATTTATACTTAGATGGTTAAAATTATTCAAAATTGACATTCATGAGATACAATTTAAAAAAAATATATAAAATTATTGGCTGTATGTACTTTTTTTATTGTAATTTAGTAAACAACAACATAAGAAACATTTTATAGAAATATAACATGACAAATTAAATGAATTGCGTGTAGGCTGTATTAAAATTCATATTTCACAGAACATGAAAACATACACAGTACGAGTATTTAATAAAAGGTTATTTAACCCTTAAATTGTACATCTGTGTTATTTTTTAATTTTTGCATGATGTCGATAAAGAAGAATTTAGCCAATGAAACTTTTTATAAAATTAGGGTTATATTTCATGCAAATTTATAACCTGTCTGTTTTTAGTATTCAGAATCTGAGAAAAAAGTCAAAATAAAATTCTTTTTTTTCTTTAAAAATCTAGTAATCTAAGAGTTCATCTTTAGTAAAACGTTCTCAGAATCTGACTAAGTCACTCAGAGAAAAAGCTTCATCATATTTATGAAAACCTTCAGGGTTCGTTTTGCTCTATATACATATACATATAAATATATTTTTATTTTTTTTTTCTGCGAAATGATTAAGCAGTTATGAAATATGTTTCACAAATTCTACTGTTTTATAGATATGATGATTTTTAACCTGAGTGTGTTTTATACTGTAATATAACATTTTATAAAAATATATAATTAAAAATATTGTATTATTTTATTTTTGGGCTGTATATCGCATTTTTGGAATTTTTAAGGACAAAATAATGAAATTACACAAAATTTCAAAAATATTTTAAATAATACTTTACGTTTATAAATCATGAAATACGTTATCAATGATCGGTAACTCATTACTTTGTGCTTGCAAATAATACAAAAGGTAACGAGCTAAAGTAATGCACGAGCATATCACATTGGGCGGTTGTGAATTAAAAAATGAGCAAATTATATTGAGAAGTGAAAAAGTTATGAGTAAAAATAATTTGCTTTACTTTTAGACTAAATTACGTAATAATAGGACTGGGATTTTTAAGATAATGTATATTTGGTAGAGAAGCTGCTTTAGTATGCGGCCTTTGCCAGAACGAGAAATAGAGGAATTATATTTGTTGACAAATATTTTTGTTGTCATTTAAAACAGAAAATCCAATAACTTTCAAGACTTTGTAGCAGTTTTATGTTTACTTAATTTTAAAGAAACTAATTTTATAGCTACTAAGAAATTTTATAAATACTTAAGTTCGAATGGAATATTTATATAGAATTCAAAAAAAAAAATAAATAAATAAACCCATTGTTTGCACAACTGATACAATCCTTAAACAAACAATTATTTTTCGGTTGAATATAATTGTTAAAAATTTAACTGATACATTCCGCAAAAAAAAAAAACAGTTAAATACACCATTTTCTTGTCTTGAATATTTTTTTTTAAGTACAAACTGTAAACACACGCACTTGTACTGGTACAAATATATCTAAAAAATGTCTGTTAACCATAGTACACAGTGGGGTAAAGTACCAACCTGGGGCACCAAAATTAATTACGTCTAAACTATTTAAAGGATTGAAAGCTTCCAAAAATTTTCATAAAAAATCATGGTACACAAACACTAATGGATTTAATTTTTCTACTCTATGTAATCTTGATAATCAAGATAAACAAGTAGAATGTATATGCGAGTGTATATTTTTTATCATATTAACAGGAATTTTTCTCTATATTAGTATTTTGTCAAGATATATAGCTTTCCCCTCAAGTATGTGAAATCTGCTCCCAAGCCCACACATCCCTTAATATCTCCGATATTTACCTTGGTAGAAAAATTAAAAACTTAAATACGGTATTAGAGAAAATATATCTTTATATATAGATTTTTTTTTTATTTATAGATTTTAATTGTGGCACAAAAAGTACTTAAGTACCAAATCATCCTCAGAAAAAGTTACTTTACTTCAAAACCGCAATTACAAAAAATTTGTTATAAATAAAAAATGAAAAAGAGCGCCGGGTATATAATAACGAATATAGGGTATTGTGAGGTGAAAAAAAAAATCATGTGAATATAAAATATTAAGCGTCTGATGAAAACTATTTTATTCACCAGACGCTTCTATGAAATTGTACTACAATCCGAATGGAGAATTTGAAAGTACCTTTACATTTTCACTCATAACTTTTTAACCACTTCTCCTTGTTCCACTTACCAGTGTAGTGGAACAAGGAGCAATGCATAAAACTACGGTAAAAGGTTAAAATAAATAGCTTTCAAAAATTTTTCTTGTTTTGACATTAATTTTGTATTTTTACCAATGGATTAGTATGAGTGTAGATCTGCTTAGAAGACCATGAAGATCATCAAAATTTATTTATTTATTTATTTTATTTGTTAATCATATAATTACAAATTATATAACCGAGCACTAGCAACAAAGGCCTTCGGCTCGTTGTAGCGAAAACAGACCAGAGTCTCTGGTGGGAATTGAACCCACGACCCCCGCACTGATAAGCTAGCACGCTACCAACTAGCCTACCGGGGCGCTCAGATCATCAAAATAAAAATATATATTAAACTAAAAGTTGCAGAACCTCAATCCTAAATCCATCCCTCCCACTTTTGTTCCATTTGGTCCCAAGTGAACTTAAGCAATTTTTTTGTTTTTGGAAAACGTTAACCCGTGCCAAAATTAGCACAGTTTGTCAAAACATTTGCATATTTTGAAAAAAAAAAAATTTTTCAATATATAGTTTTTTATATTTGACTGTCAATTTTTGCAATTATGTATTACCCACAAACAGAAAACAAATTTGTAGTTGCAACCGAGTTTTTTGCCAACCCAATTTTTATACTTCCATCTACCATCACTTTTAAAAGTTTTAAATATTGTGGTAATTACCGAATTTTATTTACAAATGCCGAATTTTTATTGTTTATAGATTATACTTTTCTATAAATAAACATTCTACAAATAGATATTCACAAAATTCACTTTAAAAATAAGTTTTTTTTTATGCCGCAAACTTGGCTTGAACCTGTGACCTTTTGTTTGTCAGGCCATTGCTTTTCCTCTAGGCTAAACTCTATTAAAATTGTTCTAGTCAAATTTCAAATTTTAATATTTTTCAGGTTTGAAATTTGAATATTTTTGTTTAAAATAATATAGCAGTCATACATAAAATGTGTCTTGTATCTTTTATCAATAAAAAAATATAAAAAAAAATTTAAAAATTCGTAAAGGTTTAAACTCAGAACCCTCTTAGGCTGTGTCTCTACCCACTGCACCACAAACACTTACATCAAGTGTTGTATAATTTCTATATGTATATGAAAAAAGCAAAAATATAATACATTTCAAAATTTTGTAATAATATAGTAATAACAATTTCGGTTGCTAATCGTAATATTTTATTATAAATTGTGGAAATTAATGGTTGATTGCATTTATGTTTATAATCAATTTGACATTATACTCAAATTGATTAAAAAGACTAATATTTTAAATGATTTTTATTGAAACAGTACTAATATTAGATTTTTGCTGCAAAAATCCTTTTCAAATTGCAAAATCTTTGACAAATTGTTGGTTGTGGGTATTAAAGGTAATGTAGAAGACCAAATTTTTGTCAATATTGATTAGAATAACCAATATTTTTGGATCATGAGAAATTGTTTCGGGGTTGATGAAGAACTTTAAGGACATACAATAAAAAATTTCGACATTTCGACCATTTTACTAAAAATCCTTTGTTAGATCAAGATTGGATATGCCTCCCTTATCTGGAGCACCAATGCTAATATTGATATTAACCGCGTTGAGAGAATACTAGTAATTTTCTAACATTCCTACATCAATACATTTTTGTGAAAACTTTAGAAGCTCGAAGAAATAATTTTTCTTTAATTTTCTTACACGGCATTATTTGTGGTAAAATAGATGCTACTGAATTATTAAAATTAATTCCTATTTATATACCTCCGAGAGTTTTTAGAACTAATGATAAGTTCTTTTATATATATTTGAATAGAACTGATTATTCTTTAAATGAACCTCTTACCAAGTCTATGAGATTATTTAATAATTATTGTAATCAATTAGATATAAGTCTTTCTCCTTTGAATTTTAAATCTCTCCTGAATAATTTACTTTAATTAATGTAAAAGCTTTAAGATGCTAGTCTGTAAGGATAATATTGTATCCATAGACTTAAATAAATAAATAATAATAATAATTTTGGTAATTCCGATAGAGTTTCAACCAATTTATTTTCTGTGTGCATGATCCATTTTATAAACATATTTGACTTTATTGGACATCATTTATTTATATCTGGGTCCGGAAATGGCTCATACATTTGATTAAACTGCCGACCACCAACGGAATCGTGTGACAGCTTAGTTTCCATGGCAAAAATCGAATTCGCCTCCGGATTTAGCTTCCAGTCGCTATTTCCTATTTCCAAACATTAGGGAATGGCTCGGTAGAAAGAGATTTAGCTCCAACGATGAAATTATTGATCAAACAAATGCCTTCTTTATGGAGCTCGAAACATTTACGCAAAGTAAATGACGGAACTTGCTCAAAATTTGACAGTAGTCTATTAACAGGTGGTACTTGATGGGAGCATTGTTGCATTTCATATAACTACGAGGGAAGTTCAAAAAGTCACGGAGTTATTGATCCGCCCTCGAACCGCGCAATTTGAGGAAAAAATTTAAAAAAGTGAATTCCTTGTATTCATTAAGCATTAGTTTTTGCGGAAAAGAACCCATCACTCAAACCAATTCTAAGCTTGATAAATACTATGGGACTCTGCACCATCAATTTTAATGCAAAAAAGTGGTTTACTTAATAGTGTTATGGCCGTACAATCACGGAAGATGCCGAAAGTTCTTGATGCCCACACTCAGAAAAAAAAGTTAGTAGAAAAATTTGTAAACAGTTTTCAATCCCAGTTTAGTATTTTTGTACTGATTTTTAGTAAAAAAATTATTATTTAGCAAATCTTTTTGCTAATTACATTTTACAAATTACAGAGTTTTTACAGAATATTTACAAATTTTTGTTGCTAATTTCAAAAATCATTTTACAAATTTTTGAAAACCGATTTGCTAAAATTAGCAAAAAAAAAATACTAATTTTAAAAAAGTGAATATTGAAGGAAATGTTATTTCTAATTAAAACTTACACCTACACACTTAAATTTCCTTGAAATGTTACATAGATTAAAAAAAAGGGATTAAAAGTGAAGATACCGACTCATGTCTGAAAATAGGACATCCACTTAAAATATCACTAAAAAGTTTTTTTAGTTCTAAAAATCAGCACTAAAAACAATTAAAATTTCACCTTAAAAGTAAAAAAAAAATATAGACTAAAATATTGTTCAAAGCAGAAATTACCAAATAAAAACAAAATGATTAATTCGTTTATGTTTTAACAATTTTTAAGATTTTTAAGCCTTTGATTTTGTTTTTAATTTTGTATAAAATACTTTTTGAAAAAAAAAAATAAAATTAAAAAAAATTTAATGCTCCATAAAAAAAAATAAATTTAAAATTTTGTACTAATATTCTAAATATTTTGTACATTTTTTTGCTGATTTTAGCAAACCGGTTTTAAATTCCGCTTTACAAAAAGTTTACTAAAATTTAGTAGCGGCTACTTATTTTTCTACTAATTTCATTGTACTACACGTCAGCAGACAGTTGTTGCTAAGATTAGCAAAAAAATACCGCTGGGCTCAAATTAGCAAAATTTCCCGTAATAACAGCAAAATTTTCAGTTGCCATTACAGACTTTTTTTGGTGAGTGCAGTTAAGGTCTCTTCAGCCGAAACAATTGAAAAAATTCACGATATGGTGTTCCCGATCGGATTCAAAATACGAGAGATTGTGGAAACTATAGGCATCTCATATGGATCAGTGGTTTCAATTTTGAATGATTCATTTAGTTACAAGGCTTTTGATTAGCGCTTCAATTTTTTTCAGAAAATTTTCATTAATTGAATGAAATGTTTGAAATTAATGAAATGGAAAAGTCAGTGGGGATAAAGCTTTTCTGTATACATTTACAGCAAATATGCATAGACATTTAGTTGTTTATTATAACAGTCTTATAAGTAAATTTTGTTGTTGTTTTACATGTTAATTTGTTTTATAAGTCTGTTAAAAAAATCAACAAAATATCTAGGCATATGGCTGTTAAGCTTTATTATAATACTAAAAAAAAATAATTTTAAGTTGTTATAAAGGTACAAAGGTTTTTATTAAAATCCTCTATAGTTTTTAAACTATCATCATTATTATTATTAATTGACACACTTTTATATATGATCACTTTACAAACAATCTAACATGTCAATAGACCACTTTACCTACATTGTTAGTTTTAAA
Source organism: Eustalomyia histrio (assembly GCA_949748255.1). NCBI lineage: Eukaryota > Metazoa > Arthropoda > Insecta > Diptera > Anthomyiidae > Eustalomyia > Eustalomyia histrio. Next base: position 217,979,515 of record OX456523.1, read on the forward strand.
TATTGCTATTCTTTTACAGACATCAAAGCTTTTCGATTTTGTTGTATTACCTTATTTATCAAGTGGTAATATGACCCATTGAATTTTAAATAAATTACAGTTTATACATTAATTTCATTTTTACGTATAAACAAACAAGTTGAGGAGTTTTCGAAAAAAGAAAACTATGGTTAAATGCTCTATTAGAGCATTAAATATGTATAAACTTATATTTTTGTGGAAATTTTATAAAGCAACGAAGAGTGAAATTGACAGCATGCACATACACAAGGTTGTTAATAATAAATGTATTAGGAAAAAAAGAAAAAAAAAACTAGAAAAAAATTTAGAAAATTGAACTAGTAGAAACATATATATTGAAGCTTTATTTACCAGTGGAAATAGAAATGAAAATCAATACAAACAATTCCCTTCAAAATTGTAAACAAAACTAGGAACACCCTTGTGACAGTAAGGAAGTAAAAAAAAAACACATTTCATTTGAAAACTCCTAGGAAAAATACATGTTATTTTTCAATTTACTTCACTTTATTTATAAGAAAAAATATATTTATTCCCTTCAATGCTCTCAACTCCTTTAACATATTTCCCACAAAGAAAGGAAGTAAAAGATATTATTTATTCTGCTAACCCATTAGAATTGTCATCATTATTTTTTTTTAATTTTTTTTGTATCTGGCGTTTGTAGAGATACAAAAAAAACTTATTAATAAAAATAAATATTAACTAACAGCTGGAAAAGTACCCACCATTGGGGTATATTTGTAGAATAGAATACTCGTATATATCACCATCCTTGTGACGTTGACTAAAAGTGTAAAAAGAAATTCTTGCATCATCACGCACTTGGAATTGCAAATTAGAATTTTTTTTCACTTTTTTTTACAAACTTTTGTTTGAGTTGTGCAATATGTATTTTTGTTTTTTTTTTTTTGTTTTGCGTGCTACTTCCTTTGCACTCTTTACTAATGACATTTTGGCAAGCGACAGGATGCAAGAAAAGCAAATATTTCAAACATTTTTTCTGAATTACATAAAAGGAGATAAATTATATGAACTAGTAGAGAAAAGAATTGAATGTCCAAGTAAGTTAAAATTTAAAGATTTTTTACTAGCTTTTTAAGACCTATTTTGTATTACTGTTAGTTTAAAATATCGGAATATATTAAGAAGAAAATTGAATTTTTTTTCATTAAGGATTTTCCATTTAAAAAATATTTAAGGTTTGAGATTTCCAGCTCTGAGAACAAAAATCTTTGTGACAACCGAATGTTTTGCCAACTCCATGATATGCTTAAGCCCATCGGAATTTTTGTTTGTTGCGACTAAAATTCGGTAATATATATATTTTTTTGATAAAGAAAAGCATTACTCAGGAAATTCCTTCTACTAATTAAAAAGGTGGTGGATGATAAAGGGCTCCAAGTGGCAACACTGTAATTGCGCGAGATTCTTAATCTTAGAATAACCAAGTAATTAAGGGAGTAAGTAGCACAAAAAGGGTTTCACTAGTTACCAGGCTATTTACTCGCTTAATTACTTTTGTCGCTATAACCCTCTCGCTTACAAAAAAATTTAGAATAATGAATTACCAGTATGGTTACTCAAAGTGAAGAAATAAGTGGTTACCAACAATAATAAAGTAAGTAGTTATTTTTAATAAAACAAGTAAAGTTTTCTAAATTAAGAAATCGACAAGAATCATTTGTATTTTAATTATAAAAAATCTTAAAAATATCTACTTTTTAAACTCAAAACTTTTAGTTCATTATTCAATGCTACTTCTCATAGAAAGACTAAAATATTAAAATTTTTAAAAAATCAATTTTATAGCAGATAATTTTCAAAACAAATTAATAAATACAGGTTGGTTGAAAAGTTCCTGCGCTCACCAAGAGATGGCACTGCTAACTCTAAACTTTTTTTTTCTCAAGTTGGTATAACTGTCCTGAGAACACATGCAAAGTTGCAAGTCATTCTGTCAATTCTTTCTTTGTTTACAAGCCATTTGAAGTTGACATGTCATTGATTTTTTTTAATATGGAAAAAATTGAATATCGTGCAGTCATTAAATTCTTTGTTCTTAAGGGTTTAAAAGCAAAGAAAATTTATGAACAATTGTTAGAAGTGTATAAGGAGTCCTCACCTTTAAAACGCACCGTTTAATTTTGGGCTGGTGAATTTAAACGTGGTCGTACCAGCCTTGAAGACGATCCACGCAAAGGACGACCAAAAACTGCAACCACAGCAGAAATCATTGAGCAGGTACATAATATGGTTAGTGAAGATCCAAGTTTGACTAAGCGTGAAATTACTAATGCCATAGGTATCTCAGACGAACGAGTACTTCATATTTTACATGAAGAATTACGTATGAAAAAACTGTTTGGAAAGTTAGTGCCGCACACATTAACAATTCAACAAAAACTGGATCGAAAACAAATTTCTCAGCGTAATTTGGAGCGTTTTAAGCCGAATAGAACCGACTTCTTGTGTCGTTTTATAACTATGGATGAAACTTGGATCTACCACCATGATCCTAAATTGAAACAAGAACGTTTACAGTGGACTGAAGCTGGATGTTCAGCTCCCAAGCAGGTGAAGTCACAACGATCAGCAAAGAAGGTTATGGCATCAGTTTTTTGGGATGCAAAAGGAATTTTGTTGATTGATTATCTTCAGAAAGGTAAAACAATCAACTCTGAATATTATTACAGCTTTTTGGATCAGCTGGATGAAAAAATTCGTGAGAAAAGACCTGGTTTAAAGAAGAAAAAAAAATCATTTTTCATCAAGACAATGCACCTGCTCACAAAAGTGTTTTGACGATGGCTAAATTCAAAGAATACGGTGGATTTACCAGATTTGGCTCCCAGTGACTACTATCTCTTCAGAAATCTCAAACGATTCCTTCATGGAAAGCATTTTTCGTCGAATGAAGAGGCCATAGCAGCCGTAGACGGTTATTTTGCAGAGCTTCCGGAAAACCATTATAAGGATGGGATAAAATTATTGAAAGATCATTGGAACAAGTGTATTGAGCTTTTAGGAGATTATATTGAATAAAAAAATATACTTCGTAACAAAAACAGTATTCTTTGATTTCGAGCGCAGGAACTTTGCTGATCGTTGTGACTTCACCTGCTTTGGAGCTGAACAACCAGCTTCAGTCCACTGTAAACGATCTTGTTTCAATTTAGCATCATGGTGGTAGATCCAAGTCTCATCCATAGTTATAAAACGACGCAAGAAGTCCGTTTTATTCGGCTTAAAACGCTTCAAATTACGCTGAGAAATTTGTTTTCGATCCAGTTTTTGTTGAATTGTTAATGTGTGCGGCACTAACTTTCCAAACAGTTTTTTCATACGTAATTCTTCATGTAAAATATGGAGTACTCGTTCGTCTGAGATGCCTGTGGCATTAGCAATTTCACGCTTAGTCAAACTTGGATCTTCACTAACCATATTATGTACCTGCTCAATGATTTTTGCTGTGGTTGCAGTTTTTGGCCATCCTTCGCGTGAATCGTCTTTAAGGCTGGTACGACCACGTTTAAATTCACCAGCCCAAAATTCAACCGTGCGTTTTGAAGGTGAGAACTCCTTATACGCTTCTAACAATTGTTTATAAATTTCCTTTGCTTTTAAACCCTTCAAAACAAAGAATCTAATGACTGCACGATATTCAATTTTTTCCATATTAAAAAAAATCAATGACATGTCAACTTCAAATGGCTTGTAAACAAAGAAAGAATTGACAGAATGACTTGCAACTTTGCATGTGTTCTCAGGACAGTTATACCAACTTGAGAAAAAAAAAGTTTGGAGCAGTGCCATCTCTTGGTGAGCGCAGGAACTTTTCAACCAACCTGTACATATATTTTGGCAATGTTGTAAGTTTAACGATCATTTACTTCTTTTATAATTCAGACAGCAAATGTCAGAATTTCTTACTATTAGTATACGAAATTAATATAACCGAAAATGCATACAAAGCAACATTTCCGGGCTGTGAAATTTCGATAAAAATAATATAACTTTTAGATGAATGAGATGCAATTGTGAAATAGTTTAGACTAAGCAACAGAAAGAAGTTTAAAATTTTAAAATAGTCTGAAGTTTAGCCGTTGTTTAACTAACGGTAAATTTTAAAGTGTGAATAAAGTTTTCTTGAGAATATTTAATAAATATTTTTTCCCAAAAAAATTCTATTTCAACCTGAATAAATTTCTCGTTAAACTTTTTTCATTAGCAAACAAAATTTTTGGCTTGCATACATCCCTTTTCTATTCTTGCATAAACCATTAATTCTGTACTATAATTTTTGTCCAATAAAATGTTACACCTTGACAATGGACAGGAAAATATTCATAAATTATACCTGTATAGAGAGATAATCAAAAAGAAGCACTTAACAGGTTTCTTTGTAGGTTATTTTACAAAGAGCAAAAATAATAAACAACACAGCCCTAATCAAAATCGAACACACCTTCGAAAAAAGGCTTCTTACTTTTTTTTTGCAACATACAAATAATTTTAGATATAAATCTAACAAAAGAAAAACATAATTCTTAAATATGTGGCTACACATTTATGTTTGGTATAAAAATACCTTTAGCAAGGATAATACTTATGTATGTATGCATTGGCATTACAGCTGTACTGCAATCTATAAGTTTGGTTGTTTGCCATAATTTAGGTTCAACATGATATAATATACAGCCAATATAGAATTTGTTAAAAGGGTAAGGATGGGTGTTTAAAATTAACAAACAAAATATTACAGTAGTGCAGCAAAATTAGTATAATTTTTGAGGGATAAAGTTTCGATAATACTCAGTTTACACAATGTATAAATTTTTCATACAAAGAAATCCAGTTTTGTAACCAGTTTCGGAAAATCCAGTTGCATTATTATATTTACACATTATTCAGCAATAGTATGTATTAAAATTGTGTGAATATCGGTAACATTTTGTGAAAAACAATATGTGAAAAATCTCTCTTCCAAATAGCCATCCCTTTTTAAAAAAGGGGATACCGTGTTACTTGTAATTCTCAATATTAAAATATATATTAACAAGGAAATTTAGTACTTTTTTCAAAGGATCATCCTCTTTAAGTCTTTAGGTTAATTTAAAAATTTAAATAAATCCCGTCTTGATGAATGTCTAAGTTCCTTCACATGCTAAACTTCAATTTCCTTGGGCCTGTGGCTTAGGCTAAGTGTTAAAGTAAATACTTTCTTTCTTTTTAATCCCATCTTCACCAAGTTATTATTTGGGCATTTAAAAACCGTTGACATACAAGATTTTTGAAAAACGTAAAAATGTAGTAAAATCGCTTAATTGGAAAAAAGTATGTTCATTACCAATAAAATCTAAGCTGTTGACTGTTTTAATTTCACTCACTTTCCGTTATATTCCACTTTGATCCTCTTGTCTAGTGTATAAATTCCATTCGTTCCCCATTCCAGTTCGCCATTTCATTATGTTTCTCTTAGCTGGTGTTTCAGTTCCATTCATTCACCAATTTGTTCGAATGTTTCAATTCTACTCGCTCCAGGTACAATTACACCTTATTCCCCTCATAGTATTTTATTACCTATTTATTTCCATTTCCTTCTTTCATTATCTCGCCGTTTTATTGCATTCCCCTTTTCAGGTGTTTCAAGTTCACTTGTTTACTGTTATATTACATTTCATTTCCATTGTCAAGTTTCATTTCCACACTTTTCCTGCTTCATTACCATGCCAAGCAATTGTTATGATATTATCATGCCTCTAACCAAATAGATTTGGGCAATATGTTAAGGGCGATAGCTTTCCCATTTGATCCTTTATTTTTACTATGTTTCTGGCGAAAATTGCAAAAATATATTTTGAATTTCATGTTTCTAGTCAAAGGGGTTTGGGCAGGCCGTCAGGGTAATATTTTTGAAAGTTTTTCTTGTCCCCGTAAGAGTTTCCCGAAATACCATCTTATCAGTGAGGAAGCCCACAATCCAAGAAACAAACACTTAAAATTTCAGATTTCTAGCCAAAGAGGTTTGGGCAGGCCGTTAAGGGAAAACTTTACCTTTTTTTTGCACCAGTAGGAATTTTTTTAGAAATCCTGACTTTCCCTTAAGTTAGTTATACTACGAAGAGTTGTCAGAGAAGGTTTTTGCAGACCGTCAAGGGGCCTATTTTCTCCAATTTGCCCCTACCCTTAGGAATCTATAAAAAATCCAGTCTTACCAATGAGTTAGCCCATACTTCAATGATCACATATTTTAAATTTCATACGCAGAGAAAACAGATTCATCGTCACAACCGAATTTCTTGCCAACCAAATGGTTTTGTTAGAGCTTCCGACATATCTGTTTGTGGCGATCGAAATTCGGTTAATGCAATATATTTTCGGTATATGGTTTCATATTTTAATTGAATCAGGTATACATTTGGTTGCGACAACCGAATATTCGATTGCTGCAACCAATCTACAAAAATCTACGAGGGCGGATCAATAAGTCCGTGGAAATCGTGGATTTTTCGACATTTTCGGGTGTATTGAACTCAATTGGCCGTCCAGAACGTTCAGCATCATTTGTACTTGGGAAATCGATGGTGCAGAGTCTACATAGTATTTATCAAGTTTTTCCATGGTTTGATTGACGGTTTTATTCGCAAAAAAATAATGTTTAATGAGCACTCGAAATTCACTTTTTTCCATTTTTAAAAAAATCCACGAGGTTACATGTTTTGAACAGCTGTTAACCGCAAAGTAAATGACGGAACTTGATCAAAATTTGACAGTGGTCTATTAATAGGTGGTACTTAGTGGGAGCAGTGTTGCATTTTCTATAACTACGAGAGAAGTTTGAAAAGTCACGGACTTATTGATCCGCCCTCGTATTCAGTTGGCAATAAATTGGTTGTTTTCTCTGTGCATATTTGTAGCCAAACTGGTTTAGGCAGGCGGTCAAGGGCGTTATTTTCCCGTTTTCCCCTTCCCGAAGGAATTTAAAAAATGCTATCTTAGCGGATGTCTGTGCCGGAGAAGGAACCGCTTCAGCGGTTTAAGCTGGGCGATTTTAAGTGAATAAGTTAGTCATTCAATTAGTCCTTTTATAAATAGAAGAATATTAGCATTATTTTTTTTTATCTAACTCCTTCTATGCTTCTCTTAGGTACTCAACAAATTGTTTCAGTAAAAAATTTTTAAAATTATGTTTGCGAATTCTTTTAACATAAAACATAATGTAGGGTATAAAATTTAGTCTACAAGGAATTTAACTATCTTGTTTTTATTTCATTCCAACTGTAAACAATTTTTTATTCTGTAATATAATCTTTCACTTTTTCCAAACACTGCGTAACAAAAGTACACTTGCTTAAAAGTATTTGTCAATACATTTACTACTGGTTTATCATCAGTCATTGTTGTCAAAAAATCGAAGTAAAACAACTGTAAGATAAATAAGATTTAAGAATTTTTAGCAAGTACTTGTAAAATTTGTTTCGCTGTTGTTTCTTTAACATACATTTGAAATCGACCAACCGTTAAATAACGTACGTTGCAGAATAAAAAGCTTAAAAAAGAAGGTAAGAATACTAACATAAGAAATATGGGAAGTACTTACAAAAATGAAATGGCAGTATGAAAACAACTCAGAATAAGAGTGAACTAAAAACTATTTAAGACGAATTTTATATACACTTCATTTGAAAGTTTTCATGTAATTTATAAACATTGTAGGCGAGTTAGTATGCCAAAGAATTTTTGATTATTGGATAAAATAAATAAACTAAATCTTTAAAAATGGGTAAAATATTAAAACTTAAGCTAGAGGGTTGTGAAATATACAAATTTCTCCAGTCCGATAAAATCTGTGTTGCTACTTTAAGTGTAATTACCAGAGAATACAATAAAAAGCAAGTAAAACAGCTTAAATTTTACTGATTTGAAAAACAATGACTGGTAATTTATTACTCTGACAGCAAAACATTTTAAAATTGAATCGATATTTTTGATAAAACTTAGCATAACAAATTTACTTTTTGTCCATTTTCATTTAAGCCTGAAAGCACTTTTATCCACAATGATTTAGAACAAAAGGTTTTGAACATTTTATAGGCTTCGAGTTAAGACAAAAAAAAAATGGAAAATATAAATTTACACATTACCCATTTTAAGTAAAAAATACAGAATCGATATTTTCGCTAAAATTAAATATTGTTTAATTACATACTTAAAGAGAAATTCCAAAAAAAAAATAAATAAATTTAATATTTATCCAAAAAAAATAAATTAAAAAGCTTTACAAACATCATATAAAACAACAATCAACAATCATCTAAAAAAATGTATTTTATAAAAATGTAATAAAAACATAAAAAATTACAAAGGAAAAATTTGTGAATAGTACCAAATGGGCCACAAAAGTACCATAGTACTTTTAAAGCTTTAATAGTGCCACAAAATGTAATTAAGTTGAAACTTTATCATCCCTGTCCCCTACGGTGATTTTGATACAAAGAATGTAAAAAGCTTTAGAAGTGAAATTATGAAGGGGAAAAATTTTGTGGTGGGAAGTGAAAAAAGTTTCTTAGATGAATATAAAATACTATTTAGTTATAAGCGACAAGTGGAGATACAGTATGAAATTGTACTTAGATCACGCTTGCGCCTTCGCGCCTTGATCACCGACGGGGTTATATTATATATACACTTTATGGGGTCTTATGCAAGCCATACACGTTGCGACCATTGGCACAATTCATTTGGTATTCAAGTTGGGCATTTTGCACACAAACGATACAATTTTGTTTGCAAACTCAATGCATAACTTTATTTTGCAAGCAAGTCATTTTGAGTAAAGATGTCAAATAAAATTCGCACAAAATGGTGGTGTTTCCGGATGACACTTTCCTTCAGATGAACGACTATACAATAACAAAATACATGCAATACAAAAGCTATATAAATGTAGTCACTCATTTGTCTCGCGACGAACGTCTTATGGAAACACCATGATTGTTTTTGCTGTGTGGTTACTACAAAAATAAGCAAAAAATTAGAATGAAGTTGGGCGCTATGCGCGTTGCGACCGAGTTGTACAATCTGACAAAAAAATGAACCTCACACAACATGCGAATACACGTTGCAATCTCGTACTCAAAATTATCAAACTGTATCAACGGTCGCAACGTTTATGGCTTACATTATATCTACGAGGGCGCATCAATAAGTCCGTGGCTTTTTGAATGAAACACAGTTTTTTTTTTGCAAAAAAAAACATTCATTTTTCAACATAATATTCATTCAACATAATCTCCTCAATACACTTAGTCCAACGTTTCTCCAATTTTTGTATAAACATTTGTTTGCTCAATAATTTCATCGTTGGAGCTAAATCTCTTTCTAAAGAGCCATTTCTTTAGGTTTGGAAATATGAAATAGTCACTGGGGGCTAAGTCCGGAGAATATGGCGGATGAGGTACCAATTCGTAGCCCAATTCATGAAATTTTGCCATTGAGACTACACACGTGGGCACCCGTGTATCATCTTGATGAAAAAGAACTTTTTCTTGACCACATGGGGTCGTTTTTTTTAAATCTTCGTTAAATCGGTCCAATGAGTTAGCATAATATTCGCCGTTTATTATTTTTCCCTTTTGAAGGAAATCGATGCGGATTATCCCGCGTGCATCCCAAAAACCTGTTGCCATCACCTTATTGGCCGACAAATTTACCTTGGCCTACTTCGGAGCTGGTTCACCCGGAAAAAACCCACTGTTTAGACTGCTGCTTGGTCTCCGGAGTGTTGTAATGGATCCATATTTTATCCACAGTTACAAAACGCCGCAAAAACTCATTCGAATTGCGGTAAAACAACTCCAAACAATCCTTTGAAGTTGTCACACGATTACGTTTATGGTCAATTGAGAGCAAACGCGGCACCCATCTTGCAGACAGCTTTCTTTAATCCAACTGATCATTTAAAATCGAAACCACACTGCCATTTGTACTTGTGTGACCACAACGAAAGTCAGTAAACCACTTTTTTACCATTGAAATCGATGGTGCAGAGTCCCCATAGTATTTATCAAGCTCTTCCTTAGGTTGATTAACGGTTTTTTTTTCGCAAAAAATAATGTTTTTGAGCACTCGAAATTAACTTTTTTCCATTTTTAAAAAAATCCATGAGGTTGTATGTTTTTGTCATTAAACGCAAAGTAAATGACAGTAGTCTATTAACAGGTGGTACTTGATTGGAGAAGTGTTGCGTTTCATATTACTACGAGGGAAGTTCAAAAAGTCACGGACTTATTGATCCGCCCTTCGACACGTTACATACGAAATCACAAACTAATATATACCCTCACCAAATATGGTGGAGAACATAAAAAAACTAAGTTCAATATTTAAAGTAAAAAAAAAAAAATATTGGCAAAAAAGCGCGACAAAAAAAAAACAAAAACAGCACAAGCGAATTTTTCATTCCTGGTAATTACACAAATTGCGTGTTATTTTAACTTGTGTCCGAATTTATTTATATCTAAATATATGTAATTTTAAATTAAAAAAATTAGAATTCTGGACATCTTTTTCTAAAAGAAAAATTTTAACATTTTGAGGACTGCTTTAAAATTTTGAGGACTCAGATTGTGAACTCTTACAGTTTCTAAGACTCTAAGAACTTTTTGTTACAGCAATGTTCGGATTAAAAGGAATTTTAACATTTGAAAAGCAGACATTTTCCTTTAAAAAATTCCTATTCTTTTTTTTATAAAAATATCGCTCTAATTATTATTATTTTTCCGGTAGAAAGCCTATCACATTGTGATGATTTTAGTTTTCAGAAATCCTGTTAAATGCGGAGGAATTTTCCAGTTAGAAATTTTTTTAGAATCATTAAATATGTTGCAATGCAAAATTCTATAGATCTCTGGGACTTCCTTATTCAGAGAAAAATCGGATTCTTTTACTCTCAAATTTCTTCAGAAAGCCCTAAGATTAAGGATTTTAACTCACAGAAATTCCCTTGAATTCATAGGATGTATTTCAATTAAATGCCCTTATATTTTCAGAAGTTTTCAGAACATTAAAAACTTTTCCAATGCAAAAACTTCTTGACGTCTGGAACTTTCTCCTACAGACAAAATATAAGATTCCTTTATCCTTAAATTCTAAAAAGTTATTTTGTAAGACCTTAAATTTTTAGAAATTTTTCGAAATATGGCAACTCTTTAGATTTACAGGCATTAAAGATATGTATATATTTGGCATTTATTTGAATTAATTAAAAATTTTGGAAATATTTATGTAAATATGGCAGGCCTCATATAATTCAAAGGTATTACAAACGTCATATAAATTTACAAATATCCCTTTCCCCTCTTATAGGGTATAACAACAATCTACTTAGAAACAAAACAAAAAAGAACAAAAACAGCAATGAATCTACACAACTTAACAAGCACAAAGAGTTGAAAAAAATATAGAAATACATACATAGTGCAAAGAGAACCAGAATTACACAATACTAAACATAGGGATTGATATAAGATGATTGTGTTCTTGTATTGTACGATTTGTTTAAAAATATTGAGCCCTAACCAGCAAAAAGACATTAGCTCCACTATTTTCTTTTTTTTATTGAAATTTATTTTTCTACACAGAGAAAACAGATTCATCGTGACAACCGAATTTCTTGCAACTGTATAATTTGGTTGCAGCAACCGAATTATTTAGTTGTCCCAACCAAATGTTTTTCTGAACAATTGAAATATTTGATTTCTAACCGAATTTCGGTTGCGACAAACAAATATTTCGGTGGCTCAGTTTTAATTATGCTCAGACAAAGAAAACAGATTTATGGTGACTACCAAATTTTTTTTTTGCCAACTGAACCGTTTATTTAGAGTCATCGCTATGTTAGATTGTGGCAATTGAAATTCAATGAATTCAACAGAAATTCGCTTAATTCAAAAGAATTTTGGTTAAAATAATATATTTCAATTGTGTTAAGAATAGATATGATAATAACAACCAAATAATTGAGTTTGCGCATCCAAATCACTTTCTTAGCAAGAAATTCGGTTGTCACAATAAATATCTATCGAATTTTACTGAATGTCCAATATGTATATATTTTATTTGGACAAATTAGGAAAAAAAATTAAATTGGGTCGTTTTTTACCCTACTTTTTAAACTCTTAAAAATATTGCTTTACTTTTTTATCTTCAGAACTGTGGCATACGTGTTTGTAGTCCAGCAAAAACACACCTTACCAAATAATGAGTCTAGCAATCTAAACTCCAAGGTTTTCACGTATTACCCTTTATATTATAATTCTAATTTTTTTTATATGTGATGTCCCAAAAGGTAAGGTGTTCTCCTTACGTGCAAGCTTACGAAAAAATAAAGAATAATGGTTACGCTCATGCATATTAATAATTGGTTACTAATAACCAATTATTATTTATTTTTCTGTAAGAAATTTAGTAATGCATTATTTTTTAACTCCTGGTAACCAATTATAATTTAACTTTTAGTAAGCGACAAGGTAATGCGATGCAGTGTTATGAATCCCAATTTCTAACCCTTTGACGGCCAGTGGTTGATAATTGTCCCATTTTTAATTTTTCTCGTATTGGGTCCATTTTTTAACCATTTTTTTTTAAATATGTGATGATATATATCGACAGATGATAGTAGTTGCTTTCACATAATACTAACTATTTGGATCAATATGGTCTCAGAGCCAATAGCATCACCACAAATTCATAAAAAAAATATATATTTTTGCATAATTTTTGGAACACATTTTCTCGGATCCTTTTGGACAACACAGAAGATCAATATTTTGGAAACATCGAGATATTTTTAATTGGTTCACTTCATTTATTACAGGATACTGAGACAATTTGGGGCATACATATTGCTCAGTTTTAAAATTTTTTATCAGCATTGAAATTCAAGTAATTTTTATTTGATTTAATATTCCAAATTTGGTCTCCAAAATTTTCAATCTCTTTACAATTTGGAAAAATTTTATAAAAAAGATATTTCGAAACTACAGTTAGAACTCGATTTTTGCCACAAGATATTTTACAATTTTTGTCGCATTCCTGATCTGCATACCAAAATTCATTATATAAGATGTGTCATAATACAATCAATTAAAATATATTAATTCGACACTACTCTTAACTAATTTGCAGGCTTTTTCCTGTTCGCTTACATGATAATTTATTTTATTAAACACTTTTAATTCATAAATTAATAAAATACACATTAATAAATTAAGTTATTTAAACAATTAACAATGACTCATTACTATTTATATCAGAAAAGGTATGTCATTACAGGTAACTTATTATTATTTAATTCAAAATAATAAATTAAGAAACATATTATAGGTAATACATTATTTTTATTTTGAAAATAATGCTGAATGTACACTCAGAAAAAAAAGTTAGTAGAAAATTTAGTAAAGGGTTTTCAAACCCACTTTATTATTTTTGTACAGATTTTTAGTAAAAAAATTATTATTTAGCAAATTTTTTTGCTATTTACATTTTAAAAATTACAGAATTTTTACAAAATATATACAAATTTTTGTTGCTAATTTCAGAAATCATTTTACAAATTTTTCAAAACCGATTTGCTAAAATTAGCAAATAAAAATTACTAATTTTAACAAAGTAGATATTAAAGGAAATATTGTTTCTAATTAAAACTTGCACCTACAAACTTAAATTGCCTTAAAATGTTACATAGTTTAAAAGAGGCACCAAAAGTAAAGATACAGACTCATGTCTGAAAATAGGACTTCCACTTAAAAAAACACTAAAAAGTTTTATTTAGTTCTAAAATCAGCCCTAAACACAATTAAAGTTTGACCTTAAAAGTAAAAAAAAAAATTACTAAAATATTTTTCAAAACAGAAATTACCAAATTAAAAAATAAAATGATAAATTCGGTTATGTTTTTGCAATTTTTAAGTTTTCGATTTTTTTTTTGTCTAAAATATTTTTTAAAGAAATAAATCATATAAAAAAAATTTGATGCTCGGCAAAAAAAATTAATTTAAAATTTTGTAACAATATTTAGAATATTAAGTACATTTTTATTTGCTGATTTTAGCAAACAGATTTTAAATTCCACTTTACAAAAAGTTTACTAAAATTTAGTAGCGGCAGCTAATTTTTTCTACATATTTTATTGTACTACACGTCAGCAGACATGTGTTGCTAAGATTAGCAAAAAATACCGCTGGGCTCAAATTAGCAAAATTTCCTGTAATAACAGCAAAATTTTCAGTTGCCTTTACAGACTTTTTTTTGGTGAGTTTAAGTAGTACTTATTGCAATGTAATGTATAAAGTAATCATATATCATTACGATGTTTTTGCTGGGTAGCCATATTTCGTTTAATGTTAAAGAATATTAATTTTTTATAAATATTGTAAGTTGCTTTAAAATAATTAAAAGGAAGTAAAAAAATTTAAGTTTGACATGCCGACTATATGACACCCTACACCAAGTATATGTGGGTACAATAAACGGGAAGGATCCTGATCCTTATTTTATGGATATTGCACAAAATATGGAGATTAATCTGAATTAAATTGCTGAAAAAGTTTTAGTTATTCTAATGGGTTTGCCACTGAGGGCGGCTAGCAAGTGATTCTGCGTTGGTTGGTATACTATAACGTTCGTAAACGCCTATTATATTTGATAGTTATAAACTTCTGCACAAACTCAATATAACATATTGCATAGAGTGGTGTAAGATATAAAAACATAAAGATTTTAAGAGAAATTATATATAAAGCTTCACTCAGAGCTAGTTTAATAATAATATTTCTTTTTACTGAATTTTTAGTTTAGAAATGAATTACTTTTTTTTCCTCAATATTTTTTTCCGATTACTTTATAAAATGCAAGAAATTTTTACAGCAAAAAATTTAATAATATCTAGTTAATAAATTTTTCGACAATTAATTTATTCCTCTTGAATTCATTCAATTGTGCGCTTAATTCCCTAAATGCATTACAATTTAGACATAATTCCCTTAAATAGTTAATTTTTCGTTTAATTTCCTGTCTTTCTCTTTTAACTCCCTGGAGGGGAACATACGTTTTCTTTTAATTTTCTGAAGGAATAAGCTTTGTGTGTTAATTTTATTTATCCTTTCCTTATGATGAAAACAATTTAACTTTTTATCGAGGCCATGAAATAAAAAAAAAATAGTTTTTTTATTTTACACGCAGACACAAATTTGCATGTGCCAGCCCTGAAATGTTAAGAAGTTTCCATCAATGACAACTCTTCACTACGACTAGTGTATACGATTTACGTACGGTGCTTCCATATTTTAGTTGTTGCAAGAAGTTTCTTGTGGAATTGTTTTAAGTTTATGTAAAAAATTTGCATAGAAAATTTCAACTGCGTTGAGTATTTGCTATATAAAAAGAACTCGATTTATTTAAAGGAAAAAAATCAACGATTTTAAAGGGTTAAAAAATTAATTAGTATGTTTTATTAACGCTTTTCGTGGAGTAGACATTGACATTATTTAAAATTCATTTTTCGTTAATCTTAGTTGAATACCTAAGTTTTTGTGCGCATTAGGTTAAAAACTTAAATTGAGGGAATTAAAATAAAATTTAGGGAATTAGAATTAAAAGTGAATTCCCTCATGGAATTAACTACAAAATTGAATTAATTACAGAATAATTCGTTCTGTAAAAAATAAATCGCTTGATCAACGGTTGAGTTAACTAGCTTTTAATAAATGTATTAATTTATCAATTTTAATGCTTAATATCTTGGTTGGGAAATTTAATCCCCTTTCTTTTTATTCATTCATAAGAATAAATTTTTGTATCTTTTGTACCAATTAAATTTATATATTAAATTTTAAAAATTACTTTAAATTATTAAGGACTCCATGCCAACAACAAATAAAGCTTTGACTGCGTCAACATTTTTTAATAGAAAAATTTAACAAATTTTAAAAGTTTTCAATGCAAAAAAGGGGTTTTTAAGAAATATTAAACTTGAGGTTGCACGCCATATATTACTACCAAAAAATTTGTCTGTTGTTGGCATGCAATAAAAAAAGACTTGGCGGTTATGACTCGATATATCTGAAAAGGCAGACAAACAAAAAAACATCGTTAAAAATTTTACAAAACGTTCTTGTTTTCTGTACATTTTTTTTTGTTGCGCTTCTTATTATTGTTGTTTAAGCGGAGAACAGAGTGAAGATGGTAACGACGATGACGATGTTTGTGTAAAGTCTTTGTGGTCATTTCAATGTTACTGTTGTTGTCATTGTCATTTTGTTTGGATATTGCAATGTGACATTGGCATAATAGAGTTATTTAACCCTTTTGTAGTTTCGAATTTAAATTAATGAGAATTTTTAAACTAAACTTTGGGGAAACATTGATCTATGCATAATGAGTATTTTGTGTTGATCTGATAATTTTACAGAAATATTTGGAACTAAAACTCAAAATATCGACATGATGTCGCTACTGAATTACCACAACTAAAGTGTCTTTAAATGCAACTATAAATATTTTTGTTTATAATAACCGCCTACTTAAATTCTTTTGTCACGGTCAAATTATTGGCTTTTTAACTATTGCGACGAACTGATTTTCTAATTTCGAATATGAGTCAAATTGTTGCTGAAACTAAAGATTAATATTATTAACCACTCAACTACAGGTTGGTTGAAAAGTTCTTGCGCTCACCAAGAGATGGCACTGCTAGCTCCAAACTTTTTTTTTCTCAAGTTGGTATAACTGTCCTGAGAACACATGCAAAGTTGCAAGTCATTCTGTCAATTCTTTCGTTGTTTACAAGCCATTTCAAGTTGACGTGTCATTGATTTTTTTTAATATGGAAAAAATTGAATATCGTGCAGTCATTAGATTCTTTGTTTTGAAGGGTTTGAAAGCAAAGAAAATTTATGAACAATTGTTAGAAGTGTATAAGGAGTCCTCACCTTGAAAACGCACCGTTGAATTTTGGGCTGGTGAATTTAAACGTGGTCGTACCAGCCGAAATCATTGACCACAGCAGAAATCATTGAGCAGGTACATAATATGGTTAGTGAAGATCCAAGTTTGACTAAGCGTGAAATTTCTAATGCCATAGGCATCTCAGACGAACGAGTACTCCATATTTTACATGAAGAATTACGTATGAAAAAACTGTTTGGAAAGTTAGTGCCGCACACATTAACAATTCAACAAAAACTGGATCGAAAACAAATTTCTTAGCGTAATTTGGAGCATTTTAAGCCGAATAAAACCGACTTCTTTCGTCGTGTTATAACTATGGAGGAGACTTGGATCTACCACCATGATCCTAAATTTAAACAAGAACGTTTACAGTGGACTGAAGCTGGTTGTTCAGCTCCAAAGCAGGTGAAGTCACAACAATCAGCAAAGAAGGTTATGGAATCAGTTTTTTGGGATGCAAAAGGAATTTTGTTGATTGATTATCTTCAGAAAGATAAAACAATCAACTCTGAAAATTATTGCAGCCTTTTGGATCAGCTGGATGAAAAAATTCGTGAGAAAAGACCTGGTTTAAAGAAGAAAAAAATCATTTTCCATCAAGACAATGCACCTGCTCACAAAAGTGTTTTGACGATGGCTAAATTCAAAGAATTAAAGTACGAATTGCTTGAACATTCACCGTATTCACCAGATTTGGCTCCCAGTGACTACTATCTCTTCAGAAATCTCAAACAATTCCTTCGTGGAAAGCATTTTTCGTCGAAAGAAGAGGCCATAGCAGCCGTAGACGGTTATTTTGCAGAGCTTCCGGAAAACCATTATAAGGATGGGATAAAATTATTCGAAGATCATTGGAACAAGTGTATTGAGCTTCTAGGAGATTATATTGAATAAAAAAAAATATTTCGTAACAAAAACAGTATTCTTTCATTTCGAGCGCAGGAACTTTTCAATCAACCTGTAGGTGAAACGAAAATTAATTAGGTTAGCTTGGCTGATATAAGTGACAGAACTACTGGAAGCATATTCAGGCATCTCGAAGAAATAAAAATACCTGTTTAGTGGGAGATTGTTATTTTTAATTTGACTACGCAGTTTAGTGGTTAATAGAAAATTTGTAATTAGAGTTTTAAAATATTTCTTTAGACTTTCAGATATTTAATTATTCCAAAGAATCATACCCTTCTATACAATTTTGGATTCTTTAAACGGTTTAAACAGAATGGAAGAAAATCTCTTAATATTAAAACTTCGCCTCTAACATCTAGGTTAACAGCTTACTGGCATTATAATTTAGTTAATTGTTTCTTTTTAATGTGTATGTATATTAAATATTATTATAAAAAGATTTAAACAAAAAACAAATTACTCTCATTTGGCAAAAAATTACTATTTAAAGTGGTATAAAATTTTTTTATAATAAAAGAAAAAGTCATGTAGCGGAAGTTTAATTATTTGCTCTTGGCTTTGTTTTAAAGATGATGATTACATGAAAATTGTTTGTGGTCTGTTGAATAATTTTGAAAGCGAATTTTTTTTTACAACTTCTTAACGCACATATGTCGGATAAAGACTGGATTTGCTGTGCTGTAAAAACATATGTGCAATTTTAAATTTTAAGCCGACGTAAGCGCAGAAAAAATGATGAAAATTGAGATTGCCATAATTTTTAGATCATAAATCATTGTTTAAAGGCAAATAAAAAAAAAATATTCACAAGAAATATTGCAAAATGTTTAAAATAAGCAGTGAAGACCTTTTAGGGAGAATAAAAGATAAACAAGTTTCCAAAAAAAAATATATATATAAGAAAATTAAATTGAAAAAAAAAACCTCAAGCATACTAAAGAAGAAAAAAAAACGAAATCATAACATACCAGTACATAAGTCTATAGGGAAAATAAAGACACAGACCACAAAATCAGCAGTCAGTCATTCAACAACGACAGTTATCAAATTACACACAATAAACTTTGCAACAAGAAGATAATAAAAAAAATAAATAAAGTCTCAAGATGGCATATTTCAAATCATGATCAAAAAATGGAAATTGGTTTTATAAAAGAATATGAGATAAAATTTTGACAAGTTGTTCAAAAGGAAAACATTGATTTTTTTCTAGATAAAAAAGATCAATAAAGGAGATTACATATCCAGATGACTGCTGACACTGACAATTTAGATGAAAAATGGTGCAGCAGGAATTCGGTAGCTTCAACTGAAAAATTTGATTCCTGCATTCGAACTATTCGATAAACAAAAAATTCTGTTGTAACATCGAATCTCTTTTTTGTGTAAGGGACTACGAAGTGTTAACAATGAAAAATAATGGTTACGTTCGTAAATGCAGTAGTTGCGCATCACTGCAGCGTAATAAATGTAGAGCGTTAAAAAAAAGCATCACTTGGCAGCACTGATTTACGTCAAAAGCTTTTTTATGCAAACAATTGACAGTGCTGCCGCAAATTTTTACAGCTGTGGCATCAATAAATATTCTGATGTAATAGCGTGAAATCAGTATTCTCTTTCGTTTTAATTAATTTTTAATAATCAAAAGTCGTTTTATCTTTCTTTTAATTCTTTTTTTATTATAAGTTAACAAAAAGTTGTCATTTTACCATCAAGATTTTTAATAATATTTGTTAAATGTTATTGTGGTGAACATGTTTTTATCTTTTGCAAAACGTTCTAAAAAGTAAACT
Source organism: Eustalomyia histrio (assembly GCA_949748255.1). Lineage (NCBI taxonomy): Eukaryota > Metazoa > Arthropoda > Insecta > Diptera > Anthomyiidae > Eustalomyia > Eustalomyia histrio. The sequence goes on from OX456523.1 coordinate 217,999,251, forward strand.
GTGCAGTTGTTAAGCAGTAGCAAAACTTCTGCAATGATGATCACGCATCAGCAACAAAAATTGTCATAACTGACGCAGGGATGCACAAGTTTTCTGCATTTACGAATGTACCCAATATTTCTTATCGTTTTTTACACCACACACTTATAGAAAACGGCCAATACTAAAACAAAAAAATTATTGATATTTTTAAAAACTTTTTTGCAAAATGTGAGCTTACACTTTAAACTGTCATGCTAATGCATTCGGTAGTTTGACTTTTAAAATGCATCAAAGTTGCCATTTGAATTTATTAAGATTAAAATTTCTTACTTCTATTTTTCAACAAGCATGGTATGCTAAAATTTTTAATTCATAAGTTTTTCAATTTTCTTAACCATGTACCTAAATTTCAGTAATTTTGAGTATGTGGTTCATAAAATTTTGGAATGATTAAAAGTTTCTAAAAAATAAAAAGTTTGGTAAGCGGCAACATTTTCTTAGGACTTTTTAGAGGTTGAGACTCATTAACATAAAATAGTATAAAACTCAGGATGTACAAAATACAAAATGTTTAGCTTTAAGTATAGCCTCGCTGCCTTGCTGTCTCGATGCTGCTGTCTCGGGAAAATTATTTCAATTAAGGGCTAGAATTGCTAGAAAAGCGTTGGACTAAGTCTGTTGATGTTTCAAGATATTATATTGATAAGTAAACACAAAATTAAAAATCTAACTCTTGTTTTTCATTGTAAGGCTAAGAACATTTGCAAAGTACTATTTCGAGTTTTGGAAGAGTGGTTGATTGCTTTTCGACAAGAATGAATTTCGTGCAAACGAGATAAGTGAAAAGAGGACAGGATTTTAAAAGTCATGACATTTTCTTTTGCGTTGGTTCTGTGATATGTTTTTTGGGGTTAGTTGTGTGACGAGTTCTTTTATACTAGTCCTGTGACATGTAACAGAGGGCAATTGACCCCCTCCTAAGATAAAAAAAAACGGTCCCGTGACCGGTTCCTATCACAATGAACCGATTACTTGACTTGTCCTAGAATAGGTGCTTTTCTGGCAGGTGTATTTAAAAAAACAAGGGATATAATAGAACATTTTGCATGGAAAGAAAAAATATCATATTCGATGACAATAGTATGACAATGAAATTACTTATATTTAATATGTTGTGAATTTTTAGTCTTACTAAGCTTTTGATTACAATTAGGGATCAATTAGATTACATTCCGAAAAGAATTGTAATGATTATATTAAAAATAATATAATACTAATTTAAATTACTTGCGATTACGAAAAAAAAAAAAAACAAAAGTAATCAAACAATAATTCGAAAGATTAATTTTTATTATTTTCTGAAAATTTTGCATTTACATTATTTTATTTTCAAAAATTTGTATTTATAACGTAAAAAAAATTCTAAACTAAAAAAAAATTAGATGTTTTTTGTTTAAAAAAAAATATACGAACGTATGTTTTGCATAGTCAAAGATTTTAAAGAGTTTATATTATTTAATTATTTTCAAAAAAAAACAATATAAATTATTTTTTAAAAAATATGCTATTTAATTCACTTCTTTTCAAATAATGTCTTTTTTGTGGAAAAAATAAAATAATTTTTTATAAGAAAAAGTCTGCAGAACCCAAGAGTTGTCTTGTACGAAAAGGCTTCTTATACAAAACCTAGATTTTTAGAAATTTTTCTGATAAAAACATTTTTAGATTCTATCGACTTTTCCTTAAAATAAAATTCGAAAATTCTACAGTCACATATTCTTAAAAAAAACTTAGATTCTAAAATAAATTCTTAGATTTTAAAAAATTCTTAGATTCTAAAAACTTTTCATTATGAAAAATACTTATTTAAATAACTTTTTCTAGTGGAAATATTCTTAGATTCTAAGGACCTTTTCTAAAAGAAAAATTTTGAGACTCTAAGGACTATAAAAAAATCTTAAAAACGTGTTTAGAACCTAAAAACCTTTCTATTGAAAAAAAATGCCAGAGAATCTTTTTTTTATTAAAAAAGCCTTATAATTTAACAACTTTTTCAAGAATTATTTATTAAAAAGATCCATAGAAACAAAGTTTTTTTAGGAAAAACATTTCTTAAAGAAATATTCTTAAATTTAAAGAACTTTTTCATAGTTTGGAATCATAATATAACTAAAGGGACCATATTATGATAAAATTATGGTTATTTTATTATCATAATATCATTGCTATATAATAATCCCAAAAATAAATGATGCTCTTCGAATATGATCTACCCAATCTTGTTTTTTTTCTGCGTGTAATTTAATCATCTCTTCAACTTTTAAAAAAAAAAAAAAATTTAATAACTAATTATTACGATTCCTAATCATTACCGGTCCCTGATAGGGACCGGTCACGGGACCTACCACTTTAACATGGGCTTGTCCTAGGAGGGGGTGAATTGCCCTCTGTGACATGTCACAGGACTGGTCTAAAAGGACAAGTCGTGACTTTTAAACTGGTCACGTGATAGGTACTTTAGGAACCGGTGCTCTTTTCACCTTTCACCGGTTCAGTTTTTACCTAACCCGGGACAGGTCCCAATTTTCAACTATAACCTTTTTTCCCGCAGGGTACTAAACAACTATAAGTCTGAGCAATATGGACTTTGAAGCTCTTCATCTTTCACTACCTTTCATATCTCTTCTATCACCTTTCCAAGGAAATATTTCCTGAGTGTTGCTTTTCTTTAAAAAAAAAAGTTATTGTCAACTGAATTTTTCGATGTAAGAGAATAGTAGCTTGGCTGTGAAAATATAATATCGATTACCTCAATAAAAATTTGGTAGTCACAACCAAAAATTTGGCTGGCAAATTCGGCAGGAATTGGTTTAATGATTTTGTTCTGAAAACAGAATTTTAAATTTTCATGTTTTAAAACTTTTCTATGCTTAAAATTCAATAAATCTCATAAAATTAAAAAAAAAAACTCATTCAATTTGTTTGGTTTCAACAATTTCAAAGATTGATGTACGGATAACTATTTCAAATTAACAAGTAACCCCTCCTACACATATTTCATCACTTTTATTTGTTCGCTCTTCGTTTCCTCTATTGTCAACGGTTACATTATTGACCCTCCGATAAACCATCAACTATATTGTTAAGTCATCTAGCATAGACAACTACAACAGTAACAAAAAAAGTTGCTAACGCCACAACAAAGAGGCAGTTAGTTAACCAGGCAAACAGCCAGCTCAGCTGTATGTAGCTGGCAAGTAAACCAAGTCAACCAACCAAACAAACATCTATCCAGATTTGTTAACATAGAGAAGTGATTTATGAATGTAATTGACCGCAATACGTTAAATACAAAAAAAAGAAAAAAACAGAGCAGTACTTTAGTTTTCTTTCCCTACAGACTTGTATTATGCAATTTTTTATTTTTGAGTGCATCATTTGTTGTTGTGTATGTTTTTATTTCATTGGGACAGAAAGTAAAATTTTTGAAAAATAAAATAAAATTAAGGTGTGAAAATTTAAAAAAAAACTATAGAATTGAATACTGAAATTGGTAAAAAAATGTTTCACCAAATTTCTCCAACTCTTAAATCACCCAGCAAAACCCCACATTACCAAATAATGTGAAAAGTAATCAATAGCCATAGGGTCCGATGCATTACTTTACACCTTACTTCATTGATGAATGTTACAGGCGATGAGGCTCAAGGTAATGTATCGATCCATTACTTTAGGAGTAAGAAAGTAAGTGATTACTTATATGGTTACGAGGATGAGTAAAGTAAGACATACTACTAAAAATAGATTTTCATAAAAAAAATAAAATTTTAATGTAACGTGGTGATATGATGGGAATAGAACCTGGGAATTCTGGTTGCCAGCCAAGAACTCTACCCAGTGAACTATCGGCTCATATAATATTTGATTGCTTTGAACATAAATGAATAGTTGCGCTTCCCATTTTCGTTTGTGATGTCGAAACGTACATAAAATACAAAGTAATGAGTCTAAAAAATGACTTTAAAAATATGTTAATTATTTCTTTACGTTTATAAATCATGCAATACGTTATCAATGATCGGTAACTCATTATTTTATACTTACAAATATTTCTAAAGGTAACGTGTTATCGTAACAAGGTAGTGGCTGATTATTTTGCACCCATAACACAAAGTTTTGCTGTGCACCTGTCATTAGGTTAGGATTTTAACTCTATCCCATTGTGTATAATATCTGCTTACAGTATTTAATGGATTTTTATTTAGGGTTTTAAGTATGAAAGGAAGTGAATTTTTAACCAAGTATTAAGATGTTTTTTATTTAATGGTTAATACTTAAGTGGTGTCTTTTTCGCAAAAAAAATAAGACTTTTCAATGGATAATCTTCTGGAAGTTGCTAGATGATGTTCTTTTAATACTCACTCAACTAACAATGCTGGCTAAATGTAATAAATTGTTTGTTAATTGTTGTGTACCAGCTGTTACTGCGGAATGTCTATGAATGAGTGATACGATAATAAATTTTTTAGCTTTATAAAATTTATTACAGTTATTAAATGAACAAAAAAAATGAGTTTAAAATAAATTATAAATAATAACCATTGAAAAAATTTGCATGTTAAGGCTTAAACATACTAGCAATAAAATTACTCTGCCAACAATTTTCTAAGTGCTTAAACATTTTAACTCATAACCGAGGATGGATAACGGTTAATGGATACATTATCATAATCTACGCATAAATGAAAACTTTAAAAAACCTTTAACAATTCAGACTCTAATATACGCAATTTAATTTTAATATTTCAGCTCTTAGTTTTCGAAACATAAGAAAAGCTCGAAACAATTTGTTTCATATTTTTGTTCCGGTTTTTATAAGGTTTATTACTCCCTCGTTTTCACCTATTAACGAATAAACCCACATGACACTTTTTGCAAATTCTGTTTGGGTATTATAAAATTGAAAAAGGTTGAAAAATTGTTTCACATTGTTCCGGACAAAGCAAACAATTTTGAAGAGACAGAATATTATTGCAAGAAAATTATTGTATAAAAAGTCATCGATTTCTGTTTTAATATACAAAAATAATATCGTTTTGAAGATCAAACAAATTACCGTTCCTTTAAGGTTACACTTTGCACTAACAGTTAAATGAATCAACTATTTGATAATCCGGGCTTTGATTAGGATGCTGGGTATCTCATGATCGTTTGTTGTAAAGGGTGTCCCAAGAAGAACGCAATTTTTAAATCTGGCAACATTCGAAGTGTCATTGTTTGACATTTGAACAATTGTTATTGTTTGCTAGTAGAAGGTACGAGGTTAGTAAAAATGGAGCGCTACACGAATGAACAACGCATTCTCATTGTGAAATTGTTTTACCAAAATGGTGAAAGTTTTGCGGCTACAGTTCGCAATGGATAAATTTTCCGAAACTGGGTCTGTTAGTGATGTAAAGACAACAACGCGCCATCGACCAGGTCGATCGACCGAAAATGTCGCAGCTGTACGTGATGATGTCGCTCAAACTCCATCCACCTCAATTCGACACCGAGCTCAGCAAATTGGTGTCTCCAAATCCACTTTGCAGCGAATTTTGACGAAACATTTGCATCTTCATGCATGCAAAGTTAAATTGACTCAGGAACTGAAGCCAGCTCACCATGGACAGCGAAGGGAGTTCGTTAATTGGGTATTGGAGAGACAACATGAAAATGCTGATTTTGCCGATAAAATCATCTTCAGTGACGAGGCCCATTTTCATCTTGATGGCTTCGTCAATAGGCAGAATTGTCGCATTTGGGGTGAGGAAAATCCTCGAGTGATTCACGAGAAGCAAATGCATCCTCAACGTGTATAGTAAAGGGTGTGGTGTGCTTTTTGGGCTGGAGGAATCATTGGACCTTTTTTTATGAAAATAAGGCAGGTCAAGCGCAAACAGTCAATGGTGTTCGGTATCGTGAAATGATAACCAGTTTTTTCTTGCCTAGAATTGAAGAAATGAATGTGGAGGGCATGTGGTTCCAACAAGACGGCGCCACATGTCATACAGCCAGAGAAACAATTCAATTGCTGCATCAGTCATTTAAAAATTGCGTTCTTGCAATCTACTCAGAATCACTTGATGTCCGTCCTACCGTCAGTCTGTCTATTTTAACTGAACGACCCTTGTAATCAAACTGCAGGTCGTTATTTTAAAACTAATTGGAAGGAATATATATTAGGTTGCATTTCTCCAAGGACGAAGTCTATTAAAAATTATTAGAATTAGTGTACACTCACAATATTATTTCGTTAAAAATATTAAGCATATTAAATTAATCGAAAATGCAATCAAACAGAGGACTACTGATTTTTTATTATATTCAGCCCATTTTGATGTTTATTTTCAATCATTGCTTAATAATCCACAAAAGTAGTAAAAGCAATTGAAAGTCGTTTAAAATAACCACAAATTTTTAACTGATAAAAAGTAGAAAAAACGATTTTCGTGGTTTAGTTTTCAAATTGAATTTTTTATATGTATGTTATTTTACAAAACACAACACACACAAATGTATATATTTTTATTTTCTTTGTGTTTATCTATATTTGAATAATTTCTTGTAATTTTTATTGAAATAATTTTGTATATAAACAAACTATTTTGTTAAAAAAAAAACAAAAAGGAATTATATGAATTTCTATTTGTAGAAACAGAAAACATAAATTTTTTTTGAATAACTGTTTCAAATAGTTAAAAAATATATTTCTATGAATTTCAATTGATACTTCATTTAAAAACAAACTCTACGTTTTACTTTTTTAATATGTATGTTTTAACCCAGTAGCCATGGAAATGTGCTATATGTTCTTAAATATATTAAACTACCTAACCAAAGCATTATGAAGCAATTTCTTGCTTAGTATATGGATCATTTTATTTATTAGGCTAATACACAGTAAAAACTAAAATCGAGTTTCAATTAAAATATTTGTAAATACAATTAAAAATTTTATTGAATTAGGACCAGCAAAAGACTAAGTTTTATCAATAATTTTTTTTTTTGTTAAAATTAATTGAAATTTTTAATAATTTTTTTAAACATATCAATTAAACTTTTAATCAAAAATCTTTAACATTTTCAATTAAAGTTTTATTTATATCAATTAAAATTTTAATTAAAGTTGTAACCAAAAATCAATTCAAATTTTAATAAAATTTTTGATTGAAATGTCAGATTCAAATCAATTAAAATTTAAATCAAATTTCCCATACTTTTTTTTATCTAATATACACCTGTTTGAATGTAATTCATCATCGCTTGAAAATTTCTAATTACTTTGTATCAAATAGTTTAAATGAGCACCATAGTACTTTTGATGTCCCAATAGCAGAACATCCGAAAAAGTTAATAGTAGAAATTCTTCGAATTGTAAGAAGTCATTTTAAACAACTTCCAAAATGTTGATATTAATCCCTACTTATAAAGTCATAAGAATAAAATTTTTTTGTAGCAACTCCATTGAAAAGCATATAATTTTTTTAATATTTTTATTATTTTTTTATTACAATTAATAATTATAGTTAAAAAAAAACAATTATTAGTTGGTCCATTAATGGTAAATTCCAACAGTCATTTAATACCTTATTGAAAACATATTTTATTTCATTGATTATTTTTCGGAATAATAATTCTTGACATTTTTAACTCGAAAACAAAGCAACTCCCTATATTTATTTTGTAGTCCATATATTTAACAACTTCCGTAAACTACACTCAGAAAAAAAGTTATTAAAAAAATCTGTAATCAATACCATCTTACTATTTTTGTACTGATTTTTAGTAAAAAAATTATTATTAAGCAAATCTTTTTTTACAAATTACAGAATTTATACATAATATTTATAAATTTTTGCTACTAATTTCGGAAATCATTTTACAAATTTTTGAAAATAAGCAAAAAAAAGTGGATATTGAAGGATATCTTATTTTTAATTAAAACTTACAACTACAAACTTAAATTGCATTAAAATGATCGGACATCCACTTAAAATAGCACTAAAAAGTTTTTTTTTAGTTCTAAAAAGCAGCTCTAAAAACAATTAAAATTTGACCTTAATTTTTTTTAAAAAAATGACTAAAATATTTTCAAAACAGAAATTACCAAATTAAAACAAAATGATAAATTCGTTTGTTTTTAGATTAACAAAAAATACAGCTGGGCTCAAATTAGCAAAATTTCCCGTAATAACAGCAAAATTTTCAGTTGTCATTACAGACTTTTTTTGGTGAGTGTAATGAAAAGTTCATCTGATCATTGGATTTACATAGCACCGAAACAAACTACTTACTCCCAATGGCACGCCAATGTTAAAATCATTAATGATTCACCGAAATTTTTACAACTTCGGGTTCAGTAGATGTAGTGTTTAACTACTGCTTCCTCAACTCTTTTATTTTGCTGTGAACTGTTGCATGCGTTTTCGCAGTTTATTTTCATATTAACATTTTCAAAGTTAAAATAACCAAAAATCCACAAATTGTTAAATAATAAAATTTTCTTTTTTTTAATGATTTTCCGCAGATTTTGTTTGCTAAAAATTAAAAACATGATTCCTTGATTTAATTGATTGATTTTTAAATCTGATTCAATTTTGTACGAATCGATTTGAAAAATTCTGTTTATTGTTTGAATAATTTCCTGTAGATTTTGAGCTTGCCAGGAAATTTTGTTTAAAGTTTATATTTTGTTCTTCTACCCTGTGTTAAACACATTTAAACCTTGTATCTCAAATAATATTTGCATCATTGCGCCATCATTGAAACTTTGGAGAAACAAGTAGCCCCATACACTAACTCTGAAAATTGGTTAAAAGAAGATAACGAAAATCGTTACTTAAATCAGTGAGTCAACAAAAAAATTGTTAAAAATAAATTAAACCAATTTAATACATGTATATAAAGATTTTTGTTTGAACGAATTATTTTAAATTTATAGAAAATTTTAATTTAACCCCAAGTAGTCCAATTTATATTAATATTTTAAGAATTTTTGCTTATTTTTATTTGCACATTTGTAAGTCTCAAAACAAATTGTTGTTTTAATCGTTTTATTTGGTCAATGACAGACTGATAAGACCTACATCATTAAATAATTTATGTATCCCAGCAAAAACTCTAATTTCCAAAAAAGAGCAACATTTTTTTTATAATTCAGCGTTGGAAGTAATTATTTTTGTTATGCGTGACTATTAATCAATTACAATATTAATGCCTTACTAGTAAACACTCATTTGTTGACTTCAAATAAGCATACAAGTAAGACTTATTATTAACATACTTGTAAACAATTTTTTAATTTTATTTCATACTTTAGTTACTAAAGCAGGTAAACATATTTTATGTATTTTTTTCTACAAATAACTACATACTTACAACTACTTACAAAAAATGCCTTTTCGATTTTGGTAATGAGAACCAATTACTAACATTTTGCTGGGCATTTACAATTTTTTTTTAGTTTATTGTTCATTTTTGTACTAGCCTACACCCTAATATTTGATATTTTCAACTATCTGCATACATTAAATAACACATACAAATTTCACTTTTACTAAAAAATAGCTATTGGCTCTGAATCATAAATTTGTCTGTTCTTATTTTTTTTATTTGTGTTAAATTGGCAATAGTTTCTTTTTTTAAATTATTTTTGCTAAATTTTATTTTTATGGTTTCATACTACCTACCGGAAATGCAGCATAAAAATATAAATTAAAAAAAAAAAAAACTTAAATGAATACATTCAAAATACACCAACTGAAATATGACTCAAGAAGTCATTTCGGTAGTCATTTATTTAGTAGTCTAAATTTTTTTATTGGCACACTTAATGAAATTAATTAACTAGACATCACAATTTGCATCACACAAATTTACGCAAAAATTAAATAAAAATTTACAATATAAACACTTAATAAACTTAAAGACAAATAGATTATTTTTTAAAAACAATATTGGCAATAACAACATCTGTTGCCAATTTGTCTGGCGCACCAATATTATCTGAACGTTTTTGTATTTTGTTTATTATAGAAAATTGTATATAAATCGGCATTTAAAGCAATAATTAATTGCGGCATTTTAAATCGTTTAAATAATATGTATGTTATTTAAATTTCTATTAACTACATGTATGTATGTACTCGTATTGGTATCATCTGCCCTCTTTCTCACAATATTTTAACCTTAAAAGAGCCAGCAGAGAGTTTCCAGTACGCAAATTGACTAAAAATCTATATTAAGTTCAATTTAAAGGCAAGAGTAATGGAAATTGATTCTATTTCTAGAGGAAATAGTCTGGAAAGTAAAAAAAAAAGAAACCGTTAAAAATTCTACACACATTTTATAATAATGACTAAATTTGTTGGAGTCTCTCACACACAAAAATCTATTTTTATACCCATCACCACAGGTGGAAGGGTATATATAAGTTTGTCACTCCGTTTGTAATTTCTACAATATTGATCTTAGACCCATTAAAGTCTATATATTCTGGGTCCTTATTAAGAGCGAAGTTGATTAAAAGATGTCCGTCTGTGTGTTGAAATGGGTTTTCCGAAGACCCCAGACATGATGAGGACTTGATTGTTATATAAAATCAGTCAGATCGGTTGATAAATGGCTGAGATATTAGAAAAAAACCACGACTACCTCTAATTTTTTCCGTAAAATCCCTTTGTTTTTATATGTATGCTGAATTTTACGCATAACAAACACATTCATTTGTTGAAATTCTTTTCTTTCACCTCTTCACCTTTTATACACAAACAACGAACCCATACAAAGATTTGCCATTTAAATAAAAACCAAACAAATCTCTATTAAACGAAAACTGTTTATTTACTTCTATTAACGATGATTCCGTATGAGCTTCATGGCTCAGTTGTCTAAGCGCTTTGTCACAAATACTTTTTTTCTCTTAGGCGCGGGATCCATCCCCGTCTATTCAACTTTTTTGTACAATTTTTTTTTATATTTTCTTAAGACTTTTTTTGTTTATTTTTTTTTAACATTAATAACTAATTTTAATAAAATTTTAAATTAATAATTAAATAATCCATAAATAGGCTAAAAACATCAACATTTTTATTAAAACCCTCTGATACAAAAAAAAAAGGTTTTATTTTTATTTTTACTCCGATTTAAAAAAATTTATAAAAAGATTTTTAAACCATTTTATTTCTTATATATTAAGAAAATTGTATACAAAATTTCTCTTTGAGTGCAACTATTTTAGGTCATAACTTATAATAATTTATAAAAAAAAATATAAAATATTTTTCTTCAATCTTTTAAAATTAAGCTAAAGATTTATCTTCCTTTATTCAATCTTCAATATTATACTATATTATTCCTTAAAATCGAGTTCAAGATCTTTTTATAAAAAATAATAATGATTATTTATTATTTCCTTCCAATATTTCGTCTCCACATTGGGTGACTTCTTCAGGGAAATTATATAATTTTTTTTCAACAATTAAAACTTATATATATAAAATTTTGTTAAAAAAGGCGGGAAATCATAAAAATACTTTTTGACAATATGAAAAATATAAATATCATATAAAACAAAAATATTTTAAGTTTATACTCCTTCATAAATCTTGTGAAAACCAATCTTTGTTAACACATCTCCGTAAATAAAGAAAATAAAAATGGACGTTTCTATATATAGGCTTTTTACATAGGTGTTACCCCTTAAGTAGTATTAAAGGGTGCTTGAGGTCAATGATTTTTGATGTAACAAATTGGTATCATTGCGACAAAAACATTGATATATAACCCTTTAAGATCCGACTGTAAATACAGAAGATATGACAAAAATATTAAAAATGCCCTACATTCGGCAACAAAAAAAAATTAAAAAAAAAAATAAAATAATACTTCCGCTGGAATTATTGGAATACTTTCCTAGCAAAAGTTTATTGCTTTTTTGCGAGCTTTCATTTTAAAATATTAGGGTAGTACATTAAGGTGGTAGCAACTGAGATCTGGTGGGTTAATACTAGAACTGGTTACTTGAGGTCAATGGCTCCTTTGGTCTCCGCGAGACAAAAAACATTGATATACAACACTTTAAGATCCGACGGTAAATGGCGAAGATATAACGAAAAATATAAAATGGGGACCCATACGTTCGGCCAAAAAAAAAAAACATTTTCGAAATTTTCTTGTTAAAATATGTATATTTTAGGGTGTACGGTGAACTTTTTTTTTTGAGGTACGGTCTAACATACATAGATTTATCTAAAAACCAAACAAATTTGATTTGAACGAAAACTTTTTATTTACTTCTATTAACGATGATTGCGTATGTGCTTCAATGGATCAGTGGTCTAAGCGCTTTGTCATAAAAAGTTTTTTCTTTTAGTGGCGCGATCGATCCCCGTCTATTCAACTTTTTTGTACAATTTTTTTTAACATTTTATTAAGACTTATTTTTTTAACATAACAAATACGTACAGCACAGTTGATTGTATATTTGGAGAACGGAAAGAGGAAAAGTTCTAAAATAAGGTACGAGCATCTTGGTTATCAATACACAACATCTGACCAAATGTGGGCGGGATATGAGGATTAGGCGTGGCACAAAATAGATTACTTTATAGCTTAAGAACGGTAAGACCGATATTAAATAATACATAAATGGGCTAAAAACATTAAAATTTTTATAAAAACTAAAATTTTAGAGCTGTAATATGACCTTTGGATACGTCTTATATAGCAAAAGATCGAAAATCTTAACATATTTGCTAAAAAAAAACTCGGAAATATCGGTTCAGATACAAAAATGTTATGCCCAAAACATAAATTATTTTTAAATACCATAAATCTTCCCGAGTCCAAGTTTTATCACCAAACTAAATTGTTAATTTCCTCTTAAAGACGTCCGTATATAAATCTGTCCATTCCATATATGTCCATATATAAACTTCAGTTTTTTCCCAACCATGGTGAAGGGTATATAAGATTCGGCATAGACGAATTTAGCCGCTCTTACTTGTTTAAATATAGAAAGTTTTGTATTTTAAATACAAATATTAAAATATTTTTTCTGAAATTTTATTGATTAACAAATTTATGGTCAATTACTTCTGTAATTGACTCAATGCAAAAAATGATTAATATTACAAAATTTTGTTTTTTTTTTGAATCAATTACCTAAGTAATTGAATATGACTTTATTATGCAACAAAATTTTAAATAAGAAGAATTGCTACATAAAAAATAAGTCTGATTTTGATAATGGCTTATAGGACATACCTCAGCGTATCGAACTATGATAAAAATGTGCGAATATTCTAAATATGTTTGGTATATCTCAGAACTTTTTTGTGTTTAAACAAAAATCTTAAAACGAATCGTATTTGAAAATATAGAATTAAAACTTTAGAATTTTCTCTAAATATGAGAATAGTCACCTAAATTCACTGTTAATCATGTTTAGGAAATGTTTATTGCAATAACTTCGAATGTAACTTCAAAATGTCTGTTTTGTTGCTGCGAAAAACTGAAATTATTCAAATATTTAATTTTTGTATTGTAATATCATCAGAATGAAATAAGCATTTTAATATTGACTTCTGGTAATTTAGACAAATTTCGTATTGCACTAACAATGAAGGACAGTTTCAAGTTATAGACAAAATTTAATACCAAAAAGTAATTGGAAGGTGCTTTAAACGGATATACATATTTATACTTTTTCATGTGATATTCAATTTTATTAAAAAAAAATGCAATTTTGAAATTTAATCGTATTTTTTTATTCACAGATGTTTATGTTAATGCCACTAGTGTATTATCAAAACTTTCATGTGTATTTTGAAGTAAAGGGTGATTTTTTGGATTTTAAAAATTTTAAAAAAAACACATAAAATTTGAATGAAATATTTATTTGGGGCGATAAGTGAATGCCTGCCATTTACTTTTTAAAGATTATTTCATGTAAATGTTGCCGTAGGTGGTGCATCTGTGAGCTCCAATTTTGTCATACTTTGTCCAGTATTTCGACCAGTATCTCACCAATGTCAGATTTAATATTGTGTTCCACAGCTGGAATTGTGCCTGGCTTGTCCCTGTACACGAGATACTTCGAGTCTAGTGGGGTCAAATTGCATGATCTTAGTGGCCTCCAAAGATGCGATTTTGATCGTTCTCAAAGAAGTATGGTCCAATGATGTCGTCGGGCCACAAACCACACCAAACAATGCATTGACAGCTCTTGAACTGCCTCTGTCTGCTCTTCACACCAAATTCGGCAATTCTGTTTGTTGACCTAAGCAAAAAATTAGCTTCGTTGATGAAGACAATTTTTCGATAGAAAAATAGATCTTCATCTAACTTCCCTAAGGCCCATTCAACAAACAAACGACGTTGTGTCACATCACCTGGCTTGAGTTCAGTTGAACTTTCAGATATCGCGATCTTCATTGACACCGAACGATACAGCTGCAATATTCTCCTCAGTAAGCACTCTTCGCATACGGGTTTTTGAAACTGGATTGAAATTTGGTCACAACAACTTGAATAGCCTGTTTGGTGGATTGATTATGACGACCATAAAATGGACGTAATTTACGAAAATCATTTTCTCACACAGCACGAATTTTGATAATAAAATTCAATGATTTGCAAGCGTTGTGCGTTTGTTTGTCTATTCATGGTGAAATGGCAAACCTTACAATGCATCTTAGGCATTGCCACATGTCACGAAACTTTTTTTTTTTTGAAAATCGATTAGCAAAAAAAATCACCCTTTATATTGTTTTTGTTAATTATGCGCTGGATAGGTTTAATTTTGTGGTTAAATGCAATTGTCAAATGGATCTATAATGAACCACAACAATGTTTTAGTTATTTATATGCAATTCTGGATTTTCCCAGCCAAATTTTCCCTTATTCATGTGGAATACAAGTGTGTTTAAGGAAATATAGTAATATTAGCTTAAAATAATAATTTGTAAAAGAAGATAAAATTTATTTTAAATGCATTTTACAGGGTAGCGCGTAATTATCTCTATGGTTTGAATTCTTTACAATTTTTTAATTATAATTTTTTTCACCGTTTTTAAAAGATTTTAACTGTTTTATTTGGGAATATTTCAAAGAAATAGTCAATTAAAAACCAATAATCGTAATGATATCATGGTCATTGCCTCCAGAAATTTTGCGAAAAGTGTTGCAAAATGTGTTAGATAGAGAACGTAAATGCGAAGCAGAAAATTACCACTTAATATAAAAAATAAAAAAATCCCAAATAAGATGCTGTTTAAAAAATAATCGCTTTAATAGAAAAGCAATAAACAATTTAAACCATATATCTTCTTATTCTGCGATACACTGTATAAGTAAAATATTCAGAGTCAGTTTTATAGTCAGCACTGACAAGTCAATCCTCCCAACGCTTAAGCCCGTATGACATTAGTTTTATTCCAAAAATTTTCTTGACCTTTTTTATTAAAGTGTTTGGTTATTTACGGAAAATTTAAAAGGGAATAGAAAAAAAAAACATCAAATAAAAACGCTGTAAAAAGCCAAGAAAAAGTTAAGAAAATAGTTAATATCGTATCATACGGGCTTAACACGCCGCTTTAAATGAAAATCCGAGAATTTTTATAACACTTTTTCCTAAGGAACCATAAGTAAATGTGGTATCGATGAAAATGGATTTTGGAGATGCATCCGCTAAAACAATCAGCTTTAGCATATTTCTTTATTGATTTTCGTCGTTCATAAATCTTACGAAGTTTTTTTCATAAAAATGCAAATTTATTACTTTTGTCGTCATATTTATGAAAAATTTTTAAAATATAATAAGGAACTTTTAAAAAATATTAAAGTAAGATTAATGAAACTCTTTTGCATACCTATAAAGAAGATTTATCAATAGTTATGAAAAAGTTTCATCAATTTTTATTAAAAAGTTTTGTTATATTTATGAAGAAGTTTTTAAATTATTCGATCGCAACCCTGTAATTTGTGCTTCGAAAATCGAAGGTGGTTGCCAACCAACGGGTATTTCTATAAATAGATGGTAAAAAGCTCATTTGTACGGGTAATCATTCACTAACTGAAAAATGGAATTTGGTATAGTCATTTTCCTTAGAGTTTATGATATATAAGCCTGTTTAAAACTATGAGTTATTTGTGGGTTGGGTGGTTCATAAGTAGGCTGAAGATGACCTGGTCGCTCGGGTCAAAAGTGTGCACTCCCTCTAGCGCTGATCCTTACAATTTTTTCCATTTAATAAAAAAAAAAAACAATTACTGTTTACTATTCGTTAGTAGCATTAAATTATGATCTGGAGCCTGATAAAATTAAATTTTTTTTATTTTTACTTAAAAGACAAATTTTTGAAAAACAATTCCACGAGCATGCCAAAAATCATTCATAAAATATCGCTCATTTGCGAGAAGGTCGACATAACTCAAAGAACAAGATTTTTGAGTTAATGATGAAGAAATGTTGGTCATATCATAATCTAAAAACATATCTTTTGTAGTTTACTCAGCAGTTAGGCTAAATTGAAAACTTTAAATGCAATTATCTCGAAATCGTTTTTTTTTTTTTTTTTTTGAGTTATGCCGGTATTCTCACAAAAGAGCGATATGTGGAAAGAAACTTTTTCAGATTTAGAGTATTTTCAGCTTTTCTAAGTGGTGGTTTGGAAGTGGTTAATAAATATATTAATTACACTGCAAGTAAAATTTCAAGTTTTGAAATGACACACGAAAACCCCGGGACACGTAAACTTAATGTTGGGTCGTAGAATTCAGTGGCGTAACCCGCTTTGAAGAGTCAGGTAGTTTTAACAAGATAGTTAGATTTTGAGTGTGTATTGACTCAAACAATTTGTTGATTAAATTTTACTGAAAACACTTCCAAAACTCTTTTGCAATTTATTAATATTTTTTTCGGTTGCAAAAAAAAAAAAATTAAGTAAATAAAATTTTATTCAGAAAATAAAACGGCATAAGTCTTAAAATCTGTTGCAATAATATTACGTATACGTATTGGTGTACTTTAACTCGAATTAAACACATCCCAGTGTATAATTAATATTGAGGTATCATAATTTTTTAAACTACAAATAATTATAACTCCTTACCTTCTAAATTAATTCAAAAATAATGATAGTAATAAATCGTAAATAAGTAGAAAAAAAAAACAATAAATTAAGTCATTGAAAAACAAATTTAAAAGTATTTTCGTTAAAATATGATCAAAAAATTGTTTGAGTCAATACAAACATAAAAATGCAATATCTCTTGATTTTGACATGAACTTTTAAAACGCAGTATACTACTGTATTCTACGGCACACAATTAAGTAGGGGTGTCTCGCCGTTTTTTTTTGTATCAGATGCTAAACAGAACCTTACGGCGACGACAGAATGTAATTTAATTGATGCGTTCCACTGCATTAATAGTCAAAATTATTTACATTTGTGTGTATTTATTTTCATTTTATAGTACGAGTATTTCAAGTTTTGCAATTTTTTTGTAAATATATTAACAAATGTCGTTAAATCAACAAATATTAACCCTTAAAAGTATTTTGAATGTGCTATCACTTTCAAATTATATAAAACATTGGAACATGATTGTGAGCCTCGTAATGACAGGAGATGGTAGGTACGCCCAGTAAATCTCTCTAGAGACGAATAAAGGTTTTATAGAACATGAATACAACAAATTGAGGAGCTCGACGAGGAACACTTTCACTTAGCTACGAGGATGAGTCTTTCCCAATATAAGTTTATGCTTAATTTAATAAGCCAACTTGATTTGATATTCTAGCCCACAAATCTTCTTTGTATTGGAAGTTTTTGTATAATAGAGATTGTATACTATAAATACAATATTTTTTTTTTTAGTTTTTCTGTAATTTTTCGAATATATCATTTGCCCATTTTAAATTAATTTCTAATTTTTTTTTCCTCCAAATTTTATTCTTCTTTTTCTTGAAATATTCACAATGATTAATAGCCCATATATCTTTGTATAAAAAATAATGCAATTATATGGCAATGTTGGGGAGAGAAAAAATTAAAAAAATTACAGCATAAGAGAAAACGCAATGAAAATAAAATATGTTTTATTTTATCGCGTTTTTCCACAGCGTTTTTATATGCCAAATCTTCATATAAAAACAAAAATCGCACACCGCATCGTAAGGTTCTGTTTGGTGTCTCATTCTGAGGTACTTTCAGTGTTATTAACTTATTGCAAACAACAACTGAATATATATATATACAAAATTGCGTCAGCGAAGCAAGCACGCTGAAAATCAACCATCAATCGCGTCTGCACCGAGTACTTTCGGTAAGCATTGGAATTATTCACCCCCCAAATAAGTGTTTTCTATTCCATAGTAACCTTAAATTATGATCTTGAACCTGACAAATTCTAAATATAATTAACACATATATATCAATATTATGCAAACAAAATTTACATACAAGACACAACATAATCATAATCTAATAAAAGGGACAGCACTCAAATATGATGTGTTGAAAAATATTAGTATACATGCCAGATTCCAAATTCGCTTCTAAACACTAGCAGTTGAACTTTGTCAATTAGTGCTTTTGAGAATCAAAGGTTGTTGACAAATAAGTATCTAAAAATAGATATAAATTAGAATTTAATACTCCATAGTAACATTTAGGATGGGTGCGAACTGGGTAAATAAAATCTATACTAAAACTGGTTTAAAAATTTTTTTTTTGAAATTTAAAAATATTTTCGAATACTTTTTAAAACAATTTTAAACCCTTGTTAATTTAGTTAAGAATTTATTCGGCCACCTCTCACAGGGCCTTTATTATGATTTCGAACCTCAAAAATTCTAAATATCATATATATACAAAGTTTCATAAACATTTGTTTGATTCACAACCGATATTGTATCGTTGTATCTGCTCTATTGTGTATTACATTTTAATAGTGTAAAATTGTTGTTGGTAATTTATACTTAAAAATCTGATACAGCTTTACAGCGGTATTCATAAAAAAATCTTAATTCAAGTTTCAAATGCATTTTAGTTAAAAAACAATTTAAGCCTAAAAAAGGTTTATTAAAAATTCGTATTCATAATCAGTATTTTAACTAAAAAACGATTTAATGTTTTTTTAACTTGAGGATGGCAACACTGTATTTTTTTTTATTTGTCACATTAATCGTAATGATGCAAAACAATGATTACTAAACCACACGGTATTCGTTTCTATGTATTTTTTTTGTCATTTTTCAGAAAAATTTTGTTTTTTATATAATAAAAAATTATGAAAACTTGTTTATTAAATAAAAAGAGGAAAAGAGTAAAAAAAAATGCTCAGTAAAAGTGTTGCATAGATAATGATTTTATTGTAGATAAAAAAGTATTCAAATAACCGGTTTTATTTTCTTTGTTTTGATTAAACAACAAACCACTGGTTTATTTTCAATAAATAATATCAAAAAATATTATTTCTGCTTAAATTCTTTATCCGGAATTGAAAAAGGGACGATCCGATAAAAATGGTTGTTTCCAATTCTTTTGATCAAATATAGAATGCCCATTATTTATTAAACAAAAACAAATAAATTCATTTGATTAAGTGACATTTTTTTTGCAAAAATTTTTAAAATGAAAATAAACACAAATCAAAAATGTCATCTTAAAATAGGTTTAAAATCGGGTCGAACCAATTTTATATTTCGTTTACTTACACAAGGTTTAAAAAAGGTATTTTAAGCTAAAATTCGTTTATGAATGCAATTTTAGAAAATTTTGCTTAAAATTGATTTGAAATACTGTTTAAAATTTTTATGAATACCGCTGTTACAACTTTATTTGCTGTATTTATTAAATGTTGTATTGTGTATCATAAGATATTAGTCTCAAGTGAATGCCAGTTTTTCACTTTCACCTTAATTTTTTTTTTGTTTCTATAAATTTATAAATATTTGTATTCTTCTTATTAACTATTTAACGTTCTACAACATAAAAATACAGCTGACTGTTCATAACAAAATATTTCTATAGTGTATTTCAATACAAGATACAAAAAACTATACCGGTTGTGAACTGCCCAATTATGTTAATGTTTAATGCTGTGAGTATAACAAGATGTAACGTTTTTAGGGGAGCCTATAAGATTTATTTGGGAGGCGTAACTTTAATTTAAATATATAACCTAAAGTGCAAGTAATTATGAAGTTTTAAGACAGTTTTCGTTTTGAAAAATTCTCAAAATTATCACTTTTATTAAAATCTTTCTTCCATAGAAATTGTATAGCAGAAATCTCATAAAAATATTTGCACTTTTTGTTCATTTATATGAATACAATAATTGATGTCGTTGTTCTCTTACCTTTACTTTTATCACTTCTCATGAATGAAAAACCGGTCGCGGTCAATAGCTGTTTGTAGATTTATAAACTAAAAACAAGAATAATAAAAATCCCTTGTTGAAATGCAGTTAGAACATTCACTGGCTGATACTAGTTTCTCTGTATGGATATTTGTGTATAAAGAGACGCCCTTTAAGATTCCTTGTCTTTTGGTGCTGCTGCTGTTTCTGGTGTAATTTTTGTTTGATTTGCTTTGCTTTACTTTGCCTGTGGCCAAAGTAGCACCCCCGCAATGTTTGTATATTCCTTGCTCTCTTTTAACGTTTCCTTTTCTTGTTTTTTTTTTTTTGTTAAACACACATTAAATCACTTAATACTTCTTTGTTTAAATTTTCTACTATACAAAATCAGTAAGAAAATCCTTATTTGAAAAATTAAAGATATATTTAATTATATTTTTGTTTTAAGTTAAGAATTTATTTAATTTTACTTATGTTTTGCAATTCTTACTAATTTTGTTTAAGCTAAAAGGGCTTTTAAATTTCTTTTGTATGGTTTTAACACAAAATTCAAGGTCGTTTCATTTTGTATTTTAACTTTATATTCATTAATTGAGAGATTTTGCACTTTTATTCCTTTTGTTATAAATTCCCAAAATATCTTTTATTATTAAATTAAAATAAATTTTGTTTTTATATAATTAATAAAAATTGCACTATTTTGTTAGGGAAAAGACAACACACACACACACACGGGGGCTAAATCGATACAAAGCGTGCGACACACCGTACGAAACAAACACTTGATTTAAAATGAAATTTTCCACATGTAAACAGTGTTGCCGTATATGCGAATGGTGAATGAATCTTAATTGGTGGTGGATTTATTTAAAAAGTTGGTAATGCCAGATGGTATATTTCCATAATCTACCGAAAAATGTTACCATATTTAGAAAATAGTCAACTGTTATTTTTTTAACAATTTAAAATTTTAATTTGGATAAATATTTGTGGTTGATAAATTTTTTTATTTATATTACAAATTATTTTAATTACATATTAAAAATGGTAATGAAGTTTTTTGCAGTTTAATTAATCCTAGTTTCAAGTAATGATAATAAAAAAATTGAATCATTGGTTTCAGATTGAGAAATACAATTAAAACGTAACGCATACTCGAAGGGAATGTACACCAAGCTAAACTATTCAATTTAAATGATCCTTAGATATCTGTATAATATATGTAAAAGCGTAAAATTACTGTCTGAAGAGTGAAATTGACGAACTATAAAAAGGAAGTAAAATGTAATGGGAAACAACTGGACTTAAAATATTATAAAAAGGAAACGAATTGAAATGGAATGGATAATGAGTGTAATTAAACGAATGAAACGGGAACGAGTGTATTTGAAACACTAGACAAAGGAACGAAATATAATGGAACGTTGAACTAAATATAATGAAACGGGGAACGAATGGAATTAAAACACTAAAAAGAAGAAGAAAATAGAATGGAACGGTAAACGGCTGGAACTGAAACTCTTGACAAGGAGAACGAAATGGAATGAAACGGGGAACGAGTGGAAACACTAGAAAAGGAGAACAAAATGAAATGGAACCGTAAACGTGTGATGTAAACCAGGACTTGACTTTATGTTTTATAATTATTATTATTTCCTAAAGATCGTACACAATGGAGTAGCGAAATATTAAAAAATAACTAATATTTTTATTTATAAAAAACCAACCTTAAGCTCAAAAAATTTAAGAAATTATCAATTTTTCAACAAGTCTACGTTTTTCAAAAATCTTATTTCTCAATTTTAATTATTTTTATTAATCTATTTTATTTTTTTTTTTATTTTATTATTAATGGGAAGTAATTTTGAAACGTTTATTATTCATTGTTGGAATTTTCAATAGGAATGAGATAAAAAAGGTTATAAATTGAAAAAGTGCTACCTAAGTCACACAACCCAAACCGCAGGCGATAAGAACTTGAAATTTAACATTAAAGGTACACACACACCACGCAATATTCTTGTGATTTTCTTATTGGAAGATTGTATAATATATATTAATAAAATTTAAAAGTGATTTTTCAATAATGTGTTGGCCACATTGTTTTGCCAAAAAATAGTAAAAGTATTGTATAAAATACATAAGTTCCCTAAATTATTGGCTAAGTCACTTTCGAATTTCCAACACCCTTTTGCGATTTTGAAGTTCGGCATGTATGTTTCTACTTCGTTGTAGACATCCACAGAGATAGATCCTTTGAAAAATATTACGGAAAGGCGCAAGTAGAGAAATAATGTCCCCCTTAAGGTCCTGCCTAAACTCCTTCTGCTAAAAATCTGGTAATTAAAATATGTTTTACCAGAGAAACCGGCTAACTATATTATGGTATATTTTGAAAATGAAAATAAAAAGGTTTTGTAATTTTTTGGAGCAACTTTACAACTCTTTGCTAAAACAATTTATATCAAACTTCATCATTTGACGAATAAATTATTTTAATACGGTTTTTATATAGAATTTCTGCTGAACAAAAAAAAAAAAATACCTTAAAATTATTGAATAAATTAAGAAAAGGAAAATGAGAATTTAATTAATTTTTTCCTCTAAAATATTCAAATTGCTTCCTAATAGCGCTCACGTTGCAAGCCAACGATATAATATAAATGTGAATGTTAGTTATTTACAAATGTTTTAAAAGGTTGTCTATGACTAATTATGTAGTTTATTATTTTTACAACTGGCAATTCGTTTTAGGCATCAGAATTTAAGTAAATTAGTTATCAAATTTTATATATATACAATACTTTTTAGCATGTCAAAAAATAAGCGAAAAAAAACATACAAAGTACACATTTGTGAATAGTACCAAATAAATCAAAAGATTACTATAGTGCTTTTAAGGCTTTAATAGTACCCCAAAAAGTACTTAAGTGTAAACTTAATAATTCCAGTGCTCTAGTGTTTTTGATACAAATAATGTAAAAACTTTAGTGGATGTGAACAAATGTTTTGAGCTGTAAAACTTTTGTGGATATAAAATCAATTTTTGTGATGGGAAAAAATGTTTGAGGTGATTGCAGAAAAATTATGAGAAAATATTCTATTTGAAATTGTTTCAAAAAACACCAATTTGTAAGAAAATTTTCACAAATTTAGCTTATTTTCAATACCAAACTTTTTGGGAGGATGTCCACTCATATAGGAAAAAATAATGACTCCGCTTGCGTCTGAGCACCGATATTGTTATTTCACACAGACGAACAAACAAATTAATAGACGGGCGGACATCGCTAGATCGGCATATAATTTCATAAGGAACAATAAATGGTGGAGGGTATAAAAAGTTTGCGAAAAAGTTCCCTTAGAGCAGTGAAGGGTACTTTTCCAATTCCTTCACACATGTGTATAGCCTTAATGTGATATTATGCGGTTTGCACTTTACTGCTTTAAAGACTCATTCACAAAATTTACTGACATCATGAAAAAATTGTAGCAACAACATGTAGGTAGTGTTTCCATATCACGAATTTCTTGTGGAAACTCCAAGATAATTTTTTCAGAATTCTACAGATATCGTTTTCTAAAATATTCCTTAAAAAGTGAATTTTAAACTTTTTATGCTTCAACATAATTACTGTCCTAACTTTTTAAGGGATTATCTATTTTTATAAATTAAATTTTATATAAAATCATAGATCTTCTAATTTTTGGTATACCTTTTAAAAATACGCAGTTTCTTTACAGAAATATAACTTACGAAAATGGCACGTTCGAATGGTCCAAAAATATCCATTCCCAAAACGAGTAAAGACGTTTCGAAAATGTTTGAATGAAAATTGGTACGTGGGCTTTCTATATAACACATCGGCTGAAAAGATGTAGGATAAAATAACAATTTTTTGGAAAAAATTCGACTGTACGTATCAACAAAGTCTCCTTCAAGAGCGATATAATCACTTCAACGCCTTTCTAACATTTCGATACCTTTTTATAGAATGATTTATCTTCGGCCTCAAAATACGCCTCTGTTTCGGAAATCACACCTTCATTCTAACCAAATCTCTTTCCAGTGAGCAATTTTTGAAGTCAGAAAACAGGTAAAATCGCTGGGAGTCTAATCTGGAGAATACGGTGGGTCCCGATGTAATTGAAAATGTAATTCATGCAATTTAGCCAGCTCTTAGAATTATCGACACGTTGTTGTTTTGTATGCACTGGGAGCAAACGCTGCACCCATTTCGAAAACAGCTTTCTCATGGACAAATATTCATGCAAACTAAAGCCGAGATGTTTTTTCGATATCTTAAAGGTATCAGCTATCTCTTGCAACTTTACTTTACTGTCTACCAAAAGATTTTGTGAACTTTTTGATGTTTTTCGGTATCACCACCTCTTTTGAGCGACCAGAGATTTCGGCGTCATCAGTATTCGTACGACTACGTTTTAGTCAGCAAACCACTTTTCTACCATTTGTCTCGATGGAGCAGAGTCCAAGTGGCACTTATCAAGCCAAGCTTTGGCTTGAGCGATGTTTTTTCGCATTAAAACACTATAATAAATCAACACAAGAAATTGTTTTGAATCCATTGTTTTCAAAATCGCAAAAGTAGCGTCACTTGTTTACTAATGAACGAATTGTTATATAATTTTGTTAGGTATCATCAGAAGGTTGGTAGTTCCATCCTACAAAATTTTCAGCCGATGTGTTATTTATAACTGACTTTTTTAAAAGAATTGTTTAAGAATTTCAGAAAACTAATTTTTTTTCAGAAGGAGAAATGGTAACCGTGTGACCAGACCTTTAAAAACATAATTCCTTAAATCAATTTTCAAATCTGATTTAAATTTTGACGAATTAGTTCGGGAATTAAATTTGTTAAAATGATTTGATTCAATTGAATCAAAAAAGATTCACATGAAATTGATTAATTAGCTATTATTTTAAATCTGGTTTAATAAATTGATTTAGAAAATATTGAAACCACTCGCTGATTTACAAAAAGAATTATTTTTTTCGTGAACTAATTCAATAAAGATTTATCTCTTTCAAGGTTTGCTTGTGATATACATATATATTTTATAAATTTTATTGTTACCGATGTAAAAGATCTTAGATAATTATAATTGATAGAAAATCAAGTTATAAAATCATTTAATAGTAAAAACAAAAAAAATTGCAGAATCATTAATTTCATATACTGCCAATAAAAAATAAAAGTTTTTCTAAGATCTTTAGTTTCAAGCATTAAAGGGTTAAAGAAAAAAATATTTTTTGCAAAAGCCAAAATTTTTAATACTTCAGAAACTATGCATTGTATGTTCGATGTATTATGAGTGTTGTTCAGTGTTATTAAATGTTTTAACAGTATTGTCTAATACTTGGATGTTCAAAATAACTGCAAAATTATTGTAAGCCGTTAGGTTGCCACATTACTTAAATGACTATGATACCATATTCCATTAAAAATATTTATGTACTGCCATCTATTGTTTATATACAAATATGTTATGAATTCATAGCATTTAACATTCAAATGTATCACTTTACCGGTGCTGCCAGATAAGGTTTTTGGCGAATTTCTAAGAAGAGGAATTTTAGCAATTAACATATCTTAACGAGTCGCTATTTGTAAGCATTTTTTGGAATTTATCTTTATTTTTTAGAACTTAACCATTTTTATTAAACAAATTTTTAGAGCTGATTTACACGGTGACTTTTTTGCATTAAATTATTGTGTGCAATTATTTGGCGGCGAACGGGATATAGAAGCCTGCGTAGTAACATGTTTTTGTCATTTCTCTTTCGCACTCATATGTAATTTTCTTTTAAAGAAAAAAGAGTCACGGTATAAATAAACATAACTTTGGAAGCAACTTTTAAAAGGGAATTCAGAAAAATGCATGCAATCAATTGCATGGTATAAATTGGCTCAAACAAACATAAAAATAAATTATAAAAACAATTAATGTGGTCATTTTGTAAAGTGAAATGTTTAAAAGTAGACGAAATGTACAAAAAAACTTTTAGTGCTAAACAATTTGACTTTTAGAAATGTGTTTAAAAGCTGTTTGCAAATAGAAGTGTAAACTTTGATTTACGATTCAGTTGAATATATTTTGGGATTAAAAAATGTATCATGGGAATTCTTCAGGATTTCAACTTGTAAAATGGGCAAATGAGCTAAGACTTTTCTGGCAACGCTGTGTACGGTGTTCATTCGTTTGGTTATACACTAAACTTTCCAACCACTCCTCATTCTATATGACTGCAAAGCAGACAAAATTCAAATCAAA
Organism: Eustalomyia histrio; assembly: GCA_949748255.1. Lineage (NCBI taxonomy): Eukaryota > Metazoa > Arthropoda > Insecta > Diptera > Anthomyiidae > Eustalomyia > Eustalomyia histrio. The sequence goes on from OX456523.1 coordinate 218,025,936, forward strand.
TGGCCAACAAAAGTTAACTGCATACAGAGCACAAAATTTTCAGTCGTGTTCGTATAATCGTCGTGATAAGTTGTTAAGAAAAAGTTAAATTTTTAACTTGTAACGAGCGCGTCTGACAGAGAAAAAAAAGTATTGGAAAAATTTTTCAGCAGAAAAAATTTTCACAATTCACACAAGAAGAAAGAAATTTGCAAAATTATTAAATTTTGGAACTACTAAAGCACAAGAAATTTTTTTCAAAATTTTTTTTTTAATTAAACGAATTTATATATAAAAAAAATAATTAATCATTAAAAAGCTGTTATAAAAGAGTAAAAAGAAATAACGGTATATATATATATTGCTGAATTAAACTTTAAGTGTATTCGTGTATGAGTGTGTGTTAAATGTTAATTGAACATTTGTTTTTTCATTCTTTTCACATATGAAAAGAAAAAGAAACCTTTGAAATAGAATTAATACTTTTTAAAGCATACTTTAGGGATGAGTAATTATTTTTTTTATTTGAAAACATTGATTAACAATTTGTGTATATGCTTAAGGGATTTTTTTATTTTATATAAATTTTTGTAGTTTATAATAGAAATCCATTTCTTTTGATTTTTTCCTTCTTTTTTCATTTAAAGTTACATAGTATACTAGAAGAAAAATTTCTTTAGTATATATTTCCAATGTGTGAGATCACCACTTTTTTTTTGTTGGATTTTGCTTATATATTTTAACGTAGGTATTAAACCAGTGTTGCCAGAAAAACGGATTTTTAGTTGCAGTTAGGGACAACATTAAAAAAGGACCTTGGCACTTATATGACGTATTTTTCAAAATTTTACATATGACTACTTTTTATGGAAAAGAAACAAGAAAAACAATCTCATTTGATCTAGTCTAGAGTTGAAAATATTTTATTTTTTTATTTTAAAAATAAACACAAATAAAAAATCTTTACTATGTTTTTATAAAACGAAGGAAATAATTTCGCTTGAGAAATTGTAACAAAATCAAAACAAATATAGGGTCCGCCAAATAACTTTTTTTTTTTTTGAAAGTGCTATTAAAAAAAAACTACTGAATATTTTCTTAATTTTTTTTTTAATTTGAAAGTATAATCCTTCCGGTTAATAATGGAAAAATTTCATTCAAATGCCTACACGATCGGTCCAATTTTTAAGCACATTATCGATTGTGTGCAGCTGTATTTTACCAATGGCTTCACGAATATTGTCCTTTAAAGCGTCAATTGTCTCTGGATTGTCGGCGTAACACTTATCTTTGACTGCACCCCACAAATAATAGTCCAACGGTGTCAAATCGCAGCTCCGAGGTGGCCAAACGACATCAGCTCTGCGGCTGATAATGCGATCTTCAAAAACAGGGCGCAAAACATCGAGTGTAGCTTTGGCTGTGTGGCACGTAGCGCCGTCCTGTTGAAACCAAATTGTTGCCAATATCCTCCTCTTCAATTTTTGTGAACAAAAATTCGTTCAACATGGCCCGATAACGATCGCCATTGACTGTAACGGTCAGCCGAGGCAACCATTTGAATGAAATTATTTTCCATTATTAACCGGAAGGATTGTTCTTTCAAATAAAAAAAGAAATTTGAGAAAATATTCAGTAGTTTTTTTTATAGCATTTTCAAAAAAAAAAAAATTATTTGGCGGACCCTATACAATTCTTCCAGAGGAGTTATTACCATTTCCCTGAAAACAAGGGGTTTAATATTTCAATCCATTTAAGAACTTTTTCCTATTAAATAAGTTCTTCCATGTCTCATCCAAACAAACTTTTACGCTAAAGTACGAATATCAGATACCAAATCTTATACCGAACTAATTTTGTCAAAAACATGTGCATTTTTCAAGAATTAAAAACTTTGGAATATTCTGAAAAACTATAGTATTTCAAAATTTTGTAATAATGAGTTCAAATCTAACCCGTTTTGACTATGCTCTATCACATCTAGATATCGGCATGAATTGACGTAACCAATTTCGCTAATTAGCGAATATGAGATTGAAAAGTATTTTAAAAATCTTTTTTAACGGAATTATTAATAACTGAATCATCTATAATCTGTCAAAACTGACCTCTCTAGGTCAAAAAAATAAACTTTTACTCTAAGAACGAAATCTAATCCCACAACACACAATTCGGTTTAAGATGTTTACAATCTACCATTCAAGAAATGCATATAGTGATAAACCAAATTTTAACCATTTTTGATCAAAATAACTACTATTTGGGTATTTACTACGACGCACATTGGGGCATATGACCACTTTAAAGCATTTGTAAAATTAATTAAAATTTTTGAAGATAATGTCGGTCAAGTATCGCGGCTATATTGTCGATGATCATTTGGGCTCATTTTGTATAAGTACTTGCACTAATTTCGTATAATCCTTTTGTTAGTTTCCAGAGTCTGTGGCTTGTTCACATAGCCACTAATTTCAAAAATGCCAACAGAAAAAAGTCTGGAGCAGTTAAACAAGGCGATCTTGCTTTCCATTGCACATCGTCAAATAAATTTTTATTTTTACGCGAGCTGTATGTGCAGTTGTGATTTCCCAATCCCAATTCACCTAATTGTGACAATAAGAATTCGTTAATCATGCTTCTATATCGCTCACCAGTCACAGTTACCGTATTGGCCACGGCATATTCGCAAAAATAAGGCCTGATAAGACATCCAGCGGAAATTGATCATGGAGACTTTGAGTGAATATCATAATACGTGAATTCTTAGTGCCCCAAAAGAGCAAATATTGTTTGTTTACGTATCCCTTCAGATAGAAATGGGCCTCGTCCCTCATTATGAATTTGAACAGAAAATCGTCCATTGGGTCATTGATGTTTTTTAAACATCATCGTGAGAGAAGTTAACACGCGATTGACGATCTGAAGGCAGTATTCTGTATCTGTTTACTTCACATATCTCAATACAAAACTGACATTTTAAAAAGCTATAGCTACCTCCGGCACCTTGTACATATTTTATACCAAAGGATAGGAAAATATGTATATCTTTTAAAATTACATTAAAATTTTATAAAACCTACAACCATTTTGTAAAAATGAAAAACAATCAAAATATTTTTACAGTAACTGTAGTTTATTTGAAAAGTTATCTGTACCTTTGTTTTAAAATGATTATATAGCAAAAATACTAAGAAATATATTTTCAACCCTTTCTTACATTTATTTAAAAAATAAATTATATATATAAGTATACCAATTATCCGTGAAAGTTAGTATTTTCATTTGTTTAAAAATGGTTTTTATTTTTTTTATATATAATTATAAAAATAAATAAAAATTTATTTATTTTGACTGGCTTTTGAATACAAATTAAAATTTAAAAAATGAAATATCATTTATTTTCACGGATTTTGTAGTTAATTTGTTGACAGTTAAAAAGAAAACGATATCATGAAAAAATTGTTACGGATTTGGAAGTTAATTAGTTGACAGTTAAAAAGAAATAAATAAATAAATGGAATAGCATTTGTTATTACGGATTTGTGGCAAGTTCGTTAAACAGTTAAAACAAACGATATTGTAAGAAAATTTATTCACAAATAAATGAAAAAATCATTTAATTTAAATGCAAAGTTAGTATAACAGTTTTTAAGAGATTTTTTTGTTTGTTTTTATTTTAATTAAAACTAAAAAATATTTTAGTTTATTTTTAAGTGAAATTTTGAAGATTTTATTGTTTGAAAAATGAAGCTCAAAATTTAAACAATTAAAAAAAATGTATCCTAATTAAAATATAAAATCGAAATATGATCTCCTAACAGTTTCTAATATTTTACAAGATCAACCCCAATTGCTTCCAATTATTAACCAAATGTCCAGATATTCATACCAGACATTAAAAGCATTTCGTTTTGTAATTTAAAAATAAAAACATTTTTTTTATAGGTTTTCAAAATAATTTTTTCTCAAGCTTGGTAAATTCCGTTCAATTCCTGAAGTTGGGTACATATTCAATAACTAGTAAAATTACATTTAAAATCTCTCTCTAAACTAAATCTTTCAGAAAAAGCTTAAATTAATATAGATATTTTAACAAAGTTCCAATTTTAACAAAGTTGCCAAAAAACAAAATTTTTAATTTCTAAAATTAGGAATTTTTCACAACTAAACTGTTATAGATAACTAAAAAGGGGTTGCTATTTATTGTTTCTAAAAGTATTGGAAATTCTGATGAGTTTTCTATTTGAAATCCGTTATACATATATTTCTATTTATTTATATAATAATAAGCATTGTAAAAAATTATTTTTCACGATAATGAATTTCAGGTGAAAATTTAGTACAATATGTTTTCACACAAATTCGATACACAAAACTTTTATTTTTGTAGGGAAAAAGTAACGTTTTATCTTTATTGTGATTGTGACTTTCTTATAAAATAAAAATTCTTCCTACTAGATAATGTGTTACTTTCTTCGGAAAGGGGATAGAGAAGAGGTGAAAGGTGGCGAAAGATGAAGGGCTTACAATATGACAACACTGCAAGTGCGCAAAATGATAATTCTTAGAACAGTAATTGCCCGCCATCTGATGAAGAGCTGGCGGAGTTGTTGAAGCTTTTTTTTTTAAGTTCATAACCCTTTTCTTTTTGTTATTCTTGGGTGGGGTTAAGTGCTATGAAAATACCGAAGGAAAACATTGTGTTATGTATGAGATTTAAAAACTCAGTGTCTTATTCCTATGGGACTACCTGCTCTATGTTTTTTGATGTTTTGAAAATTTTCTTTTTACTTAACTAAAATACACTAATACGAGGGCAGATCAATAAGTCCGTGATTTTCGAACTTCCCTTGTAGTTATATGAAATGCAACACTGCTCCCATAAAATTTTGAGCAAGGTACGTCATGCTTTCTTCAAAATACGTGTTAAAATGTCGCTGAAAATTCGTTATCGGCACAATTATCTAAAATACTTCCGTCAGCAGCTAGCCCGTTTTCGTTTTCAATGTATTTTTTTTTTTGCAACATATTTTAATAAAACTATTTGCAGATACCATGGTACTGTTTCGGAAATGTTAGTGGTTCAAAAAAACTTGAACTTTTGTCTTCTTCAGTTTCTGATTATTATAGTGACAATGTCTACGATTGTCTTTAGCGTCCTGCATACGAAAGACCTTGAACTATTTAAAATATATGAAAAAATTCACTCCACTGTGAATTTTTTTTAAAATACATTTATTAATTAATAACAACAAAAAATACGTTCCGTTTACCTACCGTTTTCGGTCTGACATAAACCTACCGTTTTCTGGATTAGTATACAAACCAGAAATCGGCATCAAAACTTATACTACGAATTCTTTGAAATACCGTCAATGACGGACCGTTTACGGACCGATTTATCGGATGAAAAACGGAGTTGTCCGTTCAGAGTCCGTCAATGTCGCACCGTTTACAGATACGTATTCGTACCGTTTTTTATTATTTTAATTTTTAATAAAATTTTCTTTTTTTTTTAAATTTATTTATAAAGATATTTAAAATAATAACACTCTTACAAACTAAATACAACAAATACCAAAAAAAAAAATAAAAATACTAAACAAAAATAAAAATACCATATTTATCTTCAGCACAATTAACATCTACGGTTGTGGCCCATTAAAAATCGTGAAATAATAAAGAAAAATTTAATTTAGGTTTAAATGGTTGTATTAGCGTATGATGTAGCACACAATGCAAACTTGCATTTTTTTCACAAAATCTATTATAAACTATAAGGCAATATTTTTATTTAAAAATCTAAATAAATTTGCACACGTCATCGTAAAACATGTTATAAATTTCATAAATATTTACCTCATGGATATTTAAGTATTCGTTTTTGATAACTAAACAAATTCAAAGGCAACGGAAGAAAAACTGATTAAAAACGGTATTTGACGGTACAGAAACCGATACACCAAAATGGAGTCAAAACGTATTGTTTTCGAAAATTCAGTTTTAGGGTCCGTTTTTAAATATCAGATTTTTTACCACAATACACCATAATTTTTACAGACAAATTAGTCTCCTAACATATTATTTTCACTGTAATGAAAAAAATTGTGAAAAATAAGATAACTTTAAGAGGTAATAGAAAGAGCTAACTTTGTAAAACCCTGTGAGGGTTTTGATATGCTAATCGTGTACTTTCATTTCCCGTTAGACTCATTCGGGAATTTTTTTTTGTTGCACAGTGTTATTTATTGTATATTTTTGGCAAGTGTAATAAAACATTGGAAATTAAAAAAAAATAAGAAATCCTTGTCATTTTTCCTCAGGATGTTTCTATACAAATTAAAATTCAGAATAGTTTTTCTTGAAAAAATGTTACAAATACTGCAAAAACGGCTGTGTCGAGGATTTTCACATTAATAGTAAAATTTTTCAAAGACATCACAGTTACATAATTGACACAGCTTAATTCAATTTAAATTTATTACTGCACGCAAAGAAAAAACATGGTTGGGAGAATCATATTCGAAGAGCATCATATATTTTGGGTTTAGGATTGTGCCAACTATAGTCGTACTATATTATGGTTATCATATTATGATAATAAAATATCCATAATTTTACCATAATACTGACACTACAGTTATATTATGATTCTAAATAAACATATTATGATGTTGAATTTATCATAATATGATTGCATGTAATCATAGTATACTCAAAATGTTATTACATTATGGTCCCCATAACTATATTATGATTTCTGGATTATCATAATATGATCCATATAAAATCTTTATATAGACTCTTTTTGACAATGAATTGATTATTGTAAATAATATTACATGTATGAGGAATTTTCGAAAAAAACCCTCAAAAAAAATCTTCTAAAATTTAAAAAAAAAAAAATAAACTGGATCTTAATAGGTCAATAGATGAAATGTTTTAATGCCACATGAAAGGTATTTTCTACCCATCTGATATTTGTCCAGTTTTAGAAAACAATATATGATTGTTTTTTTAAGACATTTTGGTTTTTATGATAAGAAGACAATACTCGTATTATGACTGTAAATGTCGAAGTCATGTTTTATTTGATGTATAAATATTCTTTGATTGTTGCATAATTATCATATTTTTTTCATAGTCAGAATATTTGTTACCACAGTATGGTCACAGCCCATCATGTTATAAAATAGAAGGTGGCAATCATAAAATAGTGAAATATTTACTATAATAATGATGGTAGCGACCATGTTGATGGTTAGACAACCAATAATATGGTTGTGACAACCATACCCGATTGCAGCAAGCACAATATAGTAGCAGTGATCATGTTGCAACTATGTTTTTTCTCTGCGTGTGCGATTTCAATGAAAACAAATCCTGTTAATTCCAACTTTATCACATGAAACCCGAACAACTTACTAATTTTGACATAGAAGTGTCATAGGGTGCAAGTTTTATTTTATGATCCTAATTCATTGCATCTAAAGCCCTCCTTATGGTTTAGTGAAAAATGAAATCTCTTGATGTGCCCAAATAAATTTTGAAATTTTTATTCAAATTTCAATGTATATAAAAACAGTTTTGTATGATGAATATAAAATTTTCTATATCAATGGTCATAAGTTGACAATTCGTAACATACAACAAACTGACAAATTTAGTTAACAATTCCTCTTAATTTAAAAAAGCCATTTGGCATCTTTTACTTAAATAAAACTGTTTAAAACATTTAGTTGGCAACTTTTGACCATCAGGGTTCAACTGAATATATGTATTTATAAACCATTAAAGGTGTAAAGAACAAAAGTGTATTTTGGCAGTTTACAAAACTTTCATTAATTCAAATGCAGTAATCGATTCTTATTTTTTAATTTTATTTATTCGAAATTTAAAGTTAAAAATTGATACAAATCAACTTTTTTCAAAATAACCAAAGTTTAGTACTAAACCATAGTTTTGAATATCAAATTTATATGAAAATATCTATTGTTGACGTTTAACTTTCATTATTTTTAAAATAAGTTACCCGTAATAGATTTGAAAAGAGCTAAATTTCATTAAAAATTTGATTTTTGGAAGTTGTGAAGAAGGACTGCTTAAAAATGGGAAAATAAGAACTAAATAATACTTTGGAATCAAATGATGTTTTGGAATCGATTTTTGCTGGGTGCGTATATGATAATTTTTTCAACCGAACCTGAAACTACATAATTAAAAAATTGTCAGCTATGTTAATAGCATACTTGTGAATTTTTCATTACCATTGAAACTTTATTACCATTAGTTGACACTAATGCAAATGAAAATAATTTCATTACCATTTAATGGTAATGAAATTTTTTCCAATGCATAAAAAAACTAATTATAATTTATTGCAAAATCATATGTTTACAAAAAAGCTTATACGAATTGAAAATTATCAAAGTAGGTTAGTTTAGGTAGATGTGGTAGCCTGCCAATCAGACTCACTTAGACTATAAAGTCCCTTGTAATACCCCGGAAGCTAGTAAAAATTATATCACTAGCTTCCCCCGTCGAACCATCCCGATTGCCTCAAAAATCCCCTAAGTCGGCCGATATCGATATCAGCCAAATAACCCAGGTCCTCAAAGAAACATGAGCCCAAATGCAGTCCCCTCCTGCGAGCCAGGGCAGGACAAGTGCAGAGAAGGTGCTGCACAGACTCCTTCTCCTCTTCGTCACCACAGCTTCTGCAAAAGTCACTAGCCGCAACCCTCAACCTAACTGCGTGCTTTCCAATCAGACAGTGTCCCGTCATGACGGGCACAAGTAGGGATAAATCGGGCCTTGACAGTGACAGCAACCTGTGCGTGCGCTTCCTATCTAGACGGGGCCACATCTGTCGGGAACGAATACAACCACGGACAGAGGCCCATCTATCTCTTGCCAACCCATAAGCTCCCTCCCGCAGCCGAAACTTGCAAGTGGCCAAAAGCATGCTTACAGATAACATTTCGTGTGGAATGTGTGAGGTAGTCCCCAATCTTGCAAGCTCGTCTGCCCTACAGTTCCCTGGTATGTCGTTGTGGCCCGGCACCCAAATAACATGCATGCTGAACTGCTGTCCCATCTCGTTAAGGGATCTGCGACAGTTCAGGGCTGATGTCGAATCCAGGAAGACAGAATCCAGAGATCTAATGGCAGCCTGACTATCAGAGAATATATTAATCCGCACCGTTATGAGGACATTATACCTAAGCCACTCCGCTACCTCCCTAATGGCCAGAATTTCAGCCTTAAAAACACAACAGTTATTCGGCAGTCTCCGCGCACTACTCAGCAGTAGGTGCCTGGAGTAGACCCCAAAGCGTACCTGATTGTCGAGTTTAGAGCCGTCGGTATAGAAGTCGACACAACGCCCCCCATTGGGAATTCCGTGTTTTCAGCGCACCTGTGATGCACATGCCAGCCATCCGTTGGACCCTATCTAGCATCCCACGGTATGTGGGCCTCTGGAAAGCTCTCCACCAGACAATAACACCATACAGCATTATCGGTCGTACCACTGCCGTATACAACCAGTGGCCAAACCCCATTGCCTGCCTATTGCCCTCTTGCAGGCATAAAGCGCCAGTGTGGTCTTCTTTGTCCTGTCCATAATGTTGAGCATGAATCAAAGTAGCTTTATACAGAATATAATAAAACAAAATATCAAATATACAAATGTTAACCCGCATAAATAAATATTAACATAAATATTAACACATAAAATGACGGTTAATAATGCTAATGGTTTATTTTAATTGATGCATTAGTAATGGTAATGAAATTAAATTATTAAAATTAATTCAAACAATGGTAATGAAATTTATTTTATTACCATTGCTATCAATGTAATGGTAATGAAATTATCAATTAATTAGTCCAATCACTGCATCAGTCCCATGTATGGTTAACAGATTCTTAGGAGAATTGAAATGCAAAAAGTAGGATTTAAATTATAAAATTAGTCTGGCAACACTGACATAAGAAAACAACTATACAGCTGTGTTACGACACCATAAGGCCAACGATTAAATACTTTAAATAACACTTCGTTTTTTTTTTAAGTGGAAATTTATTTTTTTTCATTCTCCCCCTTTTCTTTTAAATAAAATTTAGTAAAAATTTAATTATTTTTTTGTTAATCTCCTTAAAGTATGCCTAGCTTTTGATAAATTTTTGTTATTATCCCCTTTAACTAGTCTACTAATTTTGTTTCTTTATAGTAATTTAAAAGCTTCCTTTAGAAGAGAAATTTATTGTTTTAATACCTCATCATATTCAGCAGTGAAACATAAATATGTGTTTAATATAAATATATTATATGTTAAGTTTTAACTACGAAAAGGGAAACAAGTGTTGTTATATATATTTTTTTTTGAAAAGTTAATGTTAATTGTTGTTTAAGACCGTTTTTTTTTGCAAAATACGCATTGAATTTGTTTGTTGTTATTTTCTTCAATTTTAATTCAGTACTCGTTAAGCAGAATACAAACATTTCCTTATGATCGGCTCATTTTGGAATTTGTGTAGAGCGTGCCCATCAATGCCGGTTGACAAGGTGAGTACATTGGAACCAAACAAATATAAATTTTCTTGTTTTTTGTTTTTTTTTTTATTTAACAAATTACTACAACATATTTCCTTGATTCCTCAAACTTTGTTATAAATTTGTTCTTGCTTTCGTTCGTTGTTGCTGTTGTTGCGTTTTTTGCATTAAGCAGGCCATTGGGTCACAGTATTGTTGTGTTGTTATAAGTGATTTCATACTGCAGTATTTTTTTCCCCCAACACCAAGACATTATATACAAAACAACCCGTTCGGAGTGGAATAAAAACTTAAATAGAAAAAAATATACAATTGCAGTTGTATTGTTAGACATGTTTTAACATGTTTGTTGGTGTTTTTTTTTTGTTTCTGAGTTTTTGTTCGTTTTTATTGCTAAGGATAATAAGGTCATTATATAAAGTTATGCCAATAAATTCCTTATAAGCAGTTGGACAAATTTAGTTAACACTAACGAGGAGAATATTCAAAATAGGGTTGATAATCATAGTTCAAAACCCTTAAAGTAGTTTGAGTTAAAAACAAAATTTTACATAATAAAAGGTTTATTTTTTTTTTGTTTAAATACATGTATCAATCGCCTGCAGTGAGGTTAAGTTTTTTTTATCAAAGAAAAAGAAACAAAAATTTTTTGTTTTGCAGTTTAAATGCCTAAAAGTAGGCACAGCTTTTGTTCACCTAAAAGTACACATTAAAACTTTAACGATTTTCTTTTTTAACGCTGGAAACTATGAAAATTTATATGAAAATATAGTTTGTTTAAATTACATTCTCTGAGTCATTTGAGTAAGGAAGTTAGATATATTTTTAGATATTTGTTTTAAACTATTCAAAGCAAATAGTGTATATATAAAACGCCTAGAGTAAGACAGTATTTTATCAAAGAACCACTGCAAGCCCTTTGAGGTATGAAGTTACCTGGCAACTTTTTTTTTTGCAAATTATTATGAAATTAAAAATCTTAAATAAAATATTTTTGAAAAAGGTTAAATGAAAATTGAATACCTCAATGAAATGACTGGAATCATGATATGAAGAGAAACAAAATAACTGCCTGTTTAAAGGTTAAGCTAATGGGTTAAACATAAACTTATGTCCTATATTTGCGCTATAAATAATAAACATTTTATATATGTATGGCTTTAAGAGAATAAAATTTTAGAAATTATTTTTTTATACCACAAATCGCTATTAAGTTGAATATTGCAAAAAGAAAATTAATAATGTATTTTATCGGATTTTTGGAATTTTTGGTATTTTTCGAAAAATCATAGTGTAATTTATTATTGATCTATATACATTTGGTGTTAGATGTGCTTCTTTCAGATAAAAGTCATGACAATTTTAAAAACATATCGTTCATTTACTTCAAGACTTTCATAACTAAAAAAACCTTGAAACACGATTTTTCAAAAAAATTAATATAATTAAACTGATTTAAAATATCAAGTGCTATCTTAATCCTAATAGTGACAACTCTTCATAAGAATGCGATTTGGTCTGGGAATGCGCTTATCTCTTACTATCATCTGCTAGTGAAATTCTAATGCAGCCAGGATACTAAACATGGCAAATCTTTTAGTTTCATAACTTGCTATTCCGCGGAAAAGGTTTTCTTATTGGATATTTTTTTTAAATACATATTGGTTTTTAATTTTAAAATGATTTTTGATTACAAAAGTTCAGCATTTTTCGAATAGTTTTTTTTTTTTCAATTCCAATTACCATTCTAAATTTTTTTTATTTTGGAACTTCCAACTGGTTTAAAAAAAAAGGTTTTCAATTCAAAGAAATTTGTGAGGAAAGGGGAAAAATTTCCTTTGAAATCAGGAAAATTTGCTCCTATTTTCTCTCAGTAGAGTGTAATCTGTACAAAATTTTATTTGGCCGCTTACGATGAAATCTCTATAGTATTCTTATTCTATGGTTAGACTTTCTTTCTGTACTTGTTATTTATATTTATTCCCGAAAATAACAAAATAGTGAAAATGATTTGCAAATCAGTTGTTTGGTATTTTTGTTTTATCGTTTTTGAACCAAAGAAGCAAAAAAGCTGAAGTTAATAGAAATTGAGGTTTAAGATCCGAGAGCGGGTTAATAACTGGGACATATCGTGAATGAATATTTGGTTATGTGAAAGATCTGTGCAAAGTGGGTGCCGTGTGAGCTCACAAGCAACCAAAAACGAATTGATGATTCTAAACTGTGTTTAAACCTGTTTAATCGTAATAAGCCCGAATTTATGCGTCGATATGTGAAAATGGAGGAAGCATGGCTCCTCAATTCACACTGGAGTAAAATCGAGAGTCATCCGGAAAAACTGGGAAAAACCATCAACATCATTTATTACATAGCGTTATTGGAGTGTTAGAAGGACGAAGTCGCGGAAAACGGCCCGATTTGAAAAAGAAAAAAGTGATGTTTCATCAAGACAATGCACCGTGTCACAAGTCAATAAAAACGATTTAAAATAATATGAATTGTGGTTCGAATGGCTTAAGCATCCACTGTTTTCTCCAGATCTGGCCCCAGCGACGTTTTCGTGTTCTCAGACCTCAAGAGAATGCGGCGCCCATGAAGAAGTAATCGCCGAAACTGAAGCCTATTTTAAGGCTAAAGACAAATCGTAATATAAGAATGGTATCGAAAAATTGTATGACCGATATAATCATTATATCGCCCTTTAAGGCAACTATATTGAATAGTAAAATAAACTACGAACTTTTCAGCCAAACGTTAGTCTTTTTTGAGCTCAATACACTTTGTCCAACATTTCTTTCCTTTTATCCCTTCCTAAAAATAAGATTTGTCGAGGTCATTGGAGTCAAATCTCTTTCCGCCGAGCCATTTATTCAGGTTTGGAAACGAGTAATAGTCACTCGGGGTTAAATACGAAAAATAGGACGGATGAGGGAGAAATTCGTAGCCTAATTCATTGATTTTTGCCAGTTGTCACACGATTGCATTTGTGGTCGATTGTTAACAAACGCGACACCCATCTTGCTGAAAGCTTTCTCATATCCAATTGATAATTCAAAGTTGAAACACCTGAACCCCATGAGATGCACATGGCCTGTACAATCACTTTATCTGATCGGTCAATTGTTGCGGGTGTAGATACCTCAACTGGGCGCCTAGAACAAAATTCAGTGAACCAATTTTTTGCCATTGAAATTGATTGTGCAAAGTTCCCATAGTCATTATCAATCTTAGCCTTGGTTTGAGTTATGTTTTTTCCACAAAATATAATGCTTTATGCGCACACGAAATTCACTTTTTTCCATTTTCTCCTCAAATTACGCGGCTGTCAAACACAAACTATATGATGCAGCTGGTTCAAATTTTGAGAGTAGTAAAATGACAGTTTTGCCCTTTCAGTTAAGAAGCTGGAAATTTAGAAATCGCCGACTTATTGATCCACCTTCGAAGGTTAACCAAAAAACAAGTTTCTATCTATTTCAATTATCCATTATTTAAAAGATTATTATTTTATAGATATTTATTAAAAATAGGAGAAAATTCTTAAGTATAAAGTGACATCAATGAATGAAATGTATTGGCCATAATTCCGATAGAAAATGGTGAAATATTAACTTAACCCAAATGAAATGAAAATTAATCAACAATTTTTTTTATTATAATTGCTGCTAAAATGGGCGTAAATACCATGAGGATTGCATTGCTATAATAATGGTCCTAGTACATATTTTCAGTTTGAAAACTTTAATCGAAAATGTATGATGTATGCCAAAATTTTTCACCAAAAATATACTTTGAATAGAAATATTTATTTCTGTTGATAGAGAGATAATATTTTTCAATAAAAAAGTTTTTTTTTGTATTTTTATATGAAAAACAAACTTTTCTTAAATGACACATCCTGTTCTATAAAAAAAAAATACTACAAAAAAGTACTTTACGCAATAGCTTTTCCTTGTACCTATTCTAAAATAAAAGTCATAAAACAGAATGACAATAAAATAGTAGAGTTTGCAAAAAAAACAACAACAGTATAGCCAGTAAGCAACAACAACAATGAACAAGTGGATTTAGACGTATATTAAGAAAAAATCAATAACATATGATATAGTGGTATTCAATTGCAAAAAATAAAATAAAGAAACGTAAGAAAACTAAATTAAAAGGAAAAATAACAACAACAAAAAATGACTTTAAAAATACCAACAAAAAGAACATTTCATGGAGAAGAAGAGGAAACAGTAAAAGAAATAAGAAAACCTGCGACAAGTGGTGGCAAGTTAAGGAAAGAAAAAAGACAAAATAAAACAACACCCTGTAACAGAGAGAGAAATTGATTGAAAATAAAGAGAAAAGAGAGTTTAAAATATAATTCATGTTTCAGCCTAAAACTAGGCAAGGGAAAATAAAAATGAATTTTTACTGGAAATCCATGATGGTTTTTTTTTTGAGACACTAATTACAATGAGAGATTGAAAGAGAGTATATTGTGTAGACATAAATGAGCACAAAGTTCATTTATTCTATTTTAAAAACCGCATGTGATTCCAAAAGGTCTTACGACTTAAAAAAAAAACGAATTAACATTTCCTTACCGTATGACTGGAGCCGGCTTTTGACTGTTTGCTTTTAACGGGTATGAGTATATAAGAGACATAGTATAAGGAACAAAATGTGATACAAGTAAAAAAGGATATTTGCTTTAAAAGAAGGACATGGAAAAAATGTAAGAAATTGTATAGTATGGTTGGTTAAGTTGTAATATGATTACTATTACATCAGCACGATGGCAAACAATATTACTTAACAACCTAATACGAGTTACATCGATGTTGTCCACAATCGTCATGCCATGTTTGATACAATTTTATAACTGATTGTAATGGAAAATTTTTGAAATAAAAAAATACAATCTATGCATTTTGGTTTTATGAAAATGCCGGTTATAAATGTATTTTGTTTTTCTAGATAGGACATTTTACATGTACAAAGGAAATACATGTATTTCAATACAGCTCAACAATACTACATACTAAAAATGTATGGGAGTCTAGAGCACCAAAGCAAAATAGAATTAAAAATGATTTTTTAAAAATTTTTATGACTCATCATCTGTAGAAATTATTTTTAAAGAGAAGTGGTTAAAACTTCATAGTTTTTGTATAGAAAAAAATTCTATAAAGTTTGGAAGCCAAATCCTTTGAACGTATGAGTGGGTTTTGTCCTTGAGTTGTAGTTTTAATCTGTTTTATGCTGTATTTAAAACAAATAAATTTTTTAAAAACAATTTTATACTAGAGGAATAATTTATGCCTTAATGTACGCTACAAAATATTATATTGTAGTTTAAAAACATATTCGCTTAAGGTATACTGATAGGGTTTTGACAGTTTTTCAGGCAAAATAAAGACTAAGACTAATCTAAGTTCTTACTTTCTATATTATTAATGTTTTTTCAGTTAGTTTTAATAATTTTGTGGTTTTGAATTATTTTCTTTTCTTTTGAAACTATTTTTTTTTGAGATGTTTTTTGTTCAGTTCAAGTTTTTTGTACTTTGTAATTATGTATTTTATAGTGTCAACTGTAAGTATCTCTTTTTTAGCTTAGGAAAGGGCTAATGAAAGCTAACCATACTTTGATTTATTGAGTTAAAGTCAAATTAACTTATGGCTGTGTTTATAACCGTATGTCAAATCAGCTGATATTAAAAGAAATGTGTTTATTTTTCTCTTTCCCTTTTTCTATAACAGTGCTATGCAAAACCACTACACGACGTTTTCTCAATCACACCTACCTGTTCTCACTTTGAACAGAAGCACACAAAACCATCAGTCTCGCATGAGATTCTTAACGAAGTGGCGAATTTTTTTTAATGTTTTATAATAAGGGATTCTAATATATGTAATCTTATCTTTTATATTTGCAAAATCATAAACTTTCGAGTTCATTAATATACACAAAAAAATTACAAAATTCTTTTGTATGATGTAGGATGAACAAACTACAAAATTTTTAGCCACCCATGTAAAAATCGAAATATATATGAGCATACATGATCATACATGGGCCTGTATATAATCATACATGGGCATACATGGTCATATTCGTCCATACATTGTTCAATATATGACCATACATGATCTCATATATGATCATATATCTTCGGATCTGAAATTTGAGGATATATGGACGTATATGATCATATACGATCATACATTAATAATATATGAGCATGTATGATAATATATGCACATATATTACCATATACCCTCAAATTTCGGATCCGAAGATACATGGTCATATATGAGATCATGTATGGACATGTATGATCATTTACAAGCCCATGTATGATAATGTATGTTCATATATATTCCGATTTTTACATGGGCACCCATGATGCCATGAAGCCATGATGCCATGATGCCAAATGATGTGACTACAAAAATTCTTAGCCGAGACCACAACATTCTTAGCCGATTTTCAGAAAAACTTAGCTTCTAGCCTTTTTAAAATTATGTAGCTCCCTAATAGAATCAGTAAGCCCAATCAAAAGAGAAGTTGTATTGTAACCTCTCCGAAATCCAGACTGAGATGAATGAATTAGATTGCGGTCTTCCAAATGCAAAGTCATCTGATCTTTTAGAATGTGCTCAACCACTTTAGAAAGACTGAAAGAACAGATATTGGACGAAGGTTCTCAAACTCATTAGAATTTTCTTCCTTACGAATGGGCACCACTCTAGCTTTTTTCCAATTATTAGGGAACGATGAAGTCATAATTATACTATTTACTAAGTGAAGGAAATGGGGATAAAGAATTTTTAAAAATTTTAGCGACAAACCATCGTAACCAAGTGCATTAGATTTTATCTTTCCTAAAGCGAAGTACAACTCGTCCTGATTAACAGTACGAAATAAGAATCCTGTCCCAAATGTATTACCAATTAGTTCAAAACTATCTGGCATGCCAATGGTTTGAGAAGATACAAAAAAATCATTAACTTCATCAGGATTATTGACCACATCATGGTCATCTGACTCTAAACATCCATTATTCCTTAAGAAACTCCACATTTGTCTGGCGTTAAGATTCTGAAATAATCTTGTGTGCGCCCGTCTTTTAGCCATTCTTATTACCCTTTTCGCACGATTTCTCTGCACACAGTATATAGACCAATTTTCAGAGTTCCTATTCTGTAAGTAGTTCCTATACGAAAGATCACGCAATGAAATGTGGTAAGCGATATTGGGTGAGTTAAACCAGTTATCCGTTTCAAAACAAACCCTTCAAGGGTCCTTGATTCAACATAGAATGTTTTTATAAATACAAAAAAATATATAGTTTTTAAAAAGGCGCCTATAATAGAATTTGTACATTCAAAAAACTTTTTGTTATTTTTTGTAACTTAAATTTTTATTTTCAAAGAATTTTTGTATGAAAAATTACAATTTACAAACATTGTTAGAATTGGAATTGAAACAAATATTTTTAATTACTTAAAATTTTGTGATATTTTGTTTGCTTCTGTTGCTAGAAATGCATTTGAAATCCTCTAAACTTTTATCCTTGAAATGCGTTATTAACATTTAAATTATTCTTATAAATTTCTGAACTTTTTTATTTTTTTAAACAAGCTGCAAATTATATTAAATACATTCTAATATTTTCAATATTTATTCTTACTATTCTTATTTTTACTACTAAGTGAATTAAGTAAGAGAGAACTGCAGCTTACATACGCAAAGACAAAATAGATTGTATGTATTTGTATGCCATTGTTTTATAATCCTTTTTCCTTTTAAGCCTTTTCGATCAACTTCAAAAATTTTTTGTTGCTAATGTTGGTTGTATTTCTTACATATTAAAAAATTATTCACCGTACCGTGTGTGTGGTTTTATGATTTTGGTAATTGTTGAAATGTATAAATCATATGTGACCTTTTTTCTCTCGCTTCATTATTATGAAATTTTTTTCAAATTAAAAATTATGGTATTTTTAAATTATCGCGAATGATTAGAAAAAATTAATAGACACTGGCCAAAGAAATATATTTTCTGTGTAGCTTTGATTTTCGTCAGTACTCTTGACATCTTTTTTTAAATTTTACGAAATTTTGATTTTGTTTGAAAAATTACATTACAAAATATTTTACAAATTATTCTCCACATTTTTCGATTTACGTTTAGTTTAAAATCTTTTCAAAATTGTATGAAAAACAGTTTTTGTTTTGATTACAAAATAATCATTATATATATTTGTGGTTAATTTTATTATCCGCAAATTCCAAATTTCTAATAGAGCATAGTGCGTATCCTTTGCCACGAAGCCTACAACATATGCAGAGTATATGTTTCGCCGTCTCAACAGCAACTGCATCTGGTCCCTCAGTGGTACATTAAAAAATTCTCGCTAAGGTCTGTACGTCATTCCTAGGGAGAGCGATCTCCTAGACTTTCTCTTTGCTTGAGGCATTCTAGCACTCAGCAGATTTGGATTCCCTCCACATCCTAAGTTTCCCTCTGATGTATCCCGCAGAAATGTTCAGGGCCAATGAAATGTCGGCAGTTGCCTAAACAGTCAGCCCTTTCGTTGCCCACATATCCCTTAAAATTTGTCATGTAGGATCCTACTCTAGCGTCCACATATTTTAAGGCGTGGTTTTTCGAAATCTTGAGCTAAAAAGCAGAAATTTAAAGTATTTATATGTTCTCTGGGGTATGGCTTAGGTTGAGCTGACTGGTCAAAGACATCGCAATAGAGCAATAACGTTCCTAGCGTTACCAGCTAATATAGTCACTTTCTTAGCGAAAGCCAGGAGTCTTAAAATCACCATTCCAGAGGTTTCCATCGAATATCGGAATAGATAGACACCCATGCAATCTTTCCTGGAGCACGCAGGAGTCGGACAGTGGTACATAAGATGCTCAACCGTCTCTCTATCCCCAGGTACCCTACAAACCTTATAATTATCAATTGTCAAGTGAACCGCAGTCCAACAGTAACCTGTCAGTAAGGATTAAGGATAGTTAAATTTCCGCCTACCTAGGATTGTATGATATCCACATAAACTTCGACATACTGCATGTTTCGGTATTCCTCCAAACCGCCTCAGCCCAGACCATTATAGTAGAGTCGTCTTGTTCATTGCCCTATCGTCTGGTTGCCGGACCTCCCTTTTCGCCAGTTCATCCGCAATCTCTTTACTAACAATAGATGTCTATTCTCCTGTTGACATAAATTCTACCTAAATAGTTCTTAAAGTCATGGACTATCGATGAGTACATCAGATTGTACTATCAACATAAAAATAACAAAAAAAACCAATTGTCTCAGGGACAAAAGCAAGGTTAGCAGCAATTTTGGCCGTCAGAACTTCAGCCTGAAGAATTCTGCTGTCATTGGGAAGTTAATACAATTTCTTGATACCCAGCTCTCTACAGAAAACTTCAACCCAAATTCCCGCTGGACTTTCAACATAAAAATGATCGAAGAACCAATTGTCCGAGGGTTTTTGCCGGTAGCAATATCGGCTGTCAGAACTTCCGCCTAAAAAATTCTGCAGTCATTGAAAAGTTAATACAATTCCTCGATACCAAGCTGTCTACAGAAACTTCAGTCCAAATTCCCAAATTTCCGTCTTAGAACCACCTGGAAAGAAATTAAACCCTGCGGAAAAACTATTACAGGACACATCAAGTGACCGGTTCATTGTCACTTGCCCTATGTGGCATGACTGGTCTAAAAGAACATGTCATGACTTTTAAACTGATTACGCGGTAGGAACTTTAGCAATCGGTCCTATTTTCACCTATCTCGTGATATGTATTTTCGAAACCAGTCCAGTTTTCACCAAACACGAGACAGGTACCAATTTCCAACAGACCCCTTAATATTTCTCAGGGAATGTTCAGTGGTTGGAGCGAAGACCTGCCAACCAACCATTCTCTCCCATAGTGAAACGTAGTCTCTCAGTGAAGCCGATCCTAGGATTAATGTTAACAATGCTAGAATTTGTATTCCCAATGACTCTTCCATGGCCATAAGATACATATAAAACTGCCCCGTAGTACCCAAGAGAAGTCTGAACTTGAGCGCCGCCCCTTCCGAAACCATTCTAATCGGTTATACATTCAAGATTACATTCAGTGCCAATGTGTCCGTCGGTAATACATAATTCAAATTATCTGCGCACTCTCTAGGCTCCTGTAGTCCTCCAGTAGACTCTCCTCTCTAATGTACTCCTCCAATTAAATACTCCGTAAGTAAAATTAGCTTAGCAACTGTCATATAAATCCAATGCGTTAAATTAGGTGACAGACCCAAAGATTTGCTTAGCATTTTACTGCATGCATATAGCGCTTTTGTGGTCTTTTTAACCTTATCCTTAATTCTCCAGCATTACCTCCAGACAATTTGTATGCCCTCGACCCTAAGCGCTAGAAATAGGAACCTCTAATTTGACATCTAGGCGCAGCGTAAACACGTAGTGCTTTTTTGATTTTTGAAAAAACGAGGTACAAAGGTGGCTTAAAAGGCATCTCAAACTTGAAATTGATATACTCACTGCAAAAATTTAAACAAATTTATTAAAAGAAGAAATTAATTGAAAAATAGAACACAATATTCTTCTTAATGAGTGGCCAGCACGGTTTTATAATATTGTTAAAAGAATCACATACTATTTAATGTGCCAATAATATATTCTCCTATACTTACTAACTTAGATTTATGAAGATGACGTTGCGTGTTACAGTAACTATGTAACATTTTAGTAAAACTATTAAATCAACCTTATTTCGAGATATGATAATAACAAAAAGAAATTAAAAGAAATATTTACTACACTTTAACAGTAAAAATGCAAATTTTTGCATGTTTTGTATTGCACGTTTTGGCAAAAGAAAAATTGAAAACACACATAATACAGCACACTCAAAAAAAAAATTGTTTTATAAAAAGGCATGCAATAAATCTTTAAGTTGCATTTATGAAACATTTCATTATACACATATAAATATAAAAATGTTTCATTACATTTATATGTATATGACATTTCGTTTTACAAAAACTAATAAAGCTTTTCTTTGAGTGTATTTACTATATGAAACACCTGCCCATAACACTGGTGCAAGTATTTCTTTTTTTTTATTTATTTCGTACGGCCACTATTATAGTAAGGTACTAGTTTGTGCACTGGTATTTTTAGTATTGCTGGTGCATGAACTGTAACCATAAAATTGAAATAGTAGATGAAAAAAAAAGCACAAAAAAAATAAAATAGATATAATAAAAAATAATATTGTCTAACACACTGTAGAGAAAACCTTCGCAAAATTATTTTTTTTTTTAAAGAAAACAAAAAAAAAAAATAATTTGTATATATGCAGTTTATGTTTAGTTACAGTAACTATTATAATTGAACACAAGGTTTAATTTAAAAATTAATATAAGGGATAATTATGCAAATTAAAATTTAAAAATTGATTTTATTAATGTAATTTTTTGTGTGTGACCATTTTGCTATAATTTGCTTAGTTATCGAAAAAAAATCATAAATAAGGATAACATTTAAAGATTTATTAATTTAACTGATTTCGTTTGAAAGTTGTATTAATTAAATCAACTTTAGGCAATAGAAACATGATCAATATGCACAGTTACTGTAGGCGAAGAATATTCATTAATATTCGAATGGACCACTATAAACGTATTTGTGAAGACCATTTAAATATAGAATAAATATCATTAGCTGAAATGCAAAAGGGCGTAATTAACATTTTTATTTTCTTTTTTTACGGGAGAAGCAAAAACCTCCAATAGGCTTCTTACACTGAACAACATCTTTGGGAAACGCATGGAAGATGTTAAAAACGTGAAAGTAGAATTTACATTGGCCTGTATAATTCTTATGGAAAGATGTTAACATCTTTGCAAATTAATTAAAGATGTAAGATGTAGGTCAGAAAAAAAGCCTATTAACAAATTCGTAAGCAAATCTGACGGGTTTGATTACACTGTAAAACAATTTCAAACTTTTTCCAAAATTACGGGGTTCCGACGATTGATTCTTGTTAAGGAGACCAACAAAAATATACGTGTGTCGGCCATTAAATGTTACTATTTATGTCAGAGCACACTTAATCCCAAAACTTAACACAAATACCAAAAACCAGACAAATTTAAGATTGCCCATCAAATTTCTAGTCACATTTTGGGATGACCTAAATATTATGTAGGTGATCCCAAAATCTGACTTTCAATATGTTGGTCATCCCAAAATTTGACTAGAAATCTGATGAGCAATCTTGAATTTGATTAGTTTTTGGTGTTTTTGTTAAGTTTTGGCTTTTGGTGTGTTATGTCAGAACAGTAAAATTTAATGGCCAAAATTTTTTTTTGAACATTTCATCCCCGCCCTTCCCCTTTTTCGGGGTGTTTTTTACAATTTGTTAGAATAAAGCCAAAAAATGCCGTTATGAGGGGGAGTTAGAGGGTTAATATGTTCTACAAAAATATTTTCCATACCATTATCTACAAAGTTGCTGAACATACCCTACACCTCAGATGTAAAGAAAACATAGTTTTATATACCGATATGCTGCAAGAACAGGCTAGAGCTGGGAAACTTTGACCGCCTCTAAAATGAAATTCCGATGTAAACTATCAAAACGTCGACACACGTATATTTTTGTTGGTCTCCTTAACAAGAATTAATCATCGAAACCCCGTAATTTTTTTTGTGTTGAACTGTGTTATAGAACGATAAAATTTTGTAAAGAGAAGTAGTTCAATGCAATACTTCATAGTGACAACCCCATTCTTAATTTGTACAGAGCAACCAAAAAACTTGCAAAATTAAAAACATCTCAGATTCGAATTTTGTTCATATTTTTAATCGTTGAAGTCAGAAATTTTGTGTATGCATGTACATATTTTAGCCAAATGAATCAATAAAACCGGTTTTGAAAATTTTGTTAGTTAGCATTTCACCTAACGATATATTTTTTTAATTTTTTGTTTGTGTAATTTAACGGTTTTTATTTGCAAATAGTTGACGGTGACGTTTTTTTTTATTAAAAATATGTTGTTTTTTTCCGGGTGGCTAAAAATTACTTATTTGTGGTTGCATGCGCATTTTTTGTGGTATGAACACTTTAGAAAAAAGTTAAAAACTAAAAGTGTATATTTACTATGTACAATAAAAAAATAAACATTAAATTTATGTGAACATAGAGTGTGTGACGTAGTGCTGGCATGACTAAAGCTTAGTGGCTTATATTTCATTTTTTGGTAGCCAAACACCATTGTTTTGACCAAAAAATATTTTAATTAATAATGCTCACAAGAGAATCCTACCAATGCTTATACACCGATTTAGATGAAACTCGGATGTGAAATGAGCGGAAAATGTTAAGTGTTATAAAAAAATGTTATTGGTTTATTTATG
Organism: Eustalomyia histrio; assembly: GCA_949748255.1. Taxonomy (NCBI): domain Eukaryota; kingdom Metazoa; phylum Arthropoda; class Insecta; order Diptera; family Anthomyiidae; genus Eustalomyia; species Eustalomyia histrio. The sequence goes on from OX456523.1 coordinate 218,049,920, forward strand.
TTCCATCTTTGATGTTAGGGTGTAGATGGTGTCTAAAATTCATTAATTTTAATTTTTCTTAACATTTATTCCAAGAGATCTGTATGAAAACTTGCATTAATCAAAAGAAATTTTAAAGCACCATAAACTTAGTTTTGTATTTTTACTATTAATGTTGTTTTTTTTACACATTTTAAATCGTTGATATTTTATATGGAGATGTATACACCAGAGAATGTCAAATATTTCTCATTAAGTTTAATCGATAACGTATTTTGTCTTTTTTCTTTGTCAATATTTGTAGTTTATCGAATTTTAAGAAACTTTTACCAAAGTCTTTTTGATACCTTTTTTAACAACTTGGAAAGCTTTTGCAAAAATATTGGCAAAATGCATTCAAATCAAATTCTTTTAAATTTGAAAAATTGTCAACATGGTGCCCAATAAAATAAAGAAATGGATTTGGATTATACGAGGGTGGAACAATAAGTCCGTGACTTTTCGAACTTATCTCGTAGTTACATGAAATGCAACACTGCTACCATCAAGTACCACGTGTTAATAGACTACTGTAAAATTTTAAGCAAGTTCCGTCATTTACTTTACGTTTAACAGCTGTTCAAAACATACAACCTCGTGGCTATTTTTAAAAATGGAAAAACTGAATTTCGAGTGCTCATATTATTTGCGAAAAAAAACCGACAAACTAAGAAAAAGCTTGATAAATACTATGCGGACTCTGCACCATCGATTTCAATGGTAAAAAAGTGTTTTACTGACTTTCGTTTTGAGGTTGAGGTCTCTACACCCAAAACAATTAAAAATATTCATGGTATTGTCGAAGACATAGACATCTTACATGGCTCAGTGGTTTCAATTTTGAGTGATCACTTGGGTATGAGAAAGCTTTCCGCAAGATGGCTGCCACCAAAGGAATCGTGTGACAGCTTAGTTTTCGTGGCAAAAATCCATGAAGTAGACTACGAATTGCCCCCTCATTCGCCTTATTCTCTGGCATTAGCCCACAGTGACTATATACTATTTTCAAACCTAAAGAAAATGCTCATTGGAAAGAGATTTAGCTCCAACGATGAAATTTTTGATAAAACAAATGGACCTCGAAAAATCCAATTTTTTGTGGAAGGGATACAAAAATTGGAGAAACTTTGGACTAAGTGTATTGAGCTAAAAGGAGATTATGTTGAAAAATATTGCTTTACTGACAACAGATTTTGCCTTTTTCTGTCCTTTTTTACAAAGCGAAAAAATTAGATATAAAATTAAAGGTATTTAAGAGACCTTTTTAAATGTGTTTAAAACATGTTGCATCATGCCTTAAATATCGTCAAATTTAAGAAAATGTCACATTTTGGATACTTTGATGTTTTATTTAAAAAATTGTGCATGTTTTAAAAGGTCTCTTAAATATCTTTAATTTTATATCTAATTTGTTCTCTTTTACTTTTTATTTCTGCACAAAAAGACATTTTGTAAAAAAGGACAGAACATTTTTTTTGTCAGAAAAGAAAACGGCATTAGTTTCCGCAAAATCAGCGCGTAATCGGTGGGAGAATTTCCTTGGTTGTTTTTTGTGTTTTCTTTTTTTTTTTGGTTTAACTTTTTGTATGCAATTTCGGGTGTCATATTTTATATTCACACGAATAATATTTGAAATTAAAATGTTAAAGAACAGTATTTTTTTCTGCTTTTGTAAGCAGATTTTTTAATCAAAAATAGTAGAATTTATGAATATGTAGTTCTTTCTTTTTCTGTTCATATTGAAAGCATTTAAAACAAAAACCACTATTGAGCCTAAAATTATTATAGATATCACGTTGAACATAAAAGAATTTTGTACAAAAACAAAAAAAAAAAAAAAAATGATGCATAAAAAACAAACGTTTAAATATAAGGGATTGTAGGAATTTTGACTTTAATTTTTATCAGAAGTTAAAAAAAAAATTCTATTTAAATAAAATTTTGGTAAAAATTCTACAGAAATACCTCGATTCAGCCTCGAAATGCTCCAAAAGAAAAATAAAATTAAACCTTAAACTATCATACACAAAACCATTATTAAACCTTGAATTATTTATACATACACATAAGGCACCAACAATGGAATTTGTAAGTGCAAAACATATATGAAAAATAACAATTTACAAATATTAAAAAAAAAAATGTTAGAAATCAAATGTCAATTTTACCAAATATTTTTAAATATCTAGAATTCTGTGATACTTTTTTCTGTGTACTTGGGACTAATTAATTGAGTGGTTTAATTAACTGATGACTTGAGTCTATCCCATACAAATGTTATAACCATTTTATTGAATTAATTATAATAATTTTAAGGTGAGATATCAGCAATCATTCTCAATTAAAAAAAAAAAAAAAATCATTGCATCCCAAAGGCATATTCTTTTCGAAAATCGTTACATTAAGAAAAATTTGCTGAAATTGAGAAATATGCTAAAAAGAAAATAATAAACAAAATATCAAAATCGAAAAATATTTATTAAATATACAATCCATAAACTTCGTTAAAACAAATAAAAAGCAAATATATATTGATAAATATCACTGAAATCGATTAATATCGATAAAAATCCAAGAAATCTACAAAAAATCTATGTATAGAACAAAAAGTTATACTATATCCATAATATGGATATATTGCTCATTCGCGAACAGACCGGCATTACTAAAAATAGCGATTAAAACTTTTTAATTTCGCCTCACTGCTGAAAAAACCAAAAAACACTTTAGGTTGCCACATAATTAGTGTCGGCCCAGAATAAGAACGATTGTTGCTTTGAGAGAAAACGCACCCAAAATACGTCGGTGACTGCAAAAACATTCATATTTATTTTAGTGTAAAGAGTGCCGTATAAATTCCTTACTCTCAGGTGTTTTTTTTTTCCTTATGAACAACACAATTTTTTTTCTTTTTGGTTGTTACACTTTACCCAACAAACGATACATTCCGTTTATGTACTGTTTTCAGACCGTCATAAATGGAATTCAACTTCGTTTACGTACCGTTTTCGGGAACCGTATACAGACCAAAAAAACGATATACCGGGTGAAAAACGGAGTTGTTCGTTAAAAGTACGTCAATGACGGACCAATATATCGGATGAAAAACGGAGTTGTCCGTTGAAAGTGCGACGATGACGGACCGTCTACGGACCCGTGTCCGGTCCGTATTAGTACCGTTTTTTTCAACAAAAAACGGATTTGTGAAAATGTCTATTTTTTAATTTTTTGTAGAAATTTTATTTTTTTTCTTAAAATTTATTAACATAGAGATTTAAAATAAAATAACAAAACTTTTACAAACTAAATACAACAAATACCAAAAATTTACAAACACACTAAAAAAAATGAACTAGAATTTAGAAAAATTAACTTATTTGGAGGACAAATTGTAATGAAATCGGCGCTAAAGACACTTTTTACCAATATTTAATAAAATTTTTCTTGAAATTAAGAAACAAATTTTACTTAAAAATTTGGTCAAAATTTCTAAATTATAGAAAAATTTTACTACTGAGGACTAAATTTTTATTAGAAAGTAGTAAAATTTCCTCCTAATTAGTTCATACATTATCTAAAATTTTGCTGTTAGTTAGCAAATGTTTCCTTTGGTTTAGGACAAATTTTAATTTTTTTTAAGTTCATTAGATAATTTTTTTTACTGAAAACTAGGACTTAACTCCCTAAAAATAAGAAATTATTTTCTAACATAAAGTCATATAGCACTTCTTTTAAGTAAAAGTTATCCTTAAATTTGATAAAAATTTTCTAATAAATATGAAACTGTTTCTATGGTAAAGCTAATATGTTTTACTATATATTTTAAAATACTTTACACTGATTGTGAAAGTATTTTTCCACTTTCGTAGGACTTCCACTTTGTGAGGACACTCCTCTTAACAAGGTTTTTGCTATTTTGCATTTTTGACTTTAAATTGAATTGAATTATACTAAACTCATGTATTTAAAATATAAATTAAATTTCATTAGCAAAATGGTAAACAAATTAAAGAACTGCACTGCAGGATATGCTAAAACGTAATAAATTGTGACAGTCAGATTCCTTTCGTAGTTAATTAACGGTTCTGCTTGAGAGCATCTATGGTTTAGGATCTATAGCTAAGGAACACTGGGGGTCCTTTGTCTTCTTAAATTAAGTAATTTAAGAAAATTGTTGCAAAAATACAACTAGTTTGTTTTTAATTTATTGTTTTTTTTTTGGAATAGAATATTGAAAATAATTTCCATCAAAAAAATACTATACCAAATTTTATAATTTTTTAAAAATTAGAAAACTTTTATTTGAAAAAAGAATTTTTATTAAAATTTTTCAAATTTTTCTGAACTAAGTTGCGTGAAAATTTTCCTTAGAAAAAGTTCATCAGTTTTTAAAAGCAAGTAAATTTTTATTATTACATAGGAAAAAATTTATTACTTTTTGTTTTTTATTTTCTGAACTAATTTTTAGAAAACAATTCTTCAAAATTAGAAAGTGGCATACTTTAAAACTGAATTTGGAAATGGCTTTCTAAAATTTAGTTAATTTTCCTACTCGCGAACAAAAAATTAACACACATTAAGTTCAAGTACCTTCTCGATTTAAGTTAGACACATTTTTTTAACTAAATGGGAGTAAATTATGTCCCAAATTTTTTTTTTAACTAAACTTAATTTTATTACATTTGAGTATGCAAATTTCTTAAAACTAAGATGTTTTTTCTTAAAATTAATAAATTTTTATTTAATTGACTTATTTTTTTTCCCTAAAATCAAGAAATATTACTTAGGAAAAATATGAACTATTTCTGAGTATATAAACTAATTCCTTTTTCGTCAAACTTAGGAATTTTTATTCTTAATAAGAAAATTTCTCTAAGTTTTAATAAAATTTTACTTAAATTCTTAAAATTTATTTTAAAGAAAATTTGTTATTACATTTTAGTTCATGTCTTTTTTTGAGTGCAAATACATACTTATCTCCAGCACCATCCATCAATGCAGTTGTGGACCATTAAAAATCAGTACCATCCATCACTGCAGTTGTGGACCATTAAAAATCGTGACAAAATAAAACAAAAATTTAAGTTAGGTTTAAATAGTGATATTTACGATATAAAGTAGCACATAATTTCATAAATATTTACCTCATAATTAAACAATTCTAAAAGCAACGAAAAAAAAACTGATGAAAAACGGTGATCCGTATCTAACGGTACAGAAACGGATACCGTCCACCAAAACGGAGTCAAAACGTATTGTCCGTTAATGTTCCGTTTACATACAAGCTTTGACGGGTACGTATTTTCAAACCTTAAAGGTACAGTAGAAGCTGGATTCATAAATCCGTACGTGTCGGAGAGTCCGTAAAAGTGTTTCTTGGGTAGTTCTTTAATAACTTTATAACCTTATTTTATAAAAATTGGAATAAACCACTCAGCAGACCTTTTTTGTAAAGTTAGTAGAAAACTTTGCAAACGGTTTTCAATCCCACTTTACTATTTTTGTACTGAATTTTAGTAAAAAAATTATTATCTTTTTGCCATTTACATTTTACAAATTACAGAATATTTACAAATTTTTGTTGCTAATATCAGAAATCATTTTACAAATTTTTGAAAACCGATTTGCTAAAAACAGCAAAAAAAAATACTTATTTTAAAGAAGTGGATATTGAGGGAAATGTTATTTCTAATTAAAACTTACACCTACAAACTTAAATTGCCTTAAAATGTTACATAGATTAAAGAATGATCGGAAGTTAATATACCGACATTCATTTCAAATAGCACTTAAAAGTTTTTTTAGTTCTAAAAATCAGCCCTAAAAACAATTAAAATTTGATCTTAAAAGTAAAAAAAAAAATGACTAAAATATTTTTCAAAAAATAAATTACCAAATTTCAAACAAAATAATAAATTCGTTTATGTTTTAACAATTTTTAAGATTTTTAAGCCTTTGATTTTTTTTTAATTTTGTCTAAAATATTTTTTGAAAAAATTAAGTAAAATAAAAAAAAAAATAGTTATTTTTTTGCTGATTTTAGCAAACAGGTTTTAAGTTCCACTTTGCAAAAAGTTTACTAAAATTTAGTATCGGCTACTAATTTTTCTACTAATTTTAATGTACTACACGTCAGCAGACATGTGTTGCTAAGATAAGCAAAAAATACCGCTGGGCTCAAATTAGCAGAATTTCCCGTAATAACAGCAAAATTTTCAGTTGCCATTACAGACTTTTTTTGGTGAGTGTAAGCGAATTTTATATTTTTTTTCTCTAAAATGACTTATTGTGAATTGATTCAAGCAATATTCTAAATTAAAGGCCTGATGTAAATGTAATAGAAAATTCCTAAGTATGGAATTATATCCATGTTAAAAAATAATATAAAATATTTTTACATGCTTTTGAAGGCTTAATTATAATACATGAAAAAAAATCACGATTAGATAATAATTCATTATAAGCGATCCAATTTTCTTATCATTGAACATCAAAAACTAACATTTAATCAAAGAAAACTTTTACACTCGATTTTATAACGCATTCACTGTGTCAGTCTGCATCCATCATATGTTTGACATTTTTGTCATAAAATCAATACATAACATTTCGTATCCATGTCGGCTGAGTTTTTATGAAAGCTTTTCATATTTATATATAAAAAATTGTGTGTGTTTTTTTATACTGCCAATCATATGTTATAAACATGCAACATTTTTGTTGTTCTGTATGTTTTTGTGTATGAGCTATAAAAACTTACAGCTGTTTTTGCTGCTGCAAACATGCAAACAATAAGAAACTATAAAAACGAGTTAATTTTTTTGTTATACCGGCAAAAAACAAAAAAAAAAAAAAAAAACAACTATTATTTTAATAACATTTAAAGAGAAACTTTTTAAAAGAAATTTTCCATTGCAAAAACAAAGTTTTGTTAATACGTTTTAATTAAGATCATTGTTTAGAAAAATGATATGCATATATGTACTTGTGATGAAGTGTATTAATTAAAATTTAAATAATTTATTTATGCACACACTCAAAACAATTACACACACACATGTGTGTTTGTGCCACTATCATTGCATTAAGTTAATTATTGTTTGTATACAATTCACCCAGACGAGCTTATTGAGTTAAAAATCTATGTACTACGTATTGAAATGTGCGTAGGTTGTTTGAGCCTAAATATATATGTTATAAATATATACGAGAGCGGATCAATAAGTCCGTGACTTTTCGAATTTCCCTCGTTGTTATATGAAATGCAACACTGCTCCCAACACCTGTTTATAGCCTACTGTCAAATTTTGAGGAAGTTCCGTCATTTACTTTGCGTTTAACAGCTGTTCAAAACATACAACCTCGTGGATTTTTTAAAAATGAAAAAAAGTGAATTTCGAATGCTCATTAAACATTATTTTTTGCAAAAAAGACCGTGAATCAACCAAGGAAAAACTTGATAAATACCATGGGTTTCCTGCGTCATCGATTTACATAAATGGTAAAAAAGTGGTTTACTGACTTTTGTTGTGGTCGCACAAGTACAAATGACGCTGAACGTTTTGGACGGCCAATTGAGGTCAATACGTCCGAAAATGTCAAAAAAAAATCCAGAGATTGTTGAGGCCATAGGCATTTCATATGGCAGTGTGGTTTCGATTTTAAATGATTAATTGGATTTAAGAAAGCTGTCTGCAAGATGGGTGCCGCGTTTGCTCTCAATTGACCATTAACGTAATCGTGTGACGTGTGTAGTCTCAATGGCAAAATTCCATGAATTGGGCCATATTCAACGGATTCAGCCCACAGTGACTATTTTCTATTTCCAAACCTAAAGAAATGGCTCGGTGGAAAGAGATTTAGGTCCAATGATGAAATTATTGATCAAACACATGCCTATAGAAACAAAATTTTATGGCTAAATTCTTAAATTCTAGTGATGAAAAATATTTTGAGGTTGTTCAGAAGGGTGAATTAATTTCATTCAAAAGTTAGTTCACCCTTGTATATTTTTTTTGTCAAGTTTGAATGTAGACTTTTATTGTAGTCAATATTTAAATAAATCTAAAATTTATCTTTACGATCCGAAAATACGTATCCGTCATAACTTGTACGTAAACAGAGCATTAACGTACGGTAAAATTGAATTTTCGACAGCAATACGTTTTGACTCCGTTTTGAAGTATCCGTTTCTATACCATCAAATACGAACCACCGTTTTTCATCAGTTTTACTTTTATTGCTTTTGGATTTGTTTAGTTATCAAAAACGAATACTTAAATGTCCATGAGGTAAATATGTATGAAATTTAAAACTAATTTTACGATGATGTGTGCAAATTTATGCAGATTTGCAAAGAAATATAATAGAGTTTGTAAAAAAAAAAATTGGCAAATTTGCATTGTGTGCTACATCATATCGTAAATATTTAAACCTATTTAAACCTATATTAAATTTTTGTTTAATTTTTTCACGATTTTTAACAGGCCAAAGCCGCAGTGATTGCTGTATGGTAATTGGCTGGAGATAAATATCTTTGCAAATAAATTTAAAAAAAGAAAAAAATAAAATCTGCTACAAAAAATTAAAAAAATAAGCATTTAAACAAATTAATTTTTTGTTGAACAAACGGTTTGAATACGGACCGAATACGGATCCGCTAACGGTACATCATTGACGGACATTTATCGGACAATTCCTTTTTTTATCCGATATATCGGTTCGCAAACAGTCCGTCATTGACGGGCTTTTAACGGACAACTCCATTTTTCATACGATATATCGGTTCGTAAACGGTCCGTCATTGATGGTATTTCAACGGATTCGAATCAGTTTGGATGTTCCTTAAAATCCGTTTTCTGGGTCGAATACGGATCCCGAAAACGGTACGTTAACGGTGTTGAATTTAGTTTGTGACGGACCGTAAACGGACGTATTGTTTGTTGGATTCTTGTTAACTTAAATATTTATAAAATATTCATCTTATGCCCGTAGTTTCAAGCAATAGATACCTACCAGTGCTTAGATATCTATTGGTTTGTGTTTGTTTGCACGATAGGTATATAAGCACAGATAGCTAACTATTGCGTGAAAATACGGGCATTAGGGCTGCACGTACTTCATCAGTATGTGTGGAAAGTTAGTTAAATAATGTTTCATGTGTATGTTTTTTTATTTTCGTTAGTATAAAAGTTACCATGCTAGAAATTTAATCATTTCATAATAACAGCACTTTCAAGAAAATATCTAGTTTTCATAATTGAGTTATGTTATAAAAGAATATGTAATACATTTAATATATCAAACAAGCTATAGTTTATTAAAAGAACCTTCACACTCACATACTGCAGGGATTGAAAAGTACATGGCCTTACATAGAGATGGCGTGACAAGTAACAATATTTTTTATTTATTCAGTAGGACCAACTGTTAGAAAAATTGTGTCAAAATTTCCTCACTTTTCATTAATTAGAAAAAATGTTACCGTTATAAAAATAAGAATCATATTCAATGGTTAAAAGGTGATGTACCGAATTTAAACGAGGTCGTAGGAACATCCTGTCCAAATGGGACAGTTACCTAAGAAAACGTACCAAAAGTGCATCTGATGGTATTGGATGATCGAAAGATTAAAGTGAGTGAGATCAATAGACCGAGTTCTGCATATATTACATGATCATTCAAATATGAAAATGCTTTCTGGTCGATGGCTGTCGCATTTTTAACATCTGAACAAAAACTAAAACGTGTTCATGATTCAAAGTATGTTTTGGATATGTTTGAAGTAAATTCAACAGAATTTTCTCTTGAACTGCCTGTGGCTAATCTTCAACCAAATTCAGCAATTCTGTTTGCTGACGTACCTGTTAAGCTAGAAATGAGCTTCATCGCTGAAGACAATTTCTTTTTTCAGTTCTTGCAGCAGCTGTATTTTGTATGGTTTTATACCGAGGTCCTTATATAAAATCTTGTATAAATAGATAATGGTTTCCAAAACATATTTCTCGCACAGCACGAATTTTTCTATTCATGTTGAAATGGCAAACCTTACGCAGTATTTTATTGGCATAGCCATATATCACAAATCTTTTTTTTATATTGAAAAAATTTACACTGAGAAACCTGAATTTATGACATTTTTCCGTGAAACAACAGCTTAACCCATTTTTTGTTAATTTGAGAAAAAGACATTTATATTTTTTTCAAGACCAAGTGGGCTCTATGTTATTTCCATATTTTTTTTCTCCATCAAACTTTCTTAATTTTTGACTGACTAAAAAAGACTTTTGCTAAAAAGTATAGTTTGAGTACATTAGTTTAAACTATTTTTTAGTATATATTAAAAGAATTTTCTACACATTATTATTTTTTGTTAAATGAATTTCGCCTTAAGTTCTCTGAGTTTACCGAACGAGAGGGTTTTAAAAAGGGTTAAGCCAATAACGATTGTTTTTATATTAATATTAGTTGGCTTATAATATTTCTATAAATATATATTTTATCAATATTCAAGCCAAACATTGTATTTTGTCTATAAAACAAATCACTGTACGTTATTGCTCTTTATTGCGAGGTTTTTAAGACATGGCTGACAAAAAAAAAACAAAATTTTTACCACATGTATTGGGTAGAAGATAGTCAAAATCGGCCATTGAAGCTTTGGCTATTTCGTCCAAAATTTAAAGATAACCTTGTAATGCAGTTTTGTTTTCCATGCCAGGGAAAACTCAGTGGTGATTGGGTCTATTAAAGGTCTGCTTCCTTTAATGATCAGAGGGTCAATTCTCGTTCTGTGATAATGTGAAGTGAAAAAAAACTTTTCATTTTGGTACCATAAGCACTTTTCACTCGAACTTTACACAAATACATAAATTGCGATTCTCATATGTATTATGAAAAAAATGTTTCATTCGCACTGTACCCATGAAATTTTTGTAACTGTGTTATCCAAAATTTAAAGCAAATGTCAAAACAGAGAAAAACGTAAACAAAAGTGAATTAAGTTCGTAAAATTTATTTTGAATAATTATATAAAAATATCTGGATTAATTGTATTAGTGGATATTACTCAAAGAATTCCGGATGAACAAAGGTAAGACAATGATGTTACGTGACTCACGAGAATAATCGGCAGGTGATTCGGGTTAGATCGAGAAAAGATTCTATGGTTAGTAAATAACTCTGAGTAACTCACGAGAATAATCGGCAGATGAGTTGGGTTAAGTCGGTTCTAACTACGTTTACTATGTTTACGTCACTCACGAGAATAATCGGTAGGTGAGTCGGGTTAGATCGGGAAAGGAGTATCAGGTTGGCTTAAAAGTTATACTTCGGCTACTAGACGAAGTATATCTCGAACTCCACCTGGATCCTAGTTCGCCCTTTTGGCCTCTAAACGTTGACACTCTTTGTAATAAATTTTGCCAACTCAATGAGAATTACTAGAATAGAATGTTGATTATGGGCATCAGTAACTGTATTAGTTATATGAATAAGTAGGTTATTTGTAACGTCACGTTACAACCTGTCAATACAGAGTATTAAATTTTGTAAAAATTAAAACCCATTAAAGCAAAACAACAATTATAATATCAATTCAAGTGAAACATTAAGTTTTTTTGCGGTTTGTTTTCCCTTAATTTTCTTCCAAATTAAAAATATTATAAACAATTGTTACATATTTCATTTGAAATATGTGCATATTGTATCATATTTTTCTTTGAGCTTCATTAAAATAGAAAAAGGGGAAATTATTTTAATCAGTACTACTTACATTTCTCAGATCCTCCCCTATTAATAACACTCATACGCCACGATGCACAAATTATTCAACTCAAAATCTTTATGAAACAAAAAATCATTAAAATTATTAATTTTTTTTTTAATTTTCATTAAGAATATTATTTCTTTTTTGCCTTCAAAGAAAACATAATACACTTATTCCTCGTTTTGCTAAATAAATACATTTCTTTGCAGAATATATGAGAAAAATATAACATTTAACTGATGCTTAAAAAAAATACATTTAGGTGTAATTCTCCTAAGAATAATATGTGTGTAAGTCATAGCAAAAAATGCAGCTTATAAACTTTGGCATATCGTGTTTAAAGGTTATACTTAAGATATATATATATATTTTTTAAATTGCCTTTAAATAAAATCTATAAAACAAAATGTTAAATGCAAACACGCAAGAGATATTAAAACATGAACACGATTATAAATATGAAAAGAAAATATTGATTTTATACAAGAACTAACATATACTACTTCTTTTCTCATTTTTGAACTGAAAATCATTTTCTTTTTGTATATATTCTTTCGTCTCAAATAATAAAAGTTTAATAACAAATGTATCAACATTATAAAATCGTGTTAAGTATATTTAAGTACATTACAATCTTAGTAAACCACACTACTACTCATACTATCATAAATTATATAAGTCTTTCCGTACCAACTGTCCAACTTAAAAAAAAACTATATCGTTGCAATGTTAAACTTAGGTGGTGTTTCTAAATGAAATTTTGCTTAAGACGAATGAAAATACAAAAATAAAATATAAGCAATACAAACACAAAATACATGTCTTGTGGGAAGCCCATATTATAAAATGTATTGTCTTGTGTGATACGAATAAAATATGAAACGTCTAGGCCTACAATCTCTAGTGTAGATTGTCGCTTTCCAAATATATTTTCACTGTAGCACCGTGTAATCCGTTAGTGCCCTTGTAATAAACGTATACGTTTAGTTGTCCTTAAGATGAATAGAACGTAAATATAAACTTTTACTGAATATTTGCGATCCCATATACAAAACAAAATATATTCGAACATACATGATCATTGATGGGTTTTTATACGATCATACATGTTCATATATGACCATAAAGATCAATTTATAGTTTAATATATGACTTAACATGATATCATATATGGACTTCTATATATTAACATATATGCCAATATATGATCAATATATGGTCATAGATGATCATATACGACTATATACGGCCATATACTCTCAAATTTTAGATCAGAAGACATAAAAATATATATAAGGTCACTATGCAGGTACGTTTATGGTAATGTATGTTCTTGTATACCCGAGTAAAATAAACTGATATGGTACAATATATAATTATATCCAATTTGATATTCTTTAATATCTATTGTAATATCTAGCTGATCTTATTTGATACGAATAATAACAGATAAAATTAGATCGAGAATTTAGAAGCATCTAAATTGATCTGAAAAATGAGAGATCGTATTAGTTCAAGAAATATATATGGCGACTTGGATGGATCTAAATTTATCCGAAGATCAACATAGAACTAGCAATATATTTGGATATTTAGAAAGATCTAAATTTCCTATGTCCAACTTTTTGGGCAGACCGTTAAAGGGGAGACTTTTCGGCCTTAAAACCCCCATTTTTTCACGTCAAAATTCTGAAATGTAATTTATTAATTAATTATCACGTACTCCAAGGAAAGCATATTTCAGATTTCTTGCTTAACTTCCAGCTAATGTTATCTAGAGATCCCCTGTATAACCCTGAAATTATCAAGGCTGGCCTTAGGGATTGTTTATGTTTTAGTCTATATATTGAAAATTAACAAATGTTTAAATTTAGATTTTTATAAAAGGTTAATTCTGAATCCCAAAATACGTATTTTAGGAATTTCCCGTAGGAATTGACCAAAATCCCACCTGGATGGATTTCTACACCTAAGGTGGGACCAATACACCAATATTCAACCTCCCAGCTCTAGCGGTTTTGGCAAGCCGTCAATGGGGAGAATTTTACCTTTTTCTGTCACTCCTTGTTCGATTATCCAAAAATCATGACTTAGCTGTTATCTACACTGGGGATGTAGCCTGCATATCAAATTTTTCCTAGGTCCAACGGTTTGGGCAGACCACAACCATGGCCAAAATTCTAAATTTACCTGATCAAGGAGTTAGTACATACTTCCAGAAATGCGTAATTAAAATTTTATGTTTCTAGTTAAAGGGGTTTAGGCAGGCCGTGAAAGGGGAGTTTTTTTCTCCTTTTTGCCCCTCCTCGAAGGAATTTTAAAAACCCTGTCTTGGCGGATGTCTATGCCGAAAGGGTGAACCTACATACCAAATTTCAACTTCCTTCCTCTTGCGGTTTGGGCTGGGCGATGTTGAATGAGTAAGTGAGTGAGTGAGTGCATGAGTGAGAGCATGAGTGAGTGAGTGAGTGAGTGAGTGAGTGCGTGAGTGAGTGAGTGAGTGAGTGAGTGAGTGAGTGAGTGAGTGAGTGAGTGAGTGAGTGAATGAGTGAGTGAGTGAGTGCGTGAGTGAGTGAGTGAGTGAGTGAGTGAATGAGTGAATGAGTGAGTGAGTGAGTGAGTGAGTGAGTGAGTGCGTGAGTCAGTCAGTCAGTATTGTTATTCCTTTATATATAGAGATAATCGTTTTTTAAAAAGGGTCATATCGATGGCTTAATATAAAAAGGCCCTAACTCAATTTTTTGTTACTTGATAGAAGAAGGAAAAAACTTATAAAATCCGTAAAATTTTAGATAAAAAAAAGTTTTAATGCAATTTCCAAAAATGTTTTGCCTTTTTTTATTAAAAATTGCATTTAAACTTTTTTTGTATCTAAAATATAACCTATTTTATTAAGTTTTTTCCTTCTCCTGTCAAGTAACAAAAAATCGAGTTAGGGCCTTTTTACATTAAGCCATCGATATATAATTTTATATAAACTGTTTTACTCAGGTAATCATGTATGTTTGTATATTTTTAAATCTTTTACATTTTATGTGCAAGAAAATCATTTAAACTTTTTTAGAAATAAAAAAAGTTTGAGTTTTAAATAAATTGCACTAAAAAATTACATATACCCACAAATTTCGGATCCGAAGATACATGTAAATATATTAAATCATGTAGGAACACGATCATGTAGCCCCAAGTGTTATTATATGGAGCAGGTATGTTCATATATTTCGATTTTTACATGTATGGTCAAAATTCCAGCATTTCTCAAATTCCATTCAATATTGTAAGTTTAACATTAATCCGATATATTTTTTTTATGTAGCAGAGAAGTTGGCATTGAAAGATTCATATGTATATAAAAACATCTAGGTATATGGATTAGGTAATCATAGAATTTTGTCAGACAAGATATTTTTAAATGTAACGTGTTTTTTTTTGTAATGCTTAGAATTCTCTATTGCAGTATTCTTACAGTAATACACTTCTTACCAACACGTTCATGAAAAGAACATTTTTAACCCATTATGGCGACAAACTTTTTCAAAGTGTAATTTTTTGTTCATACTATGTAAGAGTGAAGTATATATATGAACACACATGATCAGACATGGTCTTGTATATCATTATATGCGGACGGACATTCATACTGATATGAACGTCCATGATCTTAATTATTACATTATATCTTCAGAGCCGAAATCCCATGGTATATGTCCTTATACAATTATATATAAAATCATATGTATGAATCATATGTAGACATATATGATCACATATGACCATAAACATTCGTAAACCTTTATAATTCCAATACAAATTGTCAAATATGAGATCCTGCACATAAAATTAAAATTGGAATAACAAAAAATTTTGTTAAACATTTTAGAAAAGTTCAGAAGTTTTTAAGAAATGTGTAAAAGGAAGTCATTTTTTTTTCCAAAGAAAATAGGTGTACATAAGAGCATTGTAGGATTAAAAATATCACTTCAAGTAATACTTTTCCATAGATAATATGTACTTGTAGTAATGTAGTAAAGTCGTGTAGCATTGAAATGGTCACATAAATTTGTCATTGCTGTATGTTTCGTAGTGTATGAGTAATAAAATTGTGAAAGAAAATTAAAAACCTCGTTGTAGTTTATGTGTTGGCCAACATACAAAAAAAATGTTATACAAGTTATTGCTTTTAACTAACAACGAAGGTATTCCCGGGGTCACCCACCGATTGCCCTGAAATTTCGATACGTAATGGAGGACACAAATTAAACTAACAACTCGCCTTTTTAAAGGAATAGAATTAAGTAGATTTATATATTTAGATGATTAGATGAAAAAATTTATGTCTTGAACCGAGAAAATAAATTAAAAACTTCGAAAAATCCAGACTTTGAGGATTTTTATACCAGAAGAAGAACCTGCATGTCAAATTTCAAATTGACAAATCCAGTAATTGATGCTGGTTAATTGAGGAACTCTCTTCTCTTATTTATTTTGATCACGGTCATACCTCAGGAAACCAATATTTTAAATTTCGGGTATTCTGCGGAAAGCTTTTGAGCAGAACAATTTCCATTTCCCCGTAATAATGTTAAAAATTTCTTCTTCTTAGAGAATATCTATGTCGGAAGAGAAGGTTACATCCATTCATTCCATTGGCTTTGTGTGTAAGATTAAGGGACACTTTTTTTTCTTCCTAACCCTATTTTTAGCACGTTTTTAGTGCTAATTTCAAAAAGTACCTTATCATTGAATTATTTAATACCGCAGGTAACACATATTATAGCCAATGTGGTGTGGCCACATCCTCTTTTTGACCCTCCCCCTTAAAATGTTTAAAAACCTCGTCTCTCAGCTGTTTCGTCTGAATGAGTAAGGAAGCACTTTTCCCTTTTTAACCTCATTTTTAACACGTGCTTATTGGATATTTACATTTTTCATTTTCTCATTGTTTGACATTTTTTTGAGTTTTATTTCTAAATACGGAAAATATATTGTTATAGCCGAAAATAATGAATGTAACTGCCTTGAAAAAGATATCAAAAGTTTAATAAATAAAACTTTTTCACATGTTTTTAAGTCTTCTGAATTTAAATAAATCCCAGTAAACATTTTTTCTGAAATTTAAGCTAAAATCAAGTGTAATTCAAGCCATGTTTTTCAATTTAATGAGTTGATTTATAAATAATTTACACTAATTCAATAACATATTTCAGCAAAAGGGATACTGGAATTCAAGTCGAACATAACAGTTAGAATATTCTTTAATTCATGCCTTGAATCACAATTCAATTTAAGTTTAAACAACATAATAATAACACTAGTTTTCAAGGCCTAACTTTAAGTTAAAAAAAACCCTAAAACATGTTAATGATTGGTTTTGGTACAATATTTTTTACTTTAATTTTTTTTTCATTTTTCACTTTTTTTTTAGCAAAAGTTTTTTTATCTCATACATCGATAAAATTTATGGTGGTAATTTATTGTGTTTTGATGCATCTTCTATAGGGTGGGCCATTTCAAATTTTAAATTTGAATCGGCTAAAAAAAAGTACTGATAATTTTTTCAAATTTGTGATTTAAGAATGGAACACAATATCATTAATATGACTATTGCGACTGACTTGGCAGTACCTCAACCCCAACCGATCAACCCAATTTTTCATTACATTTTTGATTGTTTGGCTTGAATCTATTAAATGCCAACTTCGATTTCATGTTTAATTGTCTCTGGATGGTTTGCATAACATTTATCTTTAATGGCTCCCCACAGAAAATAGTCCAAAGGACTCAAATCACAGCTCTGAGGCGGGCAATTGACATCACAATTTAGGCTGATTATTCGATTTTCAAAAACATTACGTAAAATATGGTGACATGTGGCCTCGTCTTGTTTAAACCGAATGTCGTACATGTTATTCTCTTGAATATTTGGAAACAAAATTCATTGAGCATGGCACTTTCATGCTCACCATTGACGGTAACGGCGGCTCCTTTTATTTTCGAAGAAAAATGGCCCAGTCGTGGTAATCATACTGGTTGGTTGAAAAGTTCCTGCGCTCGAAATGAAAGAATACTGTTTTTGTTACGAAATATATTTTTTATTCAATATAATCTCCTAGAAGCTTAATACACTTGTTCCAATGATCTTCCAATAATTTTATCCCATCCTTATATTGATTTTACTCTGCAAAATAACCGTCTACGGCTGCTATGGCCTCTTCATTCGACGAAAAATGCTTTCCACAAAGGAATTGTTTGAGATTTCTGAAGAGATAGTAGTCACTGGGAGCCAAATCTGGTGAAAATCTGTTCAAGCAATTCGTACTTTAATTCTTTGAATTTAGCCATCGTCAAAACACTTTTGTGAGCAGGTGCATTATCTTGATGAAAAATGATTTTTTTCTTCTTTAAACCAGGTCTTTTCTCACGAATTTGTTCATCCAGCTGATCGAAAAGGCTGCAATAATCAGAGTTGATTGTTTTACCTTTCTGAAGATAATCAATCAACAAAATTCCTTTTGCATCCCAAAAAACTGATGCCATAACCTTCTTTGCTGATCGTTGTGACTTCACCTGCTTTGGAACTGAACAATCAGCTTCAGTCCACTGTAAACGTTCTTGTTTCAATTTAGGATCATGGTGGTAGATCCAAGTCTCATCCATAGCTATAAAACGACACAAGAAGTCGGTTTTATTCGGCTTAAAACGCTCCAAATTACGCTGAGAAATTTGTTTTCGATCCAGTTTTTGTTGAATTGTTAATGTGTGCGGCACTAACTTTCCAAACAGTTTTTTCATACGTAATTCTTCATGTAAAATATGGAGTACTCGTTCGTCTGAGATGCCTATGGCATTAGCAATTTCACGCTTAGTCAAACTTGGATCTTCACTAACCTTATTATGTACCTGCTCAATGATTTCTGCTGTGGTTGCAGTTTTTGGTCGTCCTTCGCGTGGATCGTCTTTAAGGCTGGTACGACCACGTTTAAATTCACCAGCCCAAAATTCAACGGTGCGTTTTGAAGGTGAAGACTCCTTATACACTTCTAACAATTGTTTATAAATTTCCTTTGCATTTAAACCCTTCAAAACAAAGAATCTAATGACTGCACGATATTCAATTTTTTCCATATTAAAAAAAATCAATGACACGTCAACTTCAAAGGGCTTGTAAACAGAAAAATAAAGAATTGACAGAATGACTTGAAACTTTGCATGTGTTCTCAGGACAGTTATACCAACTTGAGAAAAAAAAAGTTTGGAGCAAGCAGTGCCATCTATTGGTGAGCGCAGGAACTTTTCAACCAACCTGTATGAATAATATTGTGTTCCATTCTTAAATGACAAAGTTCAACCTTTCCAATAAAACCAGAAATTTGAAAAAATAATCAGTACTTTTTTTTATAGCCGATTCAAATTTACAATTTTAAATGGTCCACCCTATAATAAGCAAAAACCCTTTTAACTATTTCCGGGTTCACACTGTTTTCAATGAAAAAAGTAATCCTCAATTTTCCAAACATTTTAAATTAACCAAAAAGCACGTTTTGTTTTGCGCATCCTTAATAAAATAAGAATTATATAAGAATTTTATTAAAATAATATTTCATTATGAAAATGATGAGTTACTTGCAAAATAAAAAAAATTTTACATACATTTTTTATCCTCTGCTCTTATTTAAAAAAAACGAAAAGTAATTGTTTACTTTTGTAAACAAACACGTGAAAGGTTAACATAAAATCTTACAATTCTATTCATGGTTATCATGGCGTATGATTAATATTAACTTTTGAGTTCATTGTTAGAAACTGATATAATTGTATTACTACTTAAAAGGTTTTCACTATTGAAAATGATTTTAAAAGCTTAAGAAATTTATGTTAATATAAATCATCATCAAATTTTATACAAAAGACTTTATAAAGCAAAATTTTTGAGACATAAATGCTTGACTAAAGTATGTTATATGTAAATTTACATTAGTATCACTTTGTAAAAAACTGACATTAGCATTTGCAAGAAGTTGTAAAATGTAGAATATAGCAAAAAAAAAAAAAAAAAAAAAAAAAAAATGTGACAGGTCATATTGCAGTAGAAATTATAAAGGTGAAATATCTTTACCAACAAATTGAATGAACAATCTTTCTAAACGGAAATTATAATAATTAAATTATGAAAAATGATGGAAAAAAGTATATGCATAAAATTGATTACGAAATGAAATGCTGAAGCTCGAGAATTTTCTATTAATACACAAAAACAGGATAGAAGATACTTTAGGTTTATAATATAAAAATATAGATGAAGAAAAAATCTGATGTGTGGCTCGGTAACATGTTGCATATAATTAAATATACTTGTTATATCTCAGTTTGTATGAATATTTCAGTACCAGTACATCAGATGGGTGTAACATTTTTGTATAAATATGCATCATATTTTAATTTGATGGCTTTTTTTTCTCATCTATGTTTTGGGGGGTGGTAAGTAGTTTTTTGGTTCTGCATATAAATTTATACAGTATTTATTTTTCAGCAGTAGGAGAAATTGAAATTTAATTACTATAGTGTGAGTTTTTTATTTTTTATTTTTGTGTAAATCATGTTATCACTGCTTGCTCATGCAAAATGCCATGTTGTTTGGTGTTGTTGGCTTGCTGGTTGGTTGTATTTTGCCTGTGGTATGTAGTTTTCATATATATATATTAAAAATTTGTATAACAGATAATTGAAAATTAATTGAAAAAAACAGTAGTAAAAAAACCGAATGTTGATTTATGGTTATTACATTTTTGTAACAACCCAGTTAACCTTTATTCCGATATATTCAACAATAGAAAAGCCTGGGAAATATACATATTTCTTTCGCTAAATTTAAATATATATTTTTAATAATAGTAATAAAAAATTTGCACATACATCTGTCAACATTAGTATTTAAAATGAATCAGAAGGAATCCATAAAGAAATTATGTTTATAAAGGGTGGTTAAATTTTAAGGGCCGATGTTGTATGTGAACCACACCTAAACGTCAAGTTTTTTTCTGCATTTCATTTGAAATTTCTCAATTTCAGGCTAACTCAATTTGAACCATGGAAAGATACACAATTGAGCAACGCGTTAAAGTTATTCAGGCTTATTAGGAAAATGGGCGTTAAAATCAAAATGCATTTCGTGCACTTCGTGATTTTTTCGGTCAATTAAATCGTCAAAATGTGCGTACAATCGGGAGAATTGTGGGCCAATTTCAGCAAACCGGGTCTGTGAAAAAACCTGTGCATGCTCGCCCAGTTCGTTTTGGGGAACACATTGCTGTTGTTCGCGATAGTGTGTCATGAGGTCGGCCAAGCATTTTCCGTGAATGGTGTTCGAACTTATTGTGGCCAGGCATTGAGGATATGACCCTGGACGATATGTGGTTTCAACAGGACGGTGCCACTTGCCACACAGCTAACGAAACAATGGCTCTTTTGCGCGACAAATTCAATGGCCGTGTTATCTCACGTGTTGGCAATGTCAATTGGCCGCCAAGATCATGTGATTTGACACCGTTGGACTTCTTCCTTTGGGGTTATTTGAAATAAAAGGTGTACGTCGATAAGCCAGCAACAATTCAAGAGCTAAAGGATGAGATAATTCGACACATTAACGGCATAGAACCTCAATTATGCCTCAGCGTCATCGAAAATTTGGACTATCGGATGGAGGTGTGCCGCCGAAGTCGCGGCGCCATTTGGCCGATATTTTATTCCATACATAATTGAATCATACCATATTATCATAATAAAAAGAAATGACTATAATTTCCTAAATAATTTGTGTTTTATTCAAAATCAACATCGGCTCTTAAAATTTAACCACCCTTTATAACAAATGAAGGTCACGTTCGAATAATATCAACAACACAATTTTGAAAAACGATACATTAGACTAGAAATACTTAATATTTTAATAATATTATTTTATAATTCGAAAGTTAACAAAACATTTGATTTATGAACTAAATTTGAAGAAGAAATTTTTGCTAAAAATGTAAAAAAGGCATGAGTAAAGACATTGTGCTATTGACAGGTTTGATGCTTAGTTTTATTTATAAAAATATTAGGTATGAATATAGTTTTAATGTGTATACATTTTTAAGAAATCTGAATGCTATTAGGATAATAGAAAAAAAATATTTCGAAATTTATTTTTAATTTTTTACAAAACCGAATTCAAAAAGCACTGAAAAATTCTAACAGTAAAAAGCCCTCAAAGATTCCCTTTCAATGATACCACACTTGCATATAGTTTTTTTAGTTAAACTACCTTTAAAAGCTAAAACCCGATATCCATTTCAAACTCCTTTTTGAATCTTTAAATTTCATGTCGATCATAAATTTGTTTTTTTTTCATATATCCAAATTTCTGCAAAATTGGAGAGTTAAGGTTAGGACACTTTTTTGTAAGGCAAAATTTTTTATCAGACATTTATTTGCTGGGATATTTAATTTTATTAGCAATAAATTCAATCATAAATGAAAATAATTACTTTTTTAAAAATTAATATATTTTTAAATGGTTTGGAAAAAATTAATTGCGTACTTAAGCAATACGCAGAGAAAAAATATGGTTGGTGCAATCATATTCGAAGATCATCATATTATGATAAAAAAATAACCATAATTTTATCATAATATAGTTCCTACAATAATATTATGTTTGGAAACTATGAAAATTTTCTTTAAATTTAAGAACATTTATTTTAGAAATGTGTTTCCTAAAGAAAAACAATTATATTAAGGACTTTTTTAAGAAAATTTGTTTGATTCCGTGAACTTTTTTAATAGAAAAATACTTAAATTCAATGGACATTTTTATGATTATTTTTTAGATAGTCCTTAGAGTCTCAGAATTATTCTTTTAGAAAAAGTGCTTGGAATGTAAGAATACTTCTACCTGAAAACGTTCTTAGAATGTAAGTGTTTTTCAAGACGAAAAGTCCTCTGAATCTAAGAAGTTTTTATTCAAAGAAAGGCCTTCCAGTCTAATTTTTTTTTTAAGAATATATGAATTTTTATCCGAGAAACAGTTTGCAGAATCTGAGAATTTTACTTTAGGGAAATGTCCATAGGATTTAAAAACAAAAGTTTCTGTTAGAAAAATTTCTTAAAATGTAATAAATATTTTGTGTAAGAAACCTTTTCATATAAAACAACTTTTGTATTCTACATACTTTTTCTTATAAACAATTATTTTGTTATTGTTCTAAGTACTTTTACTTTACAAGAAATGTATTAATAAACATTTAAAAAAAAAAAAATATTATTGTTTTCATTGAAAAGAGGTAAAAAATATAAAATCTTTATATAGTATTTTGTTGTCAATGAATTTTTTCATTAATGTATTGATTAGTATAAATTATAATACTGTACGGGGACTGTTCAATAGAAAAAGTGAATTTTAGTTTTTCTCAACCTATCTTCAGAAGACATTAAAAATCCCTAAAAATAAAATTTCAAACTAGAAAATTTTACATATACATATATTTTCATATTTTCAATTTATAATTTTCATTTATTATTAAAAAAAAAAAAAACAATTTCCCCTCAAGAAGTCACCCAATGTGTTGACGAAATATTGGGATAAATAAATATTTATAATTAATTTTTTATAAATAAAAGATCTTTAGCTCGATGAGAAATATAACAAAAATAATTTTTCAAAAAAAATTTATTTATTCATCAATTTCTATTTTGTCTCCTTCAAAGTATACCCCCTTTGATATAAAAAACACTTATGCCAGCGTTTTTTCCAATCTTCGAAGCAGTTCTGATATGCACTTTTTGGTATGGCCTTGAGCTCTCTCAGCGTTTCGGTTTTTGTCTCCTCAGTCGTCGCAAAACGCCGTGCTTTTGTGGGTCTCTTCAATTTTGAGAACAGGAAAAAGTCGCAGGGGGCTAAATCTGGTAAATACGGTGGCTGAGGCATGATTACGGGTTAATTTTCTTTTCTGATAGTGATTCGACGATTCTCCATAAAAATTTTCTTTACTTTGTCAACATTTTCATCGGTTTTTGATGTGATGGAGCTTTCAGGACGAGTGTCATCATTCACATCTTCTCGACCTTCTTTGAAAAGCTTGTACCAATTGTAAAAATTTTTCTGACTCTGGGTACAATCACCATATGCTACTCTCAACATTTCAAGTACTTTTGAGCACTTAATTCCATTTTTTACATGAAATTTCATGTAAATTCCTTCATACATTTTTTCCACACTAGAAAATCGCCAAACAAGCAAAATATGTCTAACTGTTTTGCAAACTCAACTTAGAATATATGTTCAAAACAAGTGTGCCAACATAAAAAAAATGAGAAATTGTTTTCTAAACTACAAAAACTTTAGTAAAATAAAGCATTTTTTGATTATTTTACAAAATTTTTGTTTTATTAATATTTTGCCGTATTTTTATTCATGGGATATTATCAGTATATAATATTGGTTTAAAGCAATTTCACACACTACATAAGAAGAATATGTATCTTGCCAAAATAATGGAAAATCGCTGCTATAAGTCTCAATTTGATCTTTTACTACCTCAGTATTATCATCATGAGAAGCATTTTGCAAGGGCAGCCATAGTCTATTGAAAAGTTTTTAAATCTGTAACTGTATTTAAAAGTTATCGCTTACCACTTAGGATTTGCAATTTTTATACCCCATGGCGTATGATTAATATTAATTAAAAACAAAATTCATTTAAAGTAAATAAAACAATATAATTACTATTAGTAAAGATATTCATATAATTAAAATTGATTATTTTTACCAAGAAAATCTATAAGCATTAGTTATATTAATAAATAATTAATTATATAATTATTTAAAAATAAACTAATGAGTTTTTATAATAAAGCAAATTAACAAAAAAAAAAAAAAATTCATAATAATTTTTAAATATTTTGACTGTTTCGATATTAGTATGTCTTCTATAAAATAATATACACTCTAATAAATTTTCATTTAATAGTAGGTAACATATTTCCTATCTTTTAATCCTTAGAAATACTAAAAAGTGTGTAAAATTAAAAAATATAGACACTTTGTGTCTAAATACTTATAAGCACAAAAGTCTTGAAACATACATTAAAAGTGTCTAAAATATGTAGAGCAACATATATCTTAGGCACAAAGTGTGTAATTTTAAATTAAATGTGTCTGAAGGTAAATATTTAAATTTTTTTATTAATTATTATATTAATAAATTATTACAAAGATATTTAGATGAGCTCTAGCTTCTAGGGCCATCAGCTTAAAATATTTAAATAAGAGTATTTAAACGAGTAAAGCTAAATTGTTAATGGCACAAATGGTATAAAAATGTTTTTAATTAAGCAAATTTTAAAAAACTTTTAAGCACCATATTTTTTATTAAATTACATAAAACGGGAATAACAATAGGAAATATTAACACAAATAAAGTTCAAAGTTTACAAATATTTTGCTGTGTTTTTGAGAACTTACAGCGTTTTCAGTCACCGTAGAGCAAAGTCATGTCTCTTAAATTATTTTCGAAATTGTGCAATAGCAGCGTATAGGAAACATTTCTTTTAATACACACGTTTCGTTCATCAGTTAAGGATATAGAAATTGATGATTATTAAATTAAATTGTTAATAAAAAAAAAACAAAATTAAAAGGTTTATCGGTAAATGTAGGCATTTTGCGTATTTTTACATAAATATATATACTCCTCATTGTAGTGTTTTTAAATTAATTTTTTTGAGTGTATGTAATTTGTTATTCAAATAGATTGCTATTAAAAGGATGTTTGCTTGAAATCAAAGTTAACAAAGGAAATCTATAATCAAAATTTTTATAAAAATCCTTTGATATTAAAACATGTTCATTTTATAGTTTTTTTTCCTATTGTTTTTTATCTGGCAAATAAATGCTAGATGTGTTTCAAACAAAATAATTATTATACATACTTTAATGATTTTTATCCATATGTAAGAAACAACTAATAACAATGATTCATTACAAATAGTTATTCACAAGAAAGAATTTAATTCCTTTGCTATTGAATGCAATAATTCTGAAAATAAATTTTTTTTGAAGACTTTTTTCCGAAAAATTGTTCTTTGCTTGTATAATTTTTACACTTGAATACTCTCTTTTCTTTTTTCAACATATTGATGCAAGTTGAAATTCATCGTCGTTTTTTTTCCTTATTAAGTTTATGATTTCTGGTGTATTTAAGTAAAAACTGCTAAAAGTCTTTTTTATTTCTTTGGTATTATCTAAGAAGTGAACCGTAAAAGTTTTGTTTATTTTTGGTTGTATGAATTGTTTATTCACGCTAGCATTTAGAAAGAAATTTAGTTTTTTTCTTGTTTACTTAAGAAAAATTTATTACAATTTTGCTTCAACATTTAAAAAATCATTATTTAAGGATAATCCGGATTTTTTTTTGGGAAATTGTTGTTTTTTTTTTTTTTGAAAGAATTCTATGTAGAAGTAAGTTTGTCTAATATACAGTGTTGAAGCACAAATGCTTAATTTTCATATATAAATATGAAAACTTTTTTTATTAAAATTTGTTCTTGTTTGAAAACTTATTTTAACTCAATATTTTTCGACTCAATATATTTTTGAATACTTGTAAGCATATAAGTAACACCCTATTATTTTATGTGCCCTCCCTTATACAAGTTAAAGAAAAGTAGCTAGTTACCATATACGATTTATTATTTTCAGTATCACATTGAAAATATCATCAAAATTCTATTCGTTGGATATAAAACTTGTATGTATCTCGTTCTGATCGAAAAAGCATGCTTGTTTATTTAGTCCCTTTTATAACATATCGAATTTCATCTCTATTTTAACGTAAATTTTACTTTTAGTTAAGAAAGCAAAGTTAATCTTTAATCTTAAACAAATTTTAAATATAAATAAAAGTAACTGTGGTTAGTGTCAGCTGGCCTAAGACTTTTTTTGGTATTTAGGTTGTTTTTTAAAATTATCTTGCGGTTAAAACGAGGTCAGTTGGGAATTGGGATCTGTCGGTGATAGGTGAATACTGGACTGATTCCGAAAATACATATCACGATATATGTGAAAATAGGACCGGTTCCTAAAGAACCTACACGTGACCGGTTTAAAAGTCACATATTCTTTTATTCTTTAGACGTGTCACAGAGGGCGATTAACCCCCTCCTGCTCTACCATTGCTTACAAACACATACATTATTTGTTAGCTTCTGTTGTTTTTAATAAAAATTTTATTTATTTATTTTTTTTACATTTAAAAGAGAAAACAAAAGAGTTTCTAAGACTTGGCAGCATTTTTATAAATACTTTTTTTAAACCAGCTATATCTATATACAATTTAAATTATGTTTTTTCTATACAACACCCTTATAGTCACAACTTGTTGGGTTGCAGAGTAAATCGTGGAGTAGTTAAGGGCACTTGTCATATATGGACACATTGATCATTCCGTTCTCTTTCGACAACTGACATTTTAGATTTTTTACAATTATAAAATAAAAAAAAATTTTATCATATTTTTGCATGCACTAACCCGAATGTACCAGACTTCTTTTTTCGTAATTTGGTGGTGAAATCAATTTCTATAAATTCATAGTATCAAATATTTTTTTATTAAATAACAGCTGTTTTTATTGAACACAAAAATAGAATATTTTTTGAATTTATTTAGATAAATTAAATGATTTAATTTTCATTAGAAGCTATTGAAATATCATTGGTAAGAAAAAGTCCCGTAACTATGGCTTATATTGTTTATTCATAAGTTCAGAGACGACGGTTGATTTTTTTGACAATTTGCAATTAGGTGTATAGGCTAGTTAAATAATACAGGGTTTTTCAACAGGGACGCTACAAAAGTAGAGCGACAGGGACAGAAAACGACACCATATTTTTTGCCACTCTTTTGATATTTCTCTTCAGTAAAGTTTGCCATTTCATGATGGAAAGATATACAAGCCAACAACAAGTCGAAATTATAAAAATTTACTACCGAAATTCGGAGTCAGTGGCCTCAACGTTAAGAGCGCTACGTCCAATTTATTGTCGTCATAATCGTCCTAGCAGATCAACAATTGAGCGTCTAGTGGAAAAATTTGAATCCACAGGCACAGTACAAAATGTTCCCGTGCCAGTGAGACAAAGAAGTGCCCGTAGTGTCGAGAATATTGCTGCCACGTGTCTCCCACACGTCGTTCTCAAGCATTGGGCATCTCTGTGACGTCGTTGTGACGAATTTTGCGAAAAGATCTTGGCCTACATCCTTACAAGATCAAATTGACGCAAGAACTGAAGCCGCTTGACCACCAGAAGCGTCGTATGTTCGTGAATTGGGCTGAGCAAAAACTTGAAAATGATTCGGATTTTCATCGAAAAATCATCTTCAGCGATGAGGCTCATTTCTGGCTGAATGGCTTTGTCAATAAACAAAATATGCGTTATTGGTAAGACAACAATCCACACGTACTCCATGAGTCATCATTGCATCCCGAAAAAATTACGGTTTGATGCGGTTTATGGGCCGGCGGCGTCATTGGGCCGTACTTCTTCCGTGATAATCAAGACCGGCACGTTACTGTGAATGGAAATCACTACCATTCAATGATAACCGAATATTTTTGGCCCCAATTGGATGATATGGACTTGGAGGACATGTGGTTCCAACAGGATGGCGCCACAAGCCACACAGCGAATGTCACAATCAATTTATTGGAAACCAAGTTTGAAGAACGTGTTATCTCACGAAATGGTCCAATCTATTGGCCGCCTCGGTCGTGCGATTAGACGCCGTTAGATGCCAACAAGCCAGCGACGATTGATGAACTTCGTACGAATATCGAATGTGAAATTGCAGCAGTATGGGCCGATTTATGCTTGAAAACCGTCGAAAATTGTGTTCAGCGTCTGGACTTCTGCAAGTGTTTCCGTGGTGGCCATGGAAAAGAAATCGAGTTCCATACATAATGGCATGGAACTTACTTTTACAGGAATGAAGAATTTCATTGATATCCAAAACCGTTTTTGGTTTATTTAAAAAAACTTTTGTAGCGCTCTTATTGAAAACCCCTTTACTAAAGATTAGAAAATAACAGATACCTAACATTTGGCAGCCTTTATTTTTATTGCTCTTATGATTTAGGGTTTAATATTCTTGTGCAACTTTTGCGTGGTCTTTTTAAAGAAGCAAGGCCAAAAGCTGCTATTTTTTAATTTTTTTTCAATCAGTTATAATAAAAGCAAGTTATGACAAAAACCAAGTTATATATATGCAACAATTGGCACGCCTAAATTTTAATAATGAAAACGTACGGGGGCCAAAAGACAGCATTTTGAACATTATCATAGCTTGGTTACCATTTAAATGCTAATTATAGAATTTGTCTACCCGAAAATAGTGTTGCACAGTGTAATGCTACGAGGGAAGA
The DNA here is from genome assembly GCA_949748255.1 of Eustalomyia histrio. Lineage (NCBI taxonomy): Eukaryota > Metazoa > Arthropoda > Insecta > Diptera > Anthomyiidae > Eustalomyia > Eustalomyia histrio. Next base: position 218,079,162 of record OX456523.1, read on the forward strand.
TCAATAAGTCCGTGACTTTTTGAACTTCCCTCGTAGTAATACGAAATGCAACACTGATCCCATCAAGTACGAGCTGTTAATAGCCTACTGTCAAATTTTGAGTAAGATCCGTCATTTACTTTGCGCTAAACAGCTGTTCCAAATATACAACCACGTGGATTTTTTTTTAAAATGGAAGAAACTGAATTTCGAGTTTTCATTAAACATTTTTTGCAAAAAAAAAAAAAAAACCGTCAATGTAACCAAGGAAAAGCTTAACAAATACTATGGAGACTCTGCACCATCGACTTCAATGGTAAAAAAGTGGTTTACTGACTTTCGTTGTGGTCGCACAAGTACAAATGACGCTAAACGTTCTGGACGGCCAATTGAGGTCAATACACCCGAAAATGTCGAAATATCCACGATATGGTGGAGTAAAAGTGCGTGAGATTATTGATGCCATAGGCATTTCATATGGCAGTGTGGTTTCGATTTAAAATGAATTGGGCTACGAATTGGTACCTCATCCGCCATATTCTCTGGATTTAGCCCCAGTGACTATTTCCTATTTCCAAACCTAAAGAAATGGCTCAGAAGCTCTAACGATTAAATTATTGATCAAACAAATGTCTATTTTATTGGGGTCCATAAATGCTATTTTTTGGAAGGGATACAAAAATTGGAGAAACGTTGGACTAAGTGTATTGAGCTAAAAGGAGATTATGTTGAAAAATATTTTTTTTTGCAAAAAAAATAAAACGGTGTTTCATTTAAAAAGTGACGTACTTATTGATCCGCCCTCTTATGTTACATGCATTGCAAATTACGTGGCCTTACATAGCGATGGCGTGAAAAGTGACAATATTTTTTGTTTGTTTGGTAGGGAAAACTTTTAAAAAATTGGTATCATTTTCATGACATTTCATTAATTAGAAAAAAGTTACCGTTATAAAAATTATGCTGCTTTTTAAGTTTGAGAAATAATGGATTGCAAAGAGTTTCGTGTTTTGATTAAACACTGTTTCTTGGTGGGAAAAAAACACTGTCCAAACCAAAGAATGGATTGAGAAAGATTATAGTGAATCTTTGCCATCATATTCAAGGGTTAAAAGGTGGTATTCCGAATTTAAACGTGGTAGTACGAGCACAAATGATGCAGTTATCGAATAAAACGTAAGAAAAGTTCATCAGATTGTATTAGATCTAAAGATTAAAGTGAGGGATATAAAGGTATTGGAAGAAAGATTCAAAGGGATATCCCAAAGAGTAATGCTTGCTGAATACGTATGGGGCTTGTACAGAAACCTTCACCCATCGGAACATTCACGTCAAGCTAAATACAGGAAATCATATTAAGTTTAATCTTTAATCCATTGTGATACTACTGCTATTTCCAAATTCCCTTTTACTCAAAAATTTGAAGCAAACAAATAAATATGTACATACTATAATAAACCACTATTAAAACAAAATTATAATTTTTTTATAGAAGTTGGCGTGTAATTTTGCCAGTTAATCGTAAAGAGTTTTATTTACAACATTGGTTTCTTTGGTGACCCCCCTGAAATTTTCCGGCAAACATTTTCGTAGAATATTTTAATCCTTAAATGTCCTTTTTTAAAGGATATTTTTTGATTTTCTCGAAAATAGGGTCAAATTGACCCATAAAGAGACCAGTTAGAGGGTTAAGATCTTCCACAAAAATAATCCCCATACAATTCCACAATACAACTCTTACAGCATTTTTTCATATAGTATAATGCTCCCTTCGACCAAAAAATGAAAACTTTGACCCAGTAAAAAAAAACTCAGACGTGCTGGACCATAAGTTTGTTCTACAAAAATGATCTACTCAACATACCCTTTCAGAATTATGGGGTCGCTATTCTGTTCCATTCAAAAAGCCTTAATTTGGTGCACAGTGTTATTATTCACAGGAGTCCAATGGACAGTCTGGGCGGTGGTTAAAAGCGTGCGAAAGTTGACCAAATCGGCCAAAGATATAACGATCGGCTGGAAAGTTAATAGACAGAGTTTTTTTTGGGATGCACTTGGTATAATATTTATTGATTACTTGGAGAATGGAAAAACTATATCTGTCAAATACTATGTTGAGTTAAAATATTGGACAGATTGGATAAAAAAAATTAAGAAAAATTTAAATAAATTCTTTGCCATCATAACAATTCGTATTCACACGTAAAGAAAAAACATGGTTGGGTCAATCATATTCGAAGAGCATCATATATTTTTGGGTTTATGGTTGTGCCAACCACTGTCGTACTATATTATGGTTATCATATTATGATAAAAAATAACCATATTTTTACCAGCGATTATAATTTGTTTCCAAACTACAAAAATATGGCTCCAGGGAAAGAGATTTTCCACAAATGAAAAGTGATATCAAAGATGGAAGCCTATTTTGAGAGTTGGACAAATCGTATTTTTTCAAGGAAATTTTACTTAACGGACATAACGTTGAGGAATAAAATTGATTTAAAATCCAAAAAAATCTATAAATAAATCTATTAAAAACGAGACATACAAATTTTTTTCTTGGTCAGGGTTGAAAAAAAAGTTGCGTTAATCAAAAAAAGAATAATGTTTTTGTAAAGCTCAGTTTACTATGACTACACTTTTACATGTCACAAGGGCCCAATTTCCGCCTCCAGTGACAATGTCGTACTAAAATTTATTTAGGGTTGTGTTATTTATGTTCAACACACAATATTATCATTATATTGAATAACAAAAACATTTATTATTTATATTTTACGATTTTATAAAAACTCATAAAAATAAAATTTAATTATTTTTATATTTATATAAAAAAAACACGCATTGCAGTTGACTTTTATATAAGTAGATACAAGTAGAATTTTAACAACAAAAACAATATTTTGTTGTATGTTTTCTTAACATACTGTGTATGGACATTAAATTATAACAACACTACACAACAAACAAACAAAAAATTGTATGCTCTACTTTGAGTATTTTGAAGTAGAGTAAGAAAAAAAAAAAAAATTAAAATTATTATCCATGACTTGAAAAGACTACATTTATGCATAAATCATACAACAAGTACATAAACTATTCACAAGACACATGCATTCACACCACTATATACAAAATATATACATACATACATACATACACAGTGAATCACACATACTTAGTATGCGGTACTTTGTGACCATAAAATACCAAAAACTATCACAATCAATATTCAAACACTCCTTTTATATAGAAAAGTAAATATGTTCATAAACAATATGAACCAAAAGAATGTATGCATTGTTTTAAAATCTCTAAATCGGGCACTCCAGAACAAAGTCCTGAGTATGCCTCAGCGTATAAGTAATTTGAGTAAGTTGAAATTTTCAAGTATTTTTAACTTAAAATTTTGTATACTTTTAATGCATAGTTTTACATATTTAGCGTAGAAATGAACAAAATTGTGTTGTATAAACATTGTAGTAGTTTTAATATTTGTATGTATACAAAGTTTTGTCAACATTTTAAAGAAACCATAAAAATGTAAATAAAATCCATGTAAAGGAGTTGAGCCCGAAAAATTAAAATGGTTACAATTTATGTGCTAGAGTGGGAAAAAATTATTAGATATATACGTATAGAAAACAGAGATCTGTTAAAATATTTTTATTGACCACTCTGCAATGCTGCTGAATATTTGGATTTTCAGAAAATTTTTGAAAATGTATATCATATTATTTGTACGGTTTATTTAAAAGCGCCTTGCTAGTTCCTTTCAATATCATTTCTGGTCGTATCCGATGGTGCTTTACCAATGGTGTTGAAAAATCCAATTCCACTATCGCCTAAGAATTTTTATGGATATTGGTGTTTGACTAGTTTTATGCTCCAAGTTTTTGTTCAAAATGGCTTTTAGCCAAACATAAACGCCGTAGTATTCTATGAAGGTACCCCTGTATAATTTGATTTCACATTAAAGTTAAATAAAGTTGTCTTAACAAAGCGTAAAAGTGTTGATAATTTCCACACAATAAGCTATCCACATGTTGGGCATTTCTTAGTCGACTAGAGATGTCTACACTTGAGCCCTAAGAAATTTTAGATACGCACAAAAAACAAATTCATATTATTTATGAATATTTTATGAAAATTTGCCAATGTACTAATTTAAGAACTTTTTCATAAAATCAGGTTGTATTTATGAACAGCTCATTAAAAAAAATACTGGGAAAGTTTGTGTACTCGTTTATTATGAAATGGTTCTTAAAATATATGTAAATATACTTATTATTTATGAAAAAGTACTTAAAAAATTTGCCAATGTACAAAATCTTATTATTAAGGAACGAGTGCATAAATACATATAATACTGGGAATTTAGTTAGGAAATAATTTATATTATAAATTAATTTTATGTACCTATTCATATAAGCTAGGAAACTCTCCATACATAAATAAAAATGCTCTGTATATTGTTTTTTTTAGAGTTTTGGGAAGTTAGGAATACTTTATAAATAGTAAGTAAGCTTCATATATAATATGAACCTTTAAAATTATGAAGAATTTTCATAAATAATTATGAACTTTATTTTTTTGTGTGTAGCAAAATGAATTTACCTCCTCCTTCTTCTTAGAACGAATCCTTGTGAGGTTAATTTTTAACAGCACTCAGAAAAAAAAGTTAGTAGAAAAATTTGTAAAAGGTTTTCAATCCCACTTTACTATTTTTGTACTGATTTTTAGTCAAAAAATTATTATTTAGTAAACCTTTTTGCTATTTACATTTTACAAATTACAGAGTTTTTACAGAATATTTACAAATTTTTGTTGCTAATTTCAGAAATCATTTTACAAATTTTTGAAAACCGATTTGCTAAAATTAGCAAAAAAAAATTACTAATTTTAAAAAAGTGGATATTGAAGGAAATCTTATTTCTAATAATTAAAACTTATACATAGTACAAACTTAAATTGTCCTAAAATGTTACATAATTTTTAAAAAGGGATCGGAAGTGAAGATACCGACTCATGTCTAAAAAGAGGACATCCACGTAAAATAGCACTAAAAAGTTTTTTCAGTTCTAAAAATCAGCCCTAAAAACAATTAAAATTTAACCTTAAAAGTAAAAAAAAATGAATTAAATATTTTTCAAAACAGAAACTACCAAATTAAAACAAAATAATAAATTCGTTAAAAATTTAAAACTTTGTACTAATATTAATAATATTTAGTATTTTTTTTTGCTGATTTTAGCAAACAGATTTTAAATTCCACTTTACCGAAAGTCTACTAAAATTTAGTAGCGGCTACTAATTTTTCTACTAATTTTATTGTACTACACGTCAGCAGACATGTGTTGTTAAGATTAGCAAAAAATACCGCTGGGCTCAAATTAGCAGAATTTCCCGTAATAACAGCAAAATTTTCAGTTGTCATTACAGACTTTTTTTGGTGAGTGTACGATTATCTGCAATGAATTAATATTGTCAATACATCACATGATAGGACGGAAACTGGTCTGTTGTTTCCTAAGCATTGACTTTAAAATCTTTATGATTCCTTTGGTAAAAAAGTTGGTTTAATCCTGCCAGGTTTGATGCTGGCTTAATACTTGAGTAAGTCAAAGGCTTTGTTAAGAAATTTTTGTCTGGACTGAAGTCTGGAAAAAAATGGCAAATGAAATATTAGAACTCAAAATTCTCACGCCAAGTGTTCTCTCCTTAGTAGATAATGTTCCAGAGTATGGAATATGTAAGGCTTGCGATGTTTCCCGGCTCTGATCACTTTCTTTTGCTTAGACCTAACAAATAGTAAATTGTAGTTCGTGAAGTCATTATACAATTGAGCTAGGCTCAATGGTTCCGATAGTGTTCTTATACACAGAAAAATAAAATGAAAACCAAATTGAAAAGTGCCTTTTGCTTATCACAACCAATAAATTTATTGACTGTTGAATATTTCCTTTGTTCCAACCAAAATTCGTTTGTATTAACAAAATTTGTAGTGGAAATCAATATACAGTTATGTCAACCGATTTTAGTCGTAGAAACCCAATTTCATTTGTAACTGACAAAATTTTCTTTGAATGTACATTCTATGCTACAAATCTTGTCCGTGTTTTCATGCTAAAGGTCGCCATCAATGGATCCGAACTTTTAATTATATTTTTTCTATTTGCTTTCGTTTTTGTCATAATTTAATTTTAAAATGAGGTAGCTTATCGGGCTTACGGCAGCTTGTAGATAGAGTTTTTCAAAGCAACGATTTTCTTCATCCCTCCACTTTTTGGGACTGACTTGACGTCGAGCCATTGCTTACTTTGCCGCGTTCTCGCTCTAGCTAGATATAAACGAGAACCAATTGGTCTGGGAATAGCCGGCCAAAGCCGGAGATAGTGAGCTGCTTTGGCAGTACAAGAAGGGAATTTTTCCTAGCCACTCCCAAGAATTTTTAATCTATTCTACCAGCTGCCCATTTCCAATTGTGTTTAAGAATAATTGATTGTTATTAAAGTTAAAATAAATAAGATTTTTTATTTTTTGGAATTATTTCTCTAAAAGTAATTTTGAGTTGAAGTAACTTTTATATTTTATATGTAACTCTTATATAAACATCTGTTTAAAATTATACTAAATAAGAAATAATAGTTAAAGTTTTAGCTAAAGGCTTAACTATCTGTGTAAAAAAGTTGAAGTGATAAGAAAATGCAATTAAATAACAAATGTTTGAAAAAGAAGTGTAAAAAAGAAAGCTTGAAAATAGCTGACAGACAGATTTTAATAAAAATAAATTTCATAGTGCTTTCAAAATGAACTTTTCCACAAATACGGTAAAAGATAAATAATATACTTCTGCATATTTTCAAAACTACAACATATTCAGCAATTTGTGTATCCATATATACTTATAATGTGTATAAAATATTAATCTTAATCCTCTTAAAAATATACATACAAATTTTATTTCAATTGTCAGTCTCTTGAACTTAAATAAAAAATGTAATATTGTAAATGTCTGGGGTTGAAAAGGTTAATACACTTTATAGGAAAAGCCTTAACCATTAAAACTTGTTGTAAATTTATATATAAATATATCTTTTAAATACTAAGTTATCGTTAGCCCAAGTGGAGAAGAATGTAAATCACAAAATTCTATTGATAATTATGGCACATTTTTTTGTTTGCATAATTGGAAACATCAGTCTACGATCAAAAGTAAATGTATTATGAAATAAATGTTTTTTGTTTATAAATATAACATTTTTGGTATTTTTTTTAATTTTAGTATCATCATTGTGTCCGTTAGAAAAACAAATTAACCATGTGTGTAATAGCTAAGACAGAAATATAGAAAAATATACGTTTCCAATAGTGTTTTGTTCAGGCTCTGCCTTCTTTTAGATGCTCTAGCTTGTCTAAAACTTTTGGTTCTGCAGAGATCTTTTGCCGGATTAAAATACATTTATCAACCTAGATAAAAATCGTTAATTTGCTATCTTTTTGTAAATAGGCGGAGGTTGAAAGCTCTGTTAGAAAAAGTTAAATATGCCTTTTTGAGGTTAAGAAGAAGAATAAGCGTAATTCTCTAAAAATTATAAACACAGAGTAAGCGTTATCAGAGATTTTTCATTAAATTCTGCTAATTGATTGTATTGTAACTGTCAAATTGTTTCGATATGATAAGTTTTCATACAATCTGTTTGGTGTAAAGAATACACAGAAAAAGTTATTTAGATACAAGCCGAATGAAATGCATTTTCTGGTCAGCTACGACCTCCATCAACATTCTTCATGCCCTTGAAATTGATAATTGTAAATATCTCTAGTTAACTAACAAATCAAAGGAAAAAGCTATTTATTCTAACATCCAGTTGATTTTTTTAATTGAGTTTATATGAAAAAAAAAAAACAATTGGAAGTTAGCATTAAAAAAAATCAACTGTGGTCAAATTACGACGTTCGTGATCGAATGAATTCGTTCCAAAAATTTTTTTTTAATATATAACTACAATAATTATAATAATGAAAACATCAATTTTAAGTTTTATTTTCAATAAATAATTTCGATCGAAAAATTACGATCACGAATGCCGTAATTCGACCCTTGGATGTTAGCATAAATAGCATTTTCCTTTGACTTGTGAGTAAAATAAAGATATTTACAATTAGCAATTTCAAGGGCACGAATAATGTTAATGAAGGTCGTAGCTGACCAGAAAATGCATTCTATTTGGCTTGTGTCTAAATGACTTTTTCTGTGTATTCTCCATGATTACTAAAAAATTTTTCTATGATCTCGAACCAGACTTTAAGTACATTTCCATACATATAAGCATTTTCCTTTGAATTGTGAGTAAAATAAAGATATTTACAATTAGCAATTTCAAGGGCACGAATAATGTTAATAAAGGTCGTAGCTGACCAGAAAATGCATTCTATTTGGCTTGTGTCTAAATGACTTTTTCTGTGTATTCTCCATGATTACTAAACATTTTTTCTATGATCTTGAACCAGACTAAAAGTACATTTCCATACATATTAGCATTAAAAAAATACAAAACTTCACTATTTAATATATAAAAATAATAATAATGTAAAAATATGTTTTAAATAATAAAAAAATATATATACACTCAGAATATTATATAGTTTACTGCTTGTAGTTTAATAAAAAAGATTTCCGTTCCATATAAAAATAAAGGGACATACATTTATTTTTCAAATAAATATCTATAATAACATTTTTATACATTTACTCGAAATGATTTACTATCATTTACCGATTTTTTTCAGTTTCATTTATTTTTTTTATTTATTTGAAATTTAATAAAAATTTACCCACAAAACGGAAATTTGTGGTTTATTTGTGTCCTTAACAGTTATTACATATTTAAATATTCAAAAAATTCGAATTTATTTTTATATAAATTGGTTGCTTATATAGAAAATTATTTCAAATAAAATTACAAGAACTTCATTAACACACATACATACATAAACACATTCACACAGAAAGTGTCTATAGCCATGCATACATACATTTTGTAGATAAAAAACTAATAATACAAAAAACAACAACAATTTCAAATAAATGATAAAATCATTTATTTTTTAAGGAATTGGTAGGTAAAATTTTGATTTGTCTGTTGTTTAAAAAATATTTAAAAATAAATAACAAAAGCCATTTGGTTTAAATGAAAATTAAGTAGACCGGTTTTTAAATGAAATATCATTTCTTGTAAATGGCATTTTCTGTTATTTTAACTTACAAACTATTTAAAGTGTGTAAAAAAACAAATTTGAGCCCGGTCTACTAGAGTGGAAGTCAATGGTTAAAGCACTCTCAAGGCAAATATACCAACTTAAGCACTCAGATTTTGATTAAATTTGGATGTGTTTTAGAAAAAAAAAATATGAGAATTACGTGGGTATTTTATTATTCGGCAACATTTCGAATAATAAATTCATCAAATGAGGAAGTATGATAAACATAGTTGCTGGGCTGCCAAGTTCTTTTAAAAAAGAAGCAAAAAAAAAAACTTCTCGAAAATATTGTTAAAATTGAAAATAGCAGGAATGCCAAAAAAAAAAATAAATTTTAACTTCAATTTAGTAAGTAATAAAATTTTGAATTCAACGAATATATCAGTAGACTCTTTCATACAAAGTGCTCTAAAATTTTGAATTTTTGACAACAACAAATTAACAAAAGCAAATAATACCAAAAAAGGTATCAATAGAAAGCCCTCAAAATTTCCTTTTCAATGATACAACATTTGAATGTTATTCCTTTGGTTTAAATATTAAATGAAAAAGCCCTGTTTTTACCTCTTTTTAAGCTCTTTAAGCTTCGAGGTGATTCAAAAGCCGAGATAGGTCGATTAGAGATTTATCTTTTCCATGACCTTCTTAACTTAAGTTGCCATACCACTGTCTTTGTACCCGCACATTTGTACAAAATACTTGTCCAACATTTATCTATTTTAAATTGAAGTGCTGTTATGTGGTATTTTTATACATATGTACATTATATAAAGTTGTGGAAATACGTAAGTTTAACCTTTAACCTAACTACAAGGTAGTTAATGTGTATAAATAAATAATATTTTTATACAATTTTTTTGTATATATTTTAATCAATGCTTTTGTTCTTTTACGAACGTTAACCATAAATATTTATAAATAAATTTGACATTCATAAAGTTTAATCCGAAATGTTTTTTGTCAAGTCAATTCGACAAATTCATAATGAAAAATATCGCAAAAAAGCGAAGAGATTTTACAATAGAAAACAATTAAACGCATTAAATTCGAATTTACTGATTCTTTTTATATAGGGGATGGTATATAATAGTTTTTTATTCTGGTTGTAACACATCAAAATGTAGACCTAAGACCCTATATAGATCATATTTAAGAATCCTTATGTACAGGGTGTGCTAAAAACCATCATCTGATTATCTGTATCCCCTTCAAAGACCCCCTTCTAAGACAAGCCCATGTTAAAGTGATCGGTTCTTTCGATATGAAAAACGTCACGTGACGTGTCCTGGGTAGGTCCTTTTTTCGCAGGGGATAGCTGATTATGTTTATTCCACTTATAAATTTTGTTTCAAATAATTGTGCTTACATTTTGCATAACTCCGTACAGCAAGGCTCAATGTTGTTATTTTACTCCTCCGCTTCTTCGCGTACACCAACGATTTCAGTCACCATTCACCTTAATAGCGTTACCGTCGGCTCCTTCGAAAAATAATGTCCAATCATCTTTTTCGACGTAACTGCACACCACACGGTCAATTTGAGAGGGTGTAATGGTGCTTCATGAATAATGCATAGATTTTCAGTCTCCTCACGAGGATAAAAAATAATTAATGTTTATGAAAAAATCATTAACAAATATTGTCACACTTAACGCTCGTTTTTATACACTACACTATAAATTTCTCACTTACCCACTTCATGAATGTCATTACCACATACGATTTTGCAAATGGCATCACCTTCCAATAGGATGATACTTTACTGCGGGAAAAGGACCTATCCCAGGACACGTCACCTATCTCGTGATATGTATTTTCAGAACCGGTGCAGTTCTCCTGCAGAGTTATCACACCACCTGTGAAATTGCACACAACATTCATAAAACATTTTGTCATACTTTTCATCATACACAAAGAAGTGAGTATTCACATCAAATTCTCTTCACCTTAAAAATTTTTCACCACAAAAATTTTTTTCACCTCAAAAATTTTTTATCACCAAAATTGTTTTTCACTTTCAAAAACCCTGTTTTTTCAACTTCATAATTTTTTTATTTTCTGTAACGAAAAAATTGGGTAAAGCCAAATTAATTATTTTACTTGTTTTATATCAAAGATGTTAATAAAACATTGTTGAGGTGAAAAACAATATTGAGGTGAAAAACGTTTTTGGATGTGAAAATAATTTTTGTGGTGAAAAAAAAAATTTTTTTTGAGGTGAGTAGAGTAGCAAATTTTAACTAAATTACAAAAGGTTCCTAAAATTTATATGGTTTTATATCTTTAAACATAATATGTTGCCTTCATTTTGTACAACACATTTTTCAGTTTTGGTTACAGAATTTTCCTTGTTCTCAGTATCGACAGTTTTGTGCTTTTTAACTAAATAATTAATATCACTCATACGTCACATATGACAAATGAATTAATAACAATCATCCCAGCAAAAATAGAGCTGCCATAGAAGAAATAAAACATTACTACGGCATAGGCATCAAAGTAGTTTAAAATTTTAAACAAAAGTATAAAAAAAATTAAAATATTATGAAAGTTCCTTGAGGAACGACACAACCAAAATTCGGACACTTTATTATCAAAATAAAAAAATAATCAAAGTAGATAAATGCATCTATATTTAATTCAATTAACTATAAATAAATACCATCCAAAATATGTACTCGTCTCATCAGTCTTTGCACAAGAACTTTATTCACTTTTTTCGCGGCTAAATTCCACCCACCGTGGAACTAATCTATAGTTTGCATAAATACTCCTCTCTTCTTCAAAATACCTTTGACAATCGACCAGCTCAGACAACTTGCTGGCCAAGTAACAGGAATTGCTTCTTCTTTAGACAAAGTTGATGTAGTACTTTCTGAATGGTAATTTAAGAGTATCTTTTGTGTAGTGGCTAAATCTGGCCACATAGCGGATTAGTGACATGAGACCGTACGAATAGCAAAAATGTTTTTTAGGCATTCTTCTCTGTAAATTTCACCATTTATCCTACCAGTTCTAAAAAAGGGTTGGGATTTTTTACCACAGTAACATATTGCTCACCAAGCCAAGTATTTTTTTTTTTTTGGAAATTTTGACTTGAGTTTTTTTTCTTTGTAATGATCAAGAACATCTTCACGACCATGTGCTGTATACAAATTATGTCCTGCTATATACTTGAAGTTCTTAAAGCAAAAAGGAAACTATATTTGGTTAATTGTTGTTCATATGGAAAACGGCTGTGACTTTTTTTAGATTAATTTTGTTATGCATTGAGAACAGGACACACTTGTGGCTAAAAAAAATTTAATCCGACCGCGACAATATATTTTGAAGATTATTTATGTTTCAGAAGTTAGGATTTTTTAAGATAAGCATCGGGTTAATATCTAAATCACCATTTATGGTGAGGGTATATATCAGTTTGTCATTTCGTTTGTAACATTTCAAAATATAGCTCTCAGAACTATATTTCGAAATATAGGTCTAAGACCCCATAAAGTGATCCTTATGCAGTTTTAAGTCGATTTAGCGATGTCTATTGAAATGGCGATCAAGATGCCGGGGTGATAATTTTTACCTAGATTTATAGACATCTTCCGAGCAGTTTACTATTGAAAATCGGTCCAGCGGTTAAAAAGTTATAAGTGAAAATGTGAAGGTACCTCTAAATTTTCCGTACAAATTGGTGTATTTAAGTACAATTTTATAGTAGCGGCTGGCAAGTAAAATATTTTCTCTTTTTCCCTTAGAATTGAATAGTGTTTAATATTGACCTTAAATATTTTCACAACAAAAAATTTTTTTCACCACCCATGTAAAAATCGAAATATATATGAGCATACATGATCATACATGAGCTTGTACATGATCACACATGGGCATACATGGTCATATACTTCCATACATGATCTCATATATGTACATATATGAAATATTTGCGTATATTATCATACATGCTCGTATATGATCATATACGTCCATATACCCTCAAATTTCAGATCCGAAGATATATGATCATATATGAGATCATGTATGGTCATATATTGAACAATGTATGGACGTATATGACCATGTATGCCCATGTATGATCATGTACAGGCCCATGTATGATCATGTATGCTCATATATATTTCGATTTTTACATGGGCATTAAAATTTTTTTCACCACAAAAATTTTCTTCACCTCAAAAACTTTTTCCAACCACAATATTTGTTTTCACATCGAAAAAAGTTGTTCACCTCAAAAAATTTTTTTCACCTCCATAATTTTACTTAAAATTTTTTTTTTTACATTATTTGTATCAAAATAGTAGAGAACATTTTTATAGGATATTAGTGAAGGGTATTCAAAGATTCGGCACAGCCGAATTTAAGCCTTTTTTTAATTGTTCAATTTAAAAGGATTTTAAAATTCGGCAATTTATAAAAACAGATTTGTTTAAAAACCAAAAAAAAAAATATTCATACTCAATTTATAAAACCTTTAATTACAGATTCATGTTGACCACAGAATTTATTGCGATCTGAATTGGTTAGTTGCTGTAACAGATTTATTCGCTTTTCGCCACAAAATTTATTTTTGATCCGATTGAAATACATGGTTTCAAACGAAATTCTGTTGTATAAACCATAAGCAAATATGTAGGCGACTCCAACCAAATCATTCGGTTGTCACAATTAATATTTTTTCTATGTGTAAAGACCTCATTTAAGCTGTCTTAAAATTGTATCCTTTTTTTTTCTTCGTTTTGGCAAATTATCAATTTTTTTTATATAAATTTTGTTGTTTATCTATCTTGAAAAATTTAACAATATGTACTTTTTTACATGTTGCCAAAAGTTTAAAAAAAAAGATTTATGCTTCCTGTGTGCCCTTAATGGGTTATTTATACATTTCAATATTCAGATATGATGTTATAGTTTTAACTATATTTGTGCATAATTTTTTTACTATTTGTTTTATTATACGCAAAGTTGTATGCATTTTTGCTGCAGGAAGTTTTAATTTCGATGTATTTTTTTTTTTTTTTTGTTGATGTTGTTTATAAAATTTCTGTCATTGTATTAAGTTGTTAAGAATATGTAAGAGCAAAAAACTTTGAACTTTTTTTTTGTTAAAATAATCAAATATATATGATAGCTTGAATGCTTATGTAAAACAATAATAAGAAAAATATAACTTATGAGTTAAAGTATAATATTCTGTTACTGCACATCGTTAATTTGCTTTACAGTTTTATCCATTAAATACTTTTTGTTGTCCCACAGTTTTAGTTTAAACATGGTTTAAAATTGTTATTTTAGTAAATATTATTTTAAAATCTATTTAATGAAAATCATAGTGAAACAATTGTGATGGATAAGTATAAAAATTTTGATGTTAACCAATGCCAAAAATATCTTACTCCTTCCACTAAATGATAAATTTTAATGCATAGTGATCCAGCAGCGTACATGATGCTGCCAAAGAAACAATAAAGCCATAACTACTATGGCAAAGGCATCACTTCTTTTCTAATGGTTTCTTCGATGAATTTAACACTGGCCTGTCATAGGATGGAAGTATTCAAATGGAGCTACTAACATTATTCATACCTTACTCTGAGGAAGTAATGATAATACATTGATTAAATATTCTGATGCAGTGAGTGGAAAATGTTCATATGTTTTGTAGAATTTAAGCTTTGATGAAAATTTAATTCATAAGAATGCATAAAAAATCGAGGGCGGATCAATAAGTCCGTGACTGAATGAAACAAAAAAAAATATTTTTCAACATAATCTCCTTTTTGCTCAATACACTTAGTCCAACGTTTCTCCAATTTTTATATCCCTTTCAAAAAATATGATTTTTCGAGGTCCATAAAATATGCGTTTGTTTGATCAATAATTTCATCGTTGGAGCTAAATCTCTTTCCACTGAACCATTTCTTTCACACGATTATGTTTATGGTCAATTGAGAGAAAACGCGGCACACATCTTGCAGAGCATTCCTAAATCTAACTGATCATTTAAAATCGAAACGACACTCCCATATGAAATGCCTATGGCATCAACAATCTTACGCACTTTTGCTCTTCGATCGGCCAAAATCATATCGTGGATTTTTTCGAAATTTTCGGGTGTATTGACCTCAATTGGATGTCCAGAACGTTCAGAGTCATTTGTACTTGAGCGACAACAACGAAAGTCAGTAAACCACTATTTTACCATTGAAATCGATGGTGCAGAGTCCCCATAGTATTTATCAAGCTTTTCCTTGGTTTGATTGACAATTTTTTGTGCTAAATTAATGTCTAAAGAGCACTCGAAATTAAATTTTTTCCATTTAAAAAAAAATCCACGAGGTTGTATGTTTTGAACAGCTGTTAAACGCAAAGTAAATGACAGGAGTCTATTAACAGGTGGTACTTGATGGAAGCAGTGTTGCATTTCATATAACTACAAGGAAAGTTAGAAAAGTCACAGACTTATTGGTCCGCCCTCGTAAGTTTAATGAAGCAAACATTATGCATTGATTTAGAAATACTCTTTATTAGAACGAATAAATTATTCTGCATTAGTGAAAAAGCATTTTGGATATTTTTAAATAATTTTAATGAATTTTTGAACAAATTTAAATAATTTTTGGATAATCGAAAAACTGGTTGGACAATTTTAAAATATGTTTAGACAATTTTGAAATATTTTCAAACAATTTTGAATATTTTTTGGACAACTTTAAAATTATTTTGGATAATTTTAAATTATTTTTACACAATTTTAAAATTATTTTGGAAAACTCTGTATTAAAACTGGAGTAACAGTACGACATGATATTTGAAAATTTGAGCGATTCGGAACAACCTATTAACAAACTTGAACAAAATATATTTAAAGTAAAAAAACTGTAAACTTGTATATGTTCTTAGACAAATTCTTGCATAAAAATACAAAAAATTGTGCAAGTAACGAAAAATTCTTTAATTTAATGCTTCAAATTCTTATTTTTAAATTTCAATAAATTTATATACAACTTGTTTTTCATTATTTAGCTGACGCTTTAGTTTTAGCAAACAAAAACCTTGCATGATTTAAAATCTAAATTTGGCCGAGGTTATTTTAAATGTCTTTTAATTTTTTTAATTTTATTATCTGCCTGTTTTTAATGTCCTTAATTTATTTTATATAAATGATTGACATTGAATGTTGTTTTAGCGAAGAAAAAAAAAATCTCAACTTAACAATTAAATAAATCCAAAACAAATATTTTTGGCTTTAAACCAAAAAATTTAAGAAAAAACTTAATTCTTACTCCATCAAATACGACGACAATTGGTACTTTTCATTTAAAACTATTTTTGTTTTTGTTGTGCAGAAAATTAAACCATAAAGATTAAAGTCCCCAAAAACTCTATAAATTTCAATGGTCGTCGTCAAAGTGATAAAGAGCACAACAACACAATAAAACTACTCTCTATACAAAAGAAACAATTATGTAAATATTTATTATACCCAGGGTTCCAAATAAAAACAAAAAAAAAAAAAAAATATATTGGTCAAAAAATATAAAAAATATGATTCTCCTACACACATATTGGTTATTATTTTTTTTATTGACCTCAACACTAGAGTATTTTAAATTTCAAATGCAGGACAATTGTACTGCAGTGAAACAAACTAATAAGAAGAGCTAAGCAGTGGTAGTCGTAAAAGAGAGACAGAAAAAAAAACATTTTATGAGCTACACAAAAAGCTGATGCGTTTAGGTTCAAAGTTGTGTTTAAAGTAATACCCAGCAAAAAAAAAAAAAAATGGTAGTTATTCTGTGACTATAACTTCTTTCATTGCTTCCTAAACTTCAGTTGACACTCTTTTTTGATTTTTTGGTGTTATTCTAAGGCACTTCCAAAAGAATTCATGTGTTCATATTTCGAATCCCAGTAAAACTTTGGTAATAGGTGCGATATTCTCATGCGTTACCTTGTAATGATAGCTCGTTACCTTTTTCATTATTTGCAGGCATAAAGTAATAAGTTACTCATTATTGATTACGTAATATATGATTTATAAATGTAAAGTAATAATTGGAATATTTTTGAAAATCTATTTCTAGATGCATTACTTTGTGTTTTTTTGTAAGCAAAAGTGTAATGTATATTTGTTTTGATAACACTAGCAAAAAAACGAAGCGCAACAATTCATTTAAGTTTAAAGCAATCAAATACTATATGCGTCGTAGCTCAGTGGGTAGAGTTCTTGGCTGGCAACCAGATTTCCCTTGTTCGATTCAAATCTTGACCACATTATTTTTAATTACAAATAACCTAAATAAAATATTTGTAATAATTTTTTTTTAATAAAAATTCCTCTTTTTTAAAAATCTATTTTTAAACACATTACTTTTTCCATTCTCGTAACCATATAAGTAACCCCTTAAATTATCACCTCTAAAGTAATGCGTATATTCATTACTTTGAGGCTCATCGCGTATAAAATTCATTAATAAAGTAAGGTGTAAAGTAATCCATCGGCCCCTATGGCTATATATTACTTTACCCATTATTTGGTAATGTGTGGTTTTGCTGGGATGCAGTGATCTGGATATAAACCCGATGCATATCTTCTAAAGCATATGTTATCGTATATCGTATATTTTTTGAATCTAAAGCATTTATTCAAATTGAAAAAATAGTTCTGATGAAATTTTTTATTTTTTTATTAAAACATTTTTTATATTTTAGTTTAAAATTTTATGAGGGTTAAAATTTATGCAGTTTTGCAATTTTTATAAAAGTTTTGAAATATCAAGAAAAAGAGATTTTTTAAACTTTTAATTGAAACTAGCTGGCCTGTCATTTGCATTTTTTCAGCTTTAAATATTTATGAGGACGCAATCTGTGCATTTTTGCATTATGTTTATTATTAAACACTACACCATTTCCAGTTTTAATTTAGAATTTATGAAAATTGTGTAAAAATTATTTCAAATTGCCCAAAAATGTTTTAAAATTGTGCAAAAATTATTTAAAATTGTTCAAAAATATTTTTAAATTGTCTTAAAATATTTCCAAATTGTACAACCAGTTTTAAAATTATCCAAAAATATTTTAAAATTTGTCTAAAAATTCAATAAAATTTTTAAAAAATGTTTCAAAAATGCTTTTTCACTAATGCAGAATTATTTATTTGTTTTAATTTGAATTTAATTATGAATTAAATTTTCATCAAAGCTTAAATACTACAAAGTATTTGAACATTTTCCACTCATGCATCAGAATATTTAATCAATGTATTATATAAGTATAAGTTTTCCCTTTCAGGAATATAGACAAGAAATTCAGGGTGTTGTTATACTAAACTTTAACTATTTCCAGTCTTTAAGTCTGCCCAGTTCTATGCTTTATAGCACAAATATAATTCGTTGCTGTCATATCGTAATTATAATAATTTCTATATGTATATTATTTTAAATGATTATTATTTTTATTCGTCATAATAAATCAATATTTGTGAGATTAAAATTTCCACAACAACAATCACAAACAATACGTTTGAGACTATAATATATATTAATTTGTTCACATTTTTCCATAAAATTTTCATTTTTATTTCTTTTAAGAAGGTTATGAAATCGTAGTTTTATTATGTGACTACTTAATAACAAAAAAAATTATAATCAGAAAATAAGAATGACTTTCATAAAATTTATTGTAATTCACATTTTACTCTTTAATAATTATTGTTTTTGTTCCTAGCGCATATGTATGTAGGTACTTAGTTTGCAATAATTATTGTTGATTGCTCTATAGTGTACAATGGAACACTTTGTTTTAAATGTATACGTATTTTTAGAACTATATTTCTTGATTGATAAAATAAAATAAAGCGCAAGACTTGTTGGAATTATATAAAAAATCGTTATACTCGAGAAAGTTGACTTACAAAAATGTATGGGCAAAGAAAAAAATGTGTTTTGGGTTAATGATTGGACCAGCCATAGTAGTAAAAATAATATAATAAAAAAAAAATTGTGTAAAATTCGTTAGTAACATTAAAAATTATGATCTCGAGCCTGATAAAATTAAAAAAATATATGCAGAATCATGTGGCTAATGATCATAGTATGGTTCCACTGATATACTATGATCACTATATGATTATATTGATCATAATATAATCCTAAGTGATTACAAAATTGTTCTGAATAATCATACTATGATCAGTAAGATTATAATATGTTATATGATTACAAGGGTCATACTATGATAATTTTAAATCTCCAATCATGTTCAAATTAATATTTTTTCGATGAAATTATTGATCAAACAAATTCCTATTTTATGGACCTCGAAAAATCCTATTTTTTGGAAGGTATAAAAAAATTGGAGAAACGTTGGACTAAGTGTATTGAGCTAAAAGAAGATTATGTTAAAAAATAATTTTTATTTTTGCATTCAAAAAGTCACTGACTTATTGGTCCGCCCTCGTATATTTTTTTTAAAAATAAAACAATATTCTGTTCCTGGTCCAGAATCTACATAACAATATACTTAAGTAAAACATTCCAAATTTTTTTCTGCTGTTGAAAATTTTGAGAAATATTCTGTGCATTAAAAGCTTTATGAAGCTAAATAAAATGCACTTTTTTCCTAAAAAATATTTGTATAATTATTTTTAATCAAGATTTGAAATTTTTCTTTTCTTTTTTACTTAAATGTTGAAAATTGTAAAATATTTGATTTAAATCTATTTAAGCTTAACGCTAAAGTTTAAGGTAACTCAAATGCTTCATATATTATTTTAACCCTCTAACTGGCAAGCCCGCATTCAAACGTTGTTGATGAAATTGACCACTTCAAATGAAATCTTATAATAATAAATAAAGTAAACAAAAATTTACTAAATTTTCTGTAAAAAATTTTTCATCTGCAGTGCACTGTTTGGAAGCGGGAAAATGTTTAAATTAAAATTTCGTAAAATGTAAAAAAATACACATTTTGAAACTAATAATAATAATATTTAAGCTGACTAAATAATAATATTTAAGCTGACTAAAATGCATTTTGTAATGATCACAAAGTAAGGCTAAAGCTTT
Organism: Eustalomyia histrio; assembly: GCA_949748255.1. NCBI lineage: Eukaryota > Metazoa > Arthropoda > Insecta > Diptera > Anthomyiidae > Eustalomyia > Eustalomyia histrio. The sequence goes on from OX456523.1 coordinate 218,099,485, forward strand.
AGCAATTAAAATTAGTAATTTCTTTGGGAAAATGACATACGGCATTGTAGCAGAATACTTTTAAGGTACATCGTTGAAAACTAATATGGGGGGCAAAGCGTTAAAGTGTGAAGAATATATATTAAAATTAAAGATGCGTTTTCGCTTAAATTCGCATTTTCCGAAAAACCAAATTAGCAATATCTTCTAAAGTAAAGGTAAAAAAAAATTAATTTTAAATCTGGCAACATTCGAAGTGTCATTGTTTGACATTTGAACAATTGTTATTGTTTGCTAGTAGAAGGTACGAGGTTAGTAAAAATGGAGCGCTACACGAATGAACAACGCATTCTCATTGTGAAATTGTTTTACCAAAATGGTGAAAGTTTTGCGGCTACAGTTCGCAAATTGCGATCAATTTGGGGTCACAATAATGCTCCAAAAGAGTCAACTGTAAAGAGATTAATGGATAAATTTGCCGAAACTGGGTCTGTTAGTGATGTAAAGACAACAACGCGCCATCGACCAGGTCGATCGACCGAAAATGTCGCAGCTGTACGTGATGATGTCGTTCAAACTCCATCCACCTCAATTCGACACCCAGCTCAGCAAATTGGTGTCTCCAAATCCACTTTGCAGCGAATTTTGACGAAAGATTTGCATCTTCATGCATACAAAGTTCAATTGACCCAGGAACTGAAACCAGCTGACCATGGACAGCGAAGGGAGTTCGTTAATTGGGTATTGGAGAGACAACATGAAAAAAGGTGATTTTGCCGATAAAATCATCTTCAGTGATGAGGCCCATTTTCATCTTGATGGCTTCGTCAATAGGCAGAATTGTCGCATTTGGGGTGAGGAAAATCCTCGAGTGATTCACGAGAAGCAAATGCATCCTCAACGTGTCACTGTGTGGTGTGGTTTTTGGGCTGGAGGAATCATTGGACCTTTTTTTTATGAAAATGAGGCAGGTCAAGCGCAAACAGTCAATGGTGTTCGGTATCGTGAAATGATAACCAGTTTTTTCTTGCCTAGAATTGAAGAAATGAATGTGGAGGGCATGTGGTTCCAACAAGACGGCGCCACATGTCATACAGCCAGAGAAACAATTCAATTGCTGCATCAGTCATTTCCCGGTCGTGTTATTTCGCATTTTGGAGATCAGAATTGGCCGCCTAGATCGTGCGATTTAACACCATTAGATTTTTTTCTTTGGGGTTTTTTGAAGTCGATGGTTTACGCGAATAAGCCGACGACGACTCAAGCCTTAAAAGAGGAAATTGGACGCTGCATTAATGAAATACCGCAGCATTCATGCAAAACGGTCATTGAAAATTTCATTAAAAGATCGCGTGCATGCCAGCAAAGCCGCGGCGGCCATCTGCACGATATATTGTTTTATACATAACCTCATTCTGTCTACTTTACGATATAATAAAGTTTCACGATTTTTTTTTAAATATCTGTGTTTTATTTAAAATTTAAAAATTGCGTTCTTCTTGGGACACCCTTTATTTTGGTCCAAATAGCCTTAAGTAGACAATAACAAAATTTTCTGTAGAAGAACTTATTGTTTTTTATTCGTGCCGAACACGTGGTATGATTTTCAGAAGTTAGACGGCTCAGCAACATTTTTTAGAACATTTAACCTTTGAAACTATTTTGGAACAGGTTATTTTACCACCATTTCTGTTTTCTGGAAGTCATTGTCCCAAAACCAGTTTTATAACTGGATCTAGAATCTGTTTTAGAGCAACCCGTTCTAGTTTAAATGAAACCGACCTATTGCTAATGGGACAAAGTCCATATCAAAACAACCTGTTATAGAACATAAATTAGAGCCTTATCATGCCATATAAGTTGTTCTGTAATCTGTTCTTTGGATTCTTACTTTAAACTGAGAGGTAAACTATAATCCAAAAATTATTATGTTTATGAACTTGAAACACAATTCAAATGACTTTTTTACAATTGACATTTCGAAAAAAAAAATCGAATACAACTTCACATAAAAAAATTGTGAGTCTCAAAAAAACAAATTTTCGAATATTTTAATTCCTAGTGTTTTATAAATACATAAATATGATTGTAAATATCAAAAACATGTTTTATTTTGTTTTAAATTATTATTTTTTCGAGCTCTTTTTTTTTTTTCTCAAAAGTTGTAGGAAAAAAAATTCTTAATAATATACTGCTGGAGTCCAACTTCTAACGTAACGCTGCATAAGCTTAAATTAGTTTTTTTTTAACTAAGAATAATTATATTTAAGTTTGTGTTGCAGAATATTTGTAGTTCATACTTATTAAAAAACCATCAAAAATTAGCTCAATAATTTTCAAAATTCTGTACACTTTACTAACATTGTATTCATTTATGCATATTTCTGTATGTATCTGTGTGAATTTGAATCGAAATGGACATGAAGGACATTATTAATTACAATATGAATATAAATACAAATATATAAGGTGGCTCAAAATGTGTCACCCTATCGGAAGATGCTATACATTTTGCAAATAAATAAATTGCCAGTTTTTTTTAAATATTTGTTAAGAATGCACGTGGACTCGTGACTATTTTGCTATTGACGATTTTTGTCCAAATTTTGTCATGAGAAACGATGGCCAAAAAAGTTTGCTTTTGTGAAACACTGAGTAGCATTCACGAAGAGCCATTACATCCACTCACTGTCACTACATGGTGCCCCATTTACGACTGAGTTGTCAGTCTTATTTTTTCGATGACGCCATGTAACTGGTGGGTGATACCGAACCATTATCAACAAATTTTTATTGCCGAACGTTGTTGAATTAGGACCGGAGGAGACATGAATCCAACAGAACGGCGCAACTCTACTCACAGTTAGCGCTACAATGGATATTTTGAAGGACGAGTTTCCGAGTCGCGTAATGTATCGTTTTGACGATTTGCAGTGACCAGCGTTGGACTTAACTGCTTCAGTCATTATTCTTTGAGTTTTTGTTTTTGAAGTTACTGGTCTATGTAAAGAAGGTACATTCCCTGTAAGCTCTCAAAAAGAATATCCGACAAGAGTAAAAGAACTTATAGACCGAAGTTCTTTACGGAACAATGGATAATCTACAAACGCGGCGCCCAGTTGACCGATATAATTTTCCAATACTAATGAAAAAAAAAAACTTAAAAGGTCCAAATAAAATTATGTCATTTCATTTTAAAAATATAGCAATCCAAGATCTGATGAATGTTTTTGGGCCACTCTATAGTATGTGTGAATGAAAATAATATGAATATGGAAATCGTCATAATATATTTCTAGTAACAGCGTTTTTTGTTCTTGTTGCAGTTGATGTAATGGGAATAATTGTACAGGGTTATTTGTTTAGTTGCATGATGTTGTTTTCATGTACCAGAAGTATATTTTTTTAATAAAGACTTTTGAAACATATTTATATATATATTAAATTACTGAAAACCATGCAATAAAAATATTTTTTGTTTTGATTTTAAAGAATTTTTTAATGAGTATAAATAACAAATATTCTGAAACATAAACTTGTCTTGTTAAATATACTTACTTAATTTAAAAAAAAAACTAATTTGAACTTATACAACAAAATATTATTAATACAGTTTTGTGATTGTAGTTCAAAGCTTATTTTATTAATATTAATTTTTAAATAAGTTTGCTCCTCTAATTCACTCTGGCAAATTTTTTTTATTAATTTTCTTTGGATTATTTTGTTCAATCCACTCAGATGGTATATTTGAAAATTTCTACGGGGAGGGGAAAATATGGAAAAAGTTTCCCCTTAACGGCCTGCCCATATCCCTTTGATAGATACCTGAAATGGGCTAACTCATTGATAAGGTATATCTTAGAATCTACGCCGGGGACGTGGTAAAAATGGAGGTTCACAAGGGCAGGAGGTATCCGCCTTAACACCCTACCCAAACCGCTGGAACTAGGAAGTTCAAATTTAATTTGGAGGTTACTACGACAGCGTACATATCAACTACGGCGGGAGGCTTAAAAGAGTAAATTCCCCCCACGACCTGCTAAAATAGCTGGAACTAGGAAATTTGGTATATAGGTTTCTCCTTCGGCGTAGATATCCGATCAGAAGTTATTTTTGGAATGATGGAATCTCCCCTTTCATTGCCGGCACTTTTGAGTCGCGTATAGTCAGCTGAAGAGTACAGACGTGATTTATCTTCGCTCGCAACATCAGTTATAAAAAAGTTTTGTAATAGGTTTTGTTTTTAATAGGTTTATTTTAGTTTTTAATAGGTTTATTATATGGGAGTAGTGTTCAGTCTTTTAAATAGGTTTAGTTTTTAATAGGTTTATTATATTTTAGTTTTTAATAGGTTTCTGTCTGTCTGTGTTCTGTCTTTTAAACTGTCAACACGCATTTTGTCCGCATATATCGTTTATGTTTTTAGTGTCGTTAAATCGAATTTAAACGCGCCGTTTTTTTGTCCAGTGTTGATATAATAATAATTACAATAAATCAATTAATAAAAAAATAAAAAAAAAACTGAAAGGGGAAAAAGGCTTTAATGTCTCTATTTGCCTGTGTTATTGTTGCTAGATTTTTTTCCTTCAATTTCCTCTCCCTTTTTTAATTTTTTTTTCTCTATTTTGCATGGTACAACCGCCTTGTATTCTTTTTGTTGTTGGGCCAATTAGTGATGAAGGCATAACACTGATCACTGAGTAACCAATTCAGCAACAAAGTGTGTACTCGGTTGTTGTACTATTGCAGATATATTGCATATTGTCTGTACTCTTCAACACTACTCCCTCTTTTCTCCCTCTCATAACAAATTTTCCTAATTCTAACACAATGCACTGCATTAGTAGGGGACATCCCCTGAGTGTTAGTGTAACGTAAAAAAAAAAGAAAAAAACCCTAAAATTTGCTAAACCTGTTTCCTGGAGTATGGGCTAACTACTAATTTTTCAAAATTACTAAGTGGATGGAAAAAGCATCCCCTATGGCCCAAGCCCCATTTTGCCTAGAAATCTAAAATTTAAAACATGTGCATTCTGAAATATAAGATATGTTTTGCCTTACTTGTTTAATAAAATACTTTTTGCAAAACTTTCATCTGTGGTGTCCGACAATGCCTGCACGAAGAGTAAAAACATGGTTGCAACATGATAACTGCTATTATATTATTTTTGCTGCATTCGCGTATGGTTGTCACAATCAAGTTATTAGGTTATAACTATCAATAAATCCGCTACCATCATTATTATAATAAATATTTTATTATTTCTTAATTTACATTTTCTATTTCATAACATGATTGGCTGTAACCATACTTTGGTAACAAAAATACTGACTATGAAAAAATATGATAATTATGGAACTATAAAATGCTAACAATAATCAATAAATAATTAAATAATTAAATAATCATAAAAAAAATTGTATCACTTCAGTCACCCATGTATAAATGATAATATATAATCATTTTCACCTGGAAGATTTGTTTTTTTCGAACATACAACATTATAATTTACACAAATCAATTCATTGTCGAAAAATTTATTGTCAAAAAGATTGTATATAAAGATTTTATATTTTTTAAATCTTTTCAATAAAAACGGTAACGTTTATTAAATAATTTCTTGTAAAATAACGACTTTCTTGTGAAAACCGTATTCAGAATGTTAATAAAATAATTTTTTTTATAAGAAAAATTCTGTAGAATCCAAAAGTTGTTTTTAGAATTTTTTTTGATAGAAACATTTTTAGATTTGATGTTTATAGATGTTGTTTATTAAATAATTTCTTGTAAAATAACGACTTTCTTGTGAAAAAACTATTAAGAATATTAATAAAATATTTTTTTTTATAAGAAAAAGCCTGTTGAATGCAAGAATTGTTTTGTACGAAAATAAATTTTTAGAAATTTTCCTGATAGAAACATTTTTAGATTTTATGGACTATTTCTTAAAGTAAAATTCTCAGATTTTGCAATAATAAAAATACATATATTCTTATTGTGAAAAAAACATATGGGCGAAGGCCTTTTTTATATTAAAAATTCTTAGATTCTGAGGGCTTTTCATCATATAAAATACTTCGATTCTAAGAACTTATTCTAGAGAAATATTCTTAGATTATAAGCACTTCTGCAAAAAGAAAAATTCAGAAACCCTAAGGACTATTGAAAGAAATTCCAAAAAATGTCCTTAGGAATCAAATAATTTTTCTATTGGAAAAAGTCCATAAAATCTATGTTTTTAAACCCTCTACCATACATGGTAAGGGTATTTTTTAGGTATAATTGAATAATATTTTATATATTAACTTCATATGTTTTTCACATCAAACATTTTTTTTCATCACCCATCTAAAAATCGAAATATATATGAACATACATGATCATACATGGGCTTGTATATGATCATACATGGGCATACATGGTCATATACGTCCATACATGATCTCATATATGACCATATATCTTCGGATCCGAAATTTGAGGGTATATGGTGATATATGTGCATATATTATCATACATGCTCATATATTATTCATGTATGCTCGTATATGGAGTCCATATTGTAGAATTCATATCTCTCGTATTGAAAGAGTGCAACGAATATTTCTTAAATATGCACTTTCATCGTATACCCTTGATAACCCTTTACCTACTTATAGGTCAAAGAGTTTATTTTTAGGTTTAGAAACGTTTGAAAATCGACGTGGATTTCAATCTGCATTACTTATATATGATATAGTTACTGGAAGAATTGACTGTCCTAAGCTGTTATCGCTGATATCGTTTTATGTGCCACGTAGAATACTTCGCTATAAGCATTATATTTTTAACATTCCTTTTCATCGCACTATGCCCAAAATAGTATTTTAAATCGAGCGTGTAATAATATAAATTCTATTAATGAGATTGCTTTCATGTCATTGAATTTTGCACTTCGAAAGAAACCTTTAAATTGTTACTTTTTGAATTTTTTAATTTGTAATTTTTTTTTTAATACATGTTGTATCTAGTCTGTAAGGAAATTTTATATATTCCATTGACTTAATAAACTGAAATAATAATAATAATTTCGGATCCGAAGATATATGATCATATATGAGATCATGTATGGACATATATTGAACAATGTATGGACGTATATGACCATATATGCCCATGCATGATCATATACAGGCCCATGTATGATCATGTATGCTCATATATATTTCGATTTTTAGATGGACACAAACATTTTTTTCACCACATAATTTCTTTTCACCTCCAAAATTGTTTTTTACCTCAAAATTTTTTTCCAACAAAAAAATTTGTTTTGACATTCAAAAAAGTTTTTCCACCTCAAACAATTTTTTTCATCTTCATAATTTCAGTTTTTTGTTTATTATTTCTATCAAAAAGAGTGAGATGATTTGTTTTAGAACATTGGTGCGGGTATTTAAGACTTTTTTACTTGTTTTATTATTAAAAAGGTCCTTAGAATATAAAATTATTTTAAAATATTTGTACATAGAATAATTTTTTCTTTAGAAAGAACATTTCTTAAAGAAATATTTTTAAATTTAAAAAAACTTTTTTAAAGTTTCGAATCAAAATATAACTAAAGGCCCAGGTGAAAATGTTCATATATGGTCACATATGCCTACATATATGGGTTCATATATTATTCAATATATGCTCTGATCCGAAATTTGAGGGTATATCGTCATATATGGACATATATGAGTGTTCATATATGGTCATATATGAGTACTTTTTCTATATACCGGTATATTAAAAATGCTTTTTTTATTTTTAAACAAAAATATTGCTTTCTTTATTAAAATTAAATAAAGTAACATTAAATCAACATTAAATTCAAGGGAAAAAGGGATATTTACATGCAATAAATTTAAGGTGAAAAAACACACATACATTTTGGAAAAAGACTACCAATTATTATTATTATTATTGTATCTTCATTTTATATAACAATTGAAACTTTCTTTTTATTATAATAAAAATAGTATAAATAAATAAATAAATAAATAAATAAATAAAAAAAAAATAAATCACAGTATGAATTGTTACATTACACACATGAAAAGTTGTTGTACTCTAATCTAAAACAAATAATATTGGTAGTTTTTTCCAAAAATTTATGTGTGTTTTTTTACTTTAAATTATTTATTTATTTATTTTATTTATTAATCATATAATTACAAATTATATGTTAATACCCTAACCGAGCACTAGCAACAAAGGCCTTCGGCTCGTTGTAGCGAAAACAGACCAGAGCCTCTGGTGGGAATTGAACCCACGACCCCCGCACTGATAAGCTTGCACGCTACCAACTAGCCTACCGGGGCGCTCACTACTTTAAATTTAACACATTATTCCCTTCAAAACTATTGATGATTTTAAAATTATAAAAATTGATGATATATTAAGTATTAACCACATTATTCAAATTGAAAATTATTTATGTAAGCCATTAAACACATATAACACAGTTATTTAAGAGCATGTTATAAAAATAATAACATTTTAAATCATAAAATTCCGTTTCTTTATTAACTCTTTATTATTGTCGTCGGCAGAAGTTTATTTAAAATTCGAAATATATTTTCGTTTATTAATAAAAATTTTTATTTAATTTTTTATTAGAAATTTCATTTATATATCTTCAATAAGAAAGATTTTGAAATTTGTATTATTGATCTCAATGCTTTTTTTTTTTGGTTAAGTATAAGGATAAAAAAGACTGAAAATTATTAATAGTCTTTAGACCCAACTACATTTGGCTTTAGTGACTTAAGCTTTGTTTTGGTATCAAACAAAATTTTGGAAATACAAATTTTTAATTTTAAAAAAATTTGTATATAACGCAAATACAATACCTATTATAAGTCATTTAATCTAATTACGTTTTTGCCTTTATGTTCAGTTAAGAATTCAAACTGTATCATAATTCGGTAGAACAAAGGTTTAAATTTTCCTCATTTTCAATATCTGATCAAAATTAAAATATATTACCCCATATATGGAATAATATATGTACTCATATATGAACATATACGGCGTATATGAACCAATATATGGACCAACATATGCAATATTTTACCATATATGCTTCCATACATGACATATATGTTCATATATGCTCATATATGAAAACATATACGATCACATATGAAGCCATATATGATGATATGTGAACATATATGAACATTTTCACCTGGGGGGGCTATATTATGGTTATTTTATAATTATAACATGATAACTATATTATAGTATGGTTGACACAATCATAATCCCAAAAATATATGATGCTTTTCGAATATGATTGCCCTAACCATGTTTTTACTTTGCGTGTGGCTTCAGCCCTGAAAGCATTGTTTTTACACTAACAACGTAGCAGGTTTTGCCCGCTAGTTATTTATAATATACAGGTTGGTTGAAAAGTTCCTGCGCTCACCAAGAGATGGCACTGCTAGCTCTAAACTTTTTTTTTCTCAAGTTGGTATAACTGTCCTGAGAACACATGCAAAGTTGCAAGTCATTCTGTCAATTCTTTCTTTGTTTACAAGCCATTTGAAGTTGACGTGTCATTGATTTTTTTTTAATATGGAAAAAATTGAATATCGTGCAGTCATTAGATTCTTTGTTTTGAAGGGTTTAAAAGCAAAGGAAATTTATGAACAATTGTTAGAAGTGTATAAGGAGTCCTGGCCTTCAAAACGCACCGTTGAATTTTGGGCTGGTGCATTTAAACGTGGTCGTACCAGCCTTGAAGACGATCCACGCGAAGGACGACCAAAAACTGCAACCACAGCAGAAATCATTGAGCAGGTACATAATATGGTTAGTGAAGATCCAAGTTTGACTAAGCGTTAAATTGCTAATGCCATAGGCATCTCAGATGAACGAGTACTCCATATTTTACATGAAGAATTACGTATGAAAAAACTGTTTGGAAAGTTAGTGCCGCACACATTAACAATTCAACAAAAACTGGATCGAAAACAAATTTCTCAGTGTAATTTGGAGCGTTTTAAGCCGAATAAAACCGACTTCTTGCGTCGTTTTATAACTATGGATGAGACTTGGATCTACCACCATGATCCTAAATTGAAACAAGAACGTTTACAGTGGACTGAAGCTGGTTGTTCAGCTCCAAAGCAGCTGAAGTCACAACGATCAGCAAAGAAGGTTATGGCATCAGTTTTTTGGGATGCAAAAGGAATTTGGTTGATTGATTATCTTCAGAAAGGTAAAACAATCAACTCTGAATATTATTGCAGCCTTTTGGATCAGCTGGATGAAAAAACTCGTGAGAAAAGACCTGGTTTAAAGAAGAAAAAAAAAATCATTTTTCATCAAGACAATGCACCTGCTCACAAAAGTGTTTTGATGATGGCTAAATTCAGAGAATTGAAGTACGATTTGGCTCCCAGTGACTACTATCCCTTCAGAAATCTCAAACAATTCCTTCGTGGAAAGCATTTTTCGTCGAATGAAGAGGCCATAGCAGCCGTAGACGGTTATTTTGCAGAGCTGCCGGAAAACCATTATAAGGATGGGATAAAATTATTGGAAGATCATTAGAACAAGTGTATTGAGCTTCTAGAGATTATATTGAATAAAAAAATATATTTCGTAACAAAAACAGTATTCTTTCATTTCGAGCGCAGGAACTTTTCAACCAACATGTAAATGTATAAATTTAAAGTGACGTTTATTGAAAAATATGTACTACTTAAAACATTTTCTTAAAAACCTTGTACAGTTCCTTTAGAAATCAAAAGGGTGTAGCTTATATCTCTAGGACATGTCAATAGACATGAAATATTGTATATGCTGCTGCAAAAAGTTAAATATATTATATATATTTAAAATAGCCGACGTAGTAATACATTTTGTTTAGTATCCTTTTCTGGCAACCAAAAAAAAAAAAAAATTCCAGACAGTTGTTTAGTCGTGCTTAAGTACAAGAAGAAAAGTTTCTTGTTAACATGTTACGTTACTTGATAGTCCGACAGATAACTTTAGGCAAAGTTTCTGATTCAATGGTTGAAAAAATTACAAGAAAAAACTGTGAACATGTATATACCAGAAAATATTATATTTAGGCATAGATTTAAAAAAACAATACAGGGTTATTTTGTTATACCAAAATATTGGTTTGTTGTGAAAGAAATAACTTAAAATTTTTTGGTATGTTTTTTAATAAAATTTCTTAAACTTTCCTTAATAAATTACCAATAACTAACATCAAAACAACAATTTAATTGATATTTTTATTTATTATAACAATAAGTACTTATTATATGTTATGATAATCCAATTATTTAAGTAAAATGTTTTAAGGAAAAACGTAACATTTTTATAGTTATTAAAAATCCTCATCAAATAAATTGCATTTAGCACGCAACTTTGTTTTTAACTTGTTTACTTGATTTTTTTTGCGTAAGACAACAATTTATTTTACACAAAGGTGTAAAAAAACAACAATTATTGTACTTTTTTTTTGTTTTTTGTAATCATTATACTGCATTAATTATGATACTCTTGTATTTGTTATATATTTCTTGGTAAACAAGTAAAGGTGTTGCAAAAAATAATTAATTTATGATATTTTGTAAGTAATGCATGTTTCTTGTTTAGGTTTATTTTTACTTTATGAAGTTCAAGGTGAATTGTCATCAAGGGTATTATATTTTGATTTGTTTTATGAAAAAGGTTTAATGTATACCTCGGTTGAAAGTTAAGATTAATATAAGATGATTTTTTTTAGTAAAGTGTAAAAATGTTGTTAGTTTCAACCCAATTTATCCCATCTAAACTAAATGTTAATTTATTTTATTTTATTTATGTTAATAATATAATTACAAATTATATCCTAACACCCTAACCGAGCACCAGCAACAAAGGCCATCAGCTCGTTGTAGCGAAAACAGACCAGAGCCTCTGGTGGGAATCGAACCCGCGACCCCCGCACTGATAAGCTAGCACGCTACCAACTAGCCTACCGGGGCGCTCTATACTAAATATACACGCAGAGAAAAAACATGGTTGCAATATGATCACTGCTACTATATTGTGCTTGCTGCAATAGAGTATGGTTGTCATAACCAAGTTATTGGTTTTTTTACCATCAACATGGTCGCTACCATAATTATTTAGTAAATAGTTTACTATTTTATGATTAGCACCTTCTTTTTCATAACATGATTGGCTGTAACCATACTGTGGTAACAAAAATTCTGACTATGAAAAAGATATGATAATTATGCAATGATTGTTGCCAATCAATAAATAATAAAACATCAAGTAAAACCAAAATTTTATCAGTTCAGTTCAGTCAGTTTGCTTTTACTTCAAAATGTCTTAAATATTGTTTACTAAAACAAATCAGATGGGTAGAAAATACCTTTCCCATGTCATTAAAACATTTCATCAATTGACCCATTAAGGTCCAGTTATTTTTTTTTTTGGCTTTAGAAGATTTTTAAAAGGGGTTTTTCGAAAATTCCTTATACAAATAATATTATTTACACTAATCTTTTCATTGTCAAAAAGATTTTATTGAAAGATTTTATATTTTTTAATTCTTTTTTAGTAAAAACAATTAGATTTTTTTTAAATGTGTTTATTAATTTATTTATTGTAAAAAGTTCTTAAAATATTAATAAAATATTTTTTATGAGAAAAAGCCTGTAGAACCCTTACACAAAATATTAGATTTTTAGAAATTTTTCTGATGAAAAAAATTTTAGATTTTATGGACATTTTCTTAAACTTAAATTCTCAGATTCTTCAAACTTATATTCTAAGGCCTTTCTTTGAAAGAAAAATTAATAGATTCTGAAGACTTTTCATCATGAAAAATACTTAGATTTTAAAAACTTTTTCTAGTAGAAATATTCTTAAATTTAAAGAGCTTTTTCATAGTTTCTAAAAACTTTTCCTTTAAGAAATTTTCTTAGATTAGGAATCATATAATGATAATCCAGGAATCATAATATAGTTATGAGGGACAATAATATGATAACATTTTGAGCATACTATGATTACGTGCGATCATATTATGATAAATTCAATATAACATGTTGATTTAGGACTATAATATGGTAATTTTTGAATCATAATATAACTGTAGGGACTATATTATGGTAAAAATATAATTATTTTATTATAATAATATGATAACCATATTATGGCACGACTATGGTTGGCACAACCATAAACACAAAAATATATGATGCTCTTCGAATATGATTGCCCCAACTATGTTTTTTCTTTGCGTGTACTTTCCATCTTTTATATGTAAATTGACAATTTAAAATTTGAAAAACTCTGTAATATACATATATCTTTAATATATTCTAAATAGCTTCAATAAAATACTCTCTTAATATGAGCATATTATTTAGCTTTAACATGAAAATAAATCTGATTATTTTTTAAACAAAAAATGTCAAATATTCAATCTGTGTTGACCATCTATGTTAAACTTTAACAGTGATTGGTTCGAAATCGAAAAAATTCTGACTTCTATCAATAAATAAGAAAAAATCCTTAATTTATTATATAAATTATTGTTGAGTTTTTTTTTTTAAATCAATAAGTTTGCTTTATTTTAATGAAATTACAATGAGCTCATCGCAATTTGAAAAATATTATAATTAAATTAATTTGGTTGTCGTCATATGATGACTCGTAGAAAATGTACAAACTTTTTATATGTAAATATTTATTTTTAATTTATTTAATTTTTATGCGTTGAAACCAACAATCAGGGGATGCATTGTGTTGATGTCAGGCAAAAAGGTTACGAGAAAAAGTAAAGAGATAGTAGTGTTTTGTGGGCATTAGACTTGAATTTAAATATATCGTATTCACAAAAAAGGCCTCTGCGAGGAGTGATCAACAGATTTTCCTTGAAATGCGGTTTGCAATCCACTGGACAATCGACAATAAACGGATGTGCTCTGCTAAATAGCGGGTATTGCGAACGAAAATCTGGACTGTGTGAATAAGTTAATTTATCTATTCTATCGATACTACCTTTCATGGTAGTACCTACGAGGGCGGATCAATAAGTCCGTGATTTTTTTAATGAAACACAGTTTTTTTTGCAAAAAAAGAATTATTTTTCAACATAATCTCCTTTTAGCTCAATACACTAAGTCCAACGATTCTCCAATTTTTGTATCCCTTCCAAAAAATAGGATTTTTCGAGGTCCATGAAATAGGCATTTGTTTGATCAATAATTTCATCGTTGGAGCTAAACCTCTTTCCACCGAGCCATTTCTTTAGGTTTGAAAATAGGAAATAGTCACTGGGTGCTAAATTCGGAGAATATAGCGGATGAGGTACCAATTCGTAGCCCAATTTATGGAATTTTGCCATTGAGGCTACACACGTCACACGATTACGCTTATGGTCAATTGAGAGCCAACGCGGCACCCATCTTGCAGACAACTTGCTTCAATCCAACTGATCATTTAAAATCGAAACCACACTATCATATGAAATACCTATGGCATCAATAATCTCACGCACTCCACCATATCGTGGATTTTTCGACATTTTCGGGTGTATTGACCTTAATTGGCCGTCCAGAACGTTCAGCGTCATTTGTAAACCACTTTTTTACCATTGGAGTTGATGGTGCAGAGTCCCCATAGCATTTGTCAAGATTTTTCTTGGTTTGATTGACGGTTTTTTTTTACAAAAAATAATGAGCATTCGAAATTCACTTTGTTCCATTTTTAAAAAACTCCACGAGGTTGTATGTTTTGAACAGCTGTTAAACGCAAAGTAAATTACGGAACTTGACAGAAGTCTATTAACAGGTGGTACTTTATGGAAGCAGTGTTGCATTTTATATAACTACGAGGGAAGTCACGGACTAATTGATCCGCCTTTGTAAAAAATACGCGTAATTCAGATGAAATCACCCTGAATTTTCATGCCCAGAACATTGATGCCCACACGAGTTGTAAACTCTATGTTGAAACACCAAAAATGTACGCAAAACAATAAAACAAAAATAAATTGTTGTTGATTTGCATGTGTTTTTCGTGTTTTAATATTAATTTTATGTGTCGTAACGTCGAGTCACAATGATGTGTTTTTTATGTTCCAAGTCAAAATATGTTGTCCGCCATTTTAGCTTGTTAGCTTGTATTTGACAGTTGTGCGGAGTAGCCGCCTACAATTTCTAATGGAGCATCTAACGCACCAACAACGTGTTAAAGTTATTAAAACATAAAAAAAAAAATATAAAAATCCTTAGTTTTCGCGAAAAAGCATTATAAGCGACGAGACACATTTTGACTTGGCCGGTTTTGTTAATAAGCAGAATAGCCACTACTGGGGAACTGAAAATCCTCATTGACACACAAACGGCTTTTGCACCCTCGTTTTTTGAGAGAACTTTTTTCCCTGCCGCATTATGTTAAAAAAGAGGAGTTTTAGATTGGTCCCCCGATCTCTTGATTTGACTGCCCCAAACTACTTTCTTTGGGAGTATTTGAAGAGAAAGGTCTACGGCAACAAGTCAACTATAGGGTCCGCCAAATAACTTGTTTTTTTGAAAATGCTATAAAAAAACTACTGAATATTTTCTCAAATTTCTTTTTTTATTTGAAAGTACAATCCTTCCGGTTAATAATGAAAAATAATTTTATTCAAATGACTGCCTCGGCTGGCCATGCAGTAGCCTACACGATCGGCCTAATTTTTAAGCACATTATCGATTGTGTGCAGCTGTATTTCACCAATGGCTTCACCAATATTGTCCTTTAAAGCGTCAATTGTCTCTGGCTTGTCGGCGTAACACTTATCTTTGACGGCACTCCACAAATAATAGTCCAACGGTGTCAAATCGCAGCTCCGAGGTGGCCAAACGACATCAGCTCTGCGGCTGATAATGCGATCTTCAAAAACGGGGCGCAAAACATCAAGTGTAGCTTCGGCTGTGTGGCACATAGCGCCGTCCTGCTGAAACCAAATGTTGCCAATATCCTCCTCTTCAATTTTTGTGAACAAAAATTCGTTCAACATGGCCCGATAACGATCGCCATTGACTGTAACGGCCACTCCTTGCTCATTTTCAAAGAAAAATGACCCAATTATGCCTCTGGACCAAAATCCACACCAAAAAGTGACTGGTTTTGGGTGCATCGGCTTTTCAATGTATGTATCTGTGCCCCAAATGCGACAATTTTGCTTGTTTACATACCCGCCAAGATCAAAATGAGCTTCATCTGAAAAGATGACATTCTGCAACATTACCATGATTTTCAAAGTAATGTCGCAATATTTCCCAGCGTTGTTCAAGCGTATACACAACCATATTCGTTCAGCGAGAGGATAAAACTAATTATCTGTCAAATCAGACATGAGCTAAGTGTTACCATTCACGAAATAAGCACTAGTTGAAAAAAAAACGTTTGTTGGCGGACCCTATACAATTCAGATGCTAAAGAACAACATTATTAACTACAGTTTGGTTAACAGGTGATTGATATTCCCACATGACAACAGAGTTCCTTCTGCAACAGTTTAATTCCATGAGATATTTCCTGGTGTGGCACTTTCTCGTTTCGGAGATCAGAATTGGCCTCCTAAAACGTTCGATTTCATACTATTGGAATTCTTTGGAATTAGTTGGAGCCACCGATATATTTGTTTATCGCAACCGAAATTCTGTTAATGCAACAGATTTTCGGTTGAAACCAAAAATTTCAATTTTATTAGAAAAACATTTGGTTGAGGCAACTAAACAATTCTGTTGCTGCAACCAAAATATTCAGTTGGCAAAAAATTCGGTTGCCACGATGAATCTGTTTTTCCAACAAAATGGTTTCCTGATGCAATTGAAATATTTAGTTTAAACCGCAACTCTGTTGCATTCACCGAATTCCGGTTGCGAAAAACATTTATATCGGTGGCTTCAATCAAACTATTCGGTTGGCAAGAAGTTAGGTTGTTACAATTAATCTGTTTTCTCTGTGTAGGTGATTAAAAATATATTGATATTTTAATTGAAACCACTTATTTAATTGTTCATTCTCTTTCACTAACATATAAATATTCTGTGACATACCTGAACATCCTTCAGAAAACTCTTCGTTAAAGTTATTAACGAATATTAGACTATTATTATATTTTTAGATCAAGTTCTTACTTTGATATTGGCACAATATGAATTAATTTTTTACTTGAAAAAGGTTAATCAAACTTAGGATTCTTTCCACCCTATTAAAGGTTTAAGCTGCAAACATTTATAATTGCATAACTAATAATTATATAAAACGGTGTTTATATTCAATTACATACATTTGAAATATGTCCAGTTTGTCAGGATTTTTATTCGTATCGCAAGACTAGATTTATTTGTTTTTAATAGAAAAATAAAAAAATTTTGAAGATACAAATAAATAAATTTTTTCTAAATAAACTTCAGTAACTGGAAAATACTATAAAATATTTTTAATTTTTGATCTAATATAAGTACACAAAGGAACATACATTTTTGTTGAAGAAAATATTTTATATGGATTTAAGTTAGTTTTTGTCTGTAAAATAAAAGCGTTAACCTAAAAAAATTAGAAAAAGTTTATCACAATTATAATAAAACTATTCAATAAATTTCGGAAACCATTTGTACAAATAAGTTGTTCGGAAAAATTTTCCTTTATTTGGTTTTCATTCTTTATTTAAAAGTGTTTTTATCTTCTTCTTCTTTATCAATACAATAGTCTTTATATTCTAATTATTTGATATGTTGCTATTCATATTAAATGTTTACCTTGCACTTGAGGCTAAAATTACCAAGATTTTTGCATATAAAAAAAATCTTTTACAAACAACACGAACATGCAATACAATGAATGAAGAAATCTAACAAGACTAAGAGGAAATATACACAAAAGTTTCGTGTTATTTAAATACCATAAATTATTAATATAAAAATCAATGCTATTTTTAAACAATTTATTCATTCTTATATTCTTTATTTTTTTTGTTTCTTTGCATTTGATTTCAGCAGCTCCATTCGGAGTATAGGAGCACTTATCGTTGGCATGAGTTTACTGGCAATTCAAGGCCAGAAGTGGTTCGACGCGCACCAGCGCCAAATCCAAGTCAATTTGTGGGTAAGTTCAAGAACATTTTGATTGCATTTTGAATAAATCATATAGATTGGTTTTTGATTTTTTTTTTGTGTTTGGTCATTAGTATAAAGTGAATATAAATGATTGATTGTATGATTTATTTGTATGACGGTGTTTGTTTTATTGTCTATTTGTAGGTGCCACAAATGAACCACCATTACCACGCAGAAAAAAGTGCCCAGAATTAGCGTATAAATCGCATGAATTTATTATAGGTTCCGAATATACAGATGCCCGTAATAATGCTGCAAATCGTATGCCAAGAGTAAGTATTTTGTAAAAGAAATTTTATAAATGCATTAGGTGGTAAATATTTTGAAAGGGAAAACTTTTATAAATTTATATACATATAAACAACATATGAATATTATTAGTTTACAGCTATTTTTCTTTAAGAAGATATATATTTTTTTAGCTTATTTATTACGAAAATCGTATTAAAACAACTTTTATATTTTTTATCACTTTTCTACTACACTATATCTCGGCTCAAGCAAAATCAATTTATTCATTAGAGTGGAAATACAAATTCAACTATTGATTTTCGCAGACACCCTGGCAGAATATTTCTCTACTTGGTTTAAAATTAATATGTTGAAAATTTATTTATCGGTCAAAGTTTTAAAATTTTAAAACAAATCAAAAAAAAAAAAAAAATATCTATGTCTAGTAACACATTGTTTATAATAAAATGTAGTATACTGAACACAAAAAAAAAACACATTTTCGTGATATAATATTTTTTCTGTCAAATTTTGCAGAATTTAGTGAAAATCTCTATTTTCAGAAAAATGTTCACGGTATTTCTAAAACAGTTTGATCGATTTAAAAAATGTTTTAATATTCCTGTTTAGCATAGAAAATTAATTTAGGAATGATATGTCTCAAATATTTTTTTGGAGTTGTTACAAAATTTCGAAAGATTAAGATGCACAGCTTAAATTTAGCCGATTTCGCCAAAATTTTCATAATGTAAATTTTAGACAGAAAAATAATATTTCTCCATATTTCTTACTTCCCATGTAAAAATCGAAATATATATGAGCATACATGATCATACATGGGCCTGTATATGATCATACATGGGCATACATGGTCATATACGTCCATACATTGTTCAATATATGACCATACATTATCTCATATATGATCATATATCTTCGGATCTGAAATTTGAGGGTATATGGACGTATATGATCATATACGAGCATACATGAATAATATTTCGGATCCGAAGATATATGGTCATATATGAGATCATGTATAGACGTATATGACCATGTATGCCCATGTATGATCATATACAAGCCCATGTATGATCATGTATGTTCATATATATTTCGATTTTTACATGGGTTCTTAAATTTTTAAGCTTAAGGTTGGTGTTTTTATAAACAAAAATATTATTTATGATTTTTGGGATTAAGGTTGTTTTTTTATAAATAAAAATATTATCTGTATTTCCAAAATTCAAGAAGTCAAAAATAAATAAAAACAAAAAGGTTAAATAAAAGTTAAAAAAAATTTTTTGTCCATATATTTGATTTTGACCCTTCTGTTCATATTTAAATATAATCACTATAAATCAGGGACTGAAACCCTTAAAAAATGGGTAAAGGTTTGGGTTCGGGTTAATCGCTATAAAAAGTTCGGGTTCGGTTCGATTCAGGGTTCGGGTTTAAAATTAAAAAAAGTAGAAATGCTTTATTAATAGAAATTTATTTATTTTTTTAACAAATTTGCGTTTAATTTTCTAATTAATATATTTTTTAAGTTTTCTTCTTTTAAATATGTTCAAGGCTGAAAAGGCTTTCTCAATGAAGAATTTGATTTAGAAAATCGTTCCTTCTTTTGTAGAACTTGTTAGAGAATATCTTCATCATATTCTGAAGATAAGGATATTGATTCTGTCATAAAATTCTCTTTATATGTTTCCATTTGCAAAATTTTTAGAAAATTTTTGATTGTTTTTAAAATATATTTTTTTAGCATTTTCAACATTTTCAGGACTTAGCATTAACTAAAATCTGCTATCTAGATATAATGCTGTTATCAAAAGTGGATTATTAATAAAGTGGTCTTCTCTTTTTATAATATTTAAATATAATTCCTTATAAAAATGTTTTTGTTTTGTCATAATTTTTTAGCTCTAATTCAAAACTAAGCCAGATTCTATAAAAATCGCCAAAAGTCATTTGTTCTTCAAGTATAGCTTTTTAGATAAAAAAGAAATTTTTGGTGGTCGCAATTGTTTGCAAATTGCTCTGCATTTATCAAGTATTTCCTTAAAAGAAGGACTAAATATAGTGTCAAGCACTGCAAAGAAATGTAATGTTTTTTATGATTTTTATATCAAACATTTCTCACACCATGAACAGCAAGAATATTTTTTTATATTTTTGAACGTGAACTTGGTTAAATATTTGGGTTCAGCGGGTTCGGGTTTAGTTTTTATAACATAGAACCTGAACCCGTTTGGGTTCGGGTTAGGTTTCAGTCCCTGCTATATATCATCGTGACAACCAAATTTCATGCCATCTGAATAATTTGGTTGCAGCAACAGAATTATTTAGTTGTCCCAACTAAATATTTTCCTGATACAATTGAAATATTTAGTTTCAACCGAAATTCTTTTGCATTAAACGAATTTCGGTTGCGACAAACAAATATATCGCTGGCTCCATTCAAACCATTCGTTTTGGCAAGAAATTCGGCTGTTACAATGAATCTCCTTTCTCAGTGTAAAACAAACCTCTTGAACATTATTTTATAATCGGTTTATTTGGTTATCAGTTTATACAGGTTGGTTGAAAAGTTCCTGCGCTCGAAATGAAAGAATACTATTTTTGTTACGAAATATATTTTTTTATTCAATATAATCTCCTAGAAGCTTAATACACTTGTTCCAATTATCTTCCAATAATTTTATCCCATCCTTATAATGGTTTTCCGGAAGCTCTGCAAAATAACCGTCTACGGCTGCTATGGCCTCTTCATTCGACGAAAAATGCTATCCACGAAGGAATTGCTTAAGATTTCTGAAGAGTCAGTGGGAGCCAAATCTGGTGAATACGGTGGATGTTCAAGCAATTCGTACTTTAATTCTTTGAATTTAGCCATCGTCAAAACACTTTTGTGAGCAGGTGCATTGTCTTGATGAAAAATGATTTTTTTCTTCTTTAAACCAGGTCTTTTCTCACGAGTTTTTTCATCCAGCTGATCCAAAAGGCTGCAATAATATTCAGAGTTGATTCTTTTACCTTTCTGAGGATAATCAATCAACAAAATTCCTTTTGCATCCCAAAAAACTGATGTCATAACCTTCTTTGCTGATCGTTGTGACTTCACCTGCTTTGAAGCTGAACAACCAGCTTCAGTCGACTGTAAATGTTCTTGTTTCAATTTAGGATCATGGTGGTAGACCTTAGTCTCATCCATAGTTATAAAACGACGCAAGAAGTCGGTTTTATTCGGCTTAAAACGCTCCAAATTACCCTGAGAAATTTGTTTTCGATCCAGTTTTTGTTGAATTGTTAATGTGTGCGGCACTAACTTTCCAAACAGTATTTTCATACGTAATTCTTCATGTAAAATATGGAGTACTCGTTCGTCTGAGATGCCTATGGCATTAGCAATTTCACGCTTAGTCAAACTTGGATCTTCACTAACCATATTATCTACCTGCTCAATGATTTCTGCTGTGGTTGCAGTTTTTGGTCGTCCTTCGCATGGATCGTCTTCAAGGCTGGTACGACCACGTTTAAATTCACCAGCCCAAAATTCAACGGTGCGTTTTGAAGGTGAGGGCTGCTTATACACTTCTAACAATTGGTTATAAATTTTCTTTGCTTTTAAACACTTCAAAACAAAGAATCTAATGATTGCACGATATTAAATTTTTTCCATATTAAAAAAAATCAATGACACGTCAACTTCAAATGGCTTGTAAACAAAGAAAGAATTGACAGAATGACTTGCAACTTTGCATGTGTTCTCAGGACAGTTATACCAACTTGAGAAAACAAGTTTGGTGCTAGCAGTGCCATCTCTTGGTGAGCGCAGGAACTTTTCAACCAACCTGTAGACATAAAAAATCTAAAACTGTCATTTTTTAAATTGTGAAACAGTTGTAAAAATAGAAAACGTACTAAAAAATATATTTTTTTTCAACCATTAAGTCCATTTTTATGCAAAGAAATTTTGTTATAATTTATGAAAATCCATGGATAAATTTGGAATATATGACCAATTTTATTCAAAAATAATTTTATCTTTGTTTAACCAAATGTTCTGAAACACCAGCACCACTCGCTACTGGTGAACTTGGTAACTGAATTTGAGGATTTTTATATAAAAGCAATTTTTTTTTCAAAAATAATTCTTCAAATTTTTAATTTAGGTGCTATTGAAGCAAATTGTTGCTGAAAAATTATTTCAGTCCTAGATTTTCTTGAAAACTTTTTTGAGCGAATTAAAGTAAAAAAAGATAGCAAATTTTGTCCAAGCCAGAATATTCCACAAACAAAATTTATATATCTTGGTGTTTGTATAAAAATCTGGGCTTTTTCATTTTCCAAATCACGGTTGTTTATCAAAAAGAGTTGGTGATGCTATGTTTGAGGAATATTAGTATTATTCAATGAAAATATAACTCATACGACATGTGGTACTCGTATGCCTGTATATTAAGTGAAATAATTCGTATTTTATATAACGCAATTTGTCATATTCTTGAAGTAAATCCAAGGCTTCTCTTAAATTTTACCTTGACTTCTTCCTTGAAATATTTCCCTTATTTCCGTTGCGTTCGAAAGGAATTTAATCGCTAACATTTTCTTGAATTTTTGATGGTTTTTTATATAAAACCTCAAAAAAGTTTAAGAAAACTTATAAAAAAGTCTAGCTCGCATAGATTTAAGCATAAATAAAGTCACAAAACATCAACCTATGGCTACGTTAAGTCATAATAATAGGAATTTAAGAGCCTAAAGAAATTTTCTAATATATTCCAATTTATAATACAAATTTATTTGTCGATTACCTTTAATTAAACCCAGCAAAAATGAAGCTGCCAAAGAAGCAATAAAAGTATCACTACTATGGCAAAGGCATCACTTCTTTTCTGATGGTTTCATCGATGAATTTAACATTGGCGTGTCATAGGATGGAAGTATTCCAATATAGCTACTTCAATTACTCTTACTTTACTCTAAGGAAGCAATGACAATGCAATGATAAGATATTCTGATGCATGAGTGGAAAATGTTTATATACTTTGTAATATTTAGGCTTTAATGAAAATTTAGTTCATAAGAATGCAGAAAAATAAGTTTAAAGAACCGAACTTTATGCACTGATATAGAAAAACTTTTTATTAGAACAAATAATTCTACATTAATGAAAAAGCTTTTTTGGGCAACTCTGAAATATTTTTCCAAAATTTTAATGAATTTTTGGACTTATTCAAAATATTAATTAATATTTCAAAAAATGGTTGGACAATTTTGAAACATTTGTAGACAATTTTAAAATATTTTTGAACAATTTTAAATAATTTTTGGAGAACTTTAAAAACTTTTTGGACAATTTTAAATAATGTTAACACAATTTTAAAATTATTTTCGATAATTTTAAAATTATTTTCGATAATTTTAAAATATTTTTGCACAATTTTAAAACTATTTTGGAAAATTCTGTATTAAAGCTGTAGTGTTAAATAAAATACAAAGTGCAAAAATGCATAACTACTTAAAACTGAAAAAATGCATTTAACAAAAATATAAAAATGATTTAATAAAAATATTAAAAAAGTTCTTCAGAATTATTTTCACATTGAAATTTTTGACTTGAATAATCAGAAAACAATATTTTGAATAAATGCTTTAGATTCAGAAAATATACGATATTCGATTACTTTTGCTTAAGAAGCAATGAAAACAGTGATTTTTTTAGATATGCATCGGCTTTATATCCAAACCACTACATTTGAAATATGAACATATGAATTATTTTGGAAGTTCCTTTAAATAACACCAAAGAACCTTAAAAGAATGTTTCCTGAAGTTTAGGAAGCAATGAAAGAAGTTATAGCCATACACAAAAAATTCAATCTTTGGACCCATCAAAAAAAGTACGACCGTTAAAGGTTGGATTTAGTTGATATTTTCCAAACTTCAATATTGCTTAATTAGTCTAATGAACTTATTAAAATTTTACACCATAATGTAAATCTTTGACCTACCAATATCTTAAGAATACAAAAGTACATATTTATGCCAAAGGTTCGTGTCTTGTGTTGTTATCTAACAAGGAAGGTATCCTCAGGGTCTCCCAAAGATTGAGGATATGAAGTAAATGAACATGCGACATTTAAGCGGTCCAATCTAACATAAAGTTGTTAAAAAGGTGTGTGAAAATAACCTAAACTTGTTACTTTTTGCGAATTTTCATACCCTAATTATAGATAAATTACGTATGAAACGAAAGATATTTGAGAATAATAATAAAAAAATATATCAGAGTCATATATTTAGTTTGTCGAATTTTTTCCCTTTACCTCATATCCAAATTTCAATCGCTAGGCCTCCCATTCATTCCTTGTTAGCTAAAATAACTGGTTTTAAATGTAAAATGAAAAACCATTTCAAAAATAAACAAAAAAAAACATTGTATTTTGCAAAAAAATCAAAATTTTTTTCATTGTTTGAACTTATTTTCAAAATATTTTTCAATATTCTTAATGCATTTGCAAGTTTTGTACTATAAATATAATTTTAATGTATCCAATTTTTTTGCCAATATTATAATTATAATTTAGAAAAAAAAAATATTTTTCAACATGATTACACTTAAATAAAATATAATTTTATGTAGAACTCAAAAAAAAAACACAAATATAGATTTGAAAATAATGAAATAATTCATACAATTTTTTTTCTGGTTCAAAAACATAAGGAAATTTAAAAACTTCAGTTTTAGTAGAAGTCTGTGCTAATACCTTGTAGTCAGGTGTGAATATTTAAAGTTTATATCAGCGCGAACATCAGGCTTTATTTTGTTTAAAAATAGTTTATCTATTAAAAAGCATTTTCTGTTGCTACTGCCATCAATTGTTATGAAAACAAATGCAAATAAATATCATCTTAACTACGTTCTTATTTTAAGAAAATATTAAAAATTTTACTAAAAACCTTTGAATGAAAATCTTTTAATATACATTTCAAGTTCCAAATTTATTTGTTTCTCCTAAACGGATGTAAATTTTTGTCGTCTTAAAAGTTCATCCTAAAAGCTTTATTTACTAGTTTGTAGAAAAAAAATCTTAAATATAACATTAAATTATCGCCTAAACTATAAGTATTTGTTTTGTTTATATACTTTATACTTTAACCCTTTAACTGGTAGGACCGCCTTTAGACAGTATTCATGAAATGGGCCGATAATGTGTTAAATAGCACCATTCAACACATTTTAAGTTACGCAGAAGCTTATCTTTAAAAGCAGATTTTCTTTTAAATTTTTGTACTCTGAAACCGAATCTTGAAAAAAAATAAAAATGTGCTGTATTCGAAAAATTTTACACAGAGAAAACAGATTCATCGTGACAACCGAATTTTTTGCCAACTGAATATGTTGGTTGCGGCAACCGAATTATTTTGTTGTACCAACCAAATGTTATCCTGATATAATTGAAATATTTGATTTCAACTAAAATTTTGTTGCATTAACGAAAATTTCGGTTGCGACAAACTAATGTATTGGTGGCTCCAACCAAACCATTCGGTTGGCAAGAAATTCGGTTATACAATAAATATGTTTTCTCTGTGTCAGATTTCTCGAATACGGAACATTTTAATTTTGTTTTTTCAAGATTCTGTTTCAGAGTACAAAATTTATGTGTTATAAGTGTTTATGGGCTAGTGGGTAGGGAGCTAGCCTAGTACTCCTAATTTCCGAGTTCAAATCCCGGTAAAGGCAACCATTGAAAAAAATACTTTTTTAATTAAAATAAAATATTCAAATGTTCAAATAACAAATATATCACAGAAAATTAAATTAAATTGTGTGTGTAAGAGTGTGAATTATGAATCTGGATGCCTAGGTTCGATACCGGAAAAATCTAAAAATAACATTTTTTTTAAATAAAATTTTATGGAACGTAATAATATTTATATGGACTATAAATATAAAACTTTATTTTCACTTATTTTATTTTTATTAATGATATAATTACAAATTATATCCTAATACCCTAACAGAGCACTAGCAACCAAGGCTATCAGCTTGTTGTAGCGAAAACAGACCAGAGCCTCTGGTGGGAATTGAGCCCACGACCCCCGCACTGATAAGCTAGCACGCTACCAACTAGCCTACCGGGGCGCTCATAAATATTAAATAAGACAATTGAATATTGGCTTTCACAACTAAAAATATACTTTAGTATGAAGATAGTTGTCATAACCGCCAGAATACGATTGGCAGTAAATTTGGTGGCCACTCGAACTAACCGTTCGGCTGAAAACGTGAAAGCAATAGGGGAAAATGTGGTAGAGGACCGCAAAACATCCACAAGAAGACGTGCTTAACAAAAGAACATTTTGAGGCGTTCCTTGCGCCGTATTTTGATGTGAAATTTGTTTTTTTTGACTTGAAAATGGTGCCATGTTCAGTTTTTACCAAACGACAGTGGCGCCTGATTAAAATATAGTTGTACGTTTTTGGAACTCAACGACGAAGTTGATGATTTTCCATAAAAATTTATTATGAACGACAAAGCTTATTTTTATCTCTCTGGCCACGTCAAAAAGCAAAATCCTCGGTTCTGTGAGACGTAAAATCTATGCATAATTCACGATGCGCTTTTATGCCCTCTTAAAGTCACCGTGTGGTCGGCAGTTAGGTCGAAAAAGATGATTGGACCACTATATAATCATGCTGACTGAATTTTTCTTACCGAACTGGATTTGGAGGACATATGAGCCAAAAATGTATTAAAACGTATGTTTTGTCTCCATTCTCTTCTTGTAAGCAATCAAGCACTTGGTTATTGTTTACTTTTGTACCGGACACATGGACTGAATTTAATTGCAAAATTAAAATTGTTCATTTTGAGGGTTAAGCCTTTAAAAACGCCTTCTTATTATATTTTTGTTTCCATTAAAGAAAAGCATTATTTTATATATAAATCCTCTTTTTTATTCCCATTTCTGTTGTTTTAAATACAAAAAAAAATGTAAAAGATTTTTATGATATTTTTTTTTTCTTTATACATTTATTGTTTTTATTGTTTCGTCATATTTTCCGCTTTTAATGCAGTATATGTCCTTTTAGCTGTTGGCAATACAAGCGTGAATAGGTAGGGGTTTTTATTCTTTCAAATGGATGAATGCATTTAAAATGATGCCACAGGAAGGACTTTTGTATGCAGCAGACTTTTTTCACTTACACACTCAGATTTTAAGGACTATTTCTTTATGAAGACGAAAGCTTTCAAAAACAGAGATTTTTTTGTGTTACAAAAAAAAAATAGTTATTATGGTTGACTTGTTTTAATGATCTTAGATTTTAAATATTTTTGCTTAATTTGGTAAATATTTACATTTAAATTGTAAAAATATATATGAAATTATATAAAGAACTTTTGTTTAAAATATTATTCATCTTATTCAGTTTTGGAATAAAAATTGTTTTGGTTTTGAGTTTTATAAGGATTCAATGAAGTTGTTAGAAAACTGGCAGCAGAATGTATTAGCCTTTCATATGAACCTCAAAAAATTTTCCATTTAGGTGAATATTATAATATTGGCATTGTTTTATTTTATTGTATAGTATATTTTAGTTTTTTTTCTATTGAAATGTTACATTTTAAATTTATAATCTACTTCTGTCGATTTCAAATTAAAATTATGTCAAAGTTTCAAAAACAAAAAACTTTAAATAAATTTATAGTATATTTTTATTGTATTTTGTTTTTTTTTTCTCATTAATTTACTACTTTGTCCTTGTTCACAGCATTCATAAATTTGTTTTTCTAAAAAAATATATATAAAAAACATTATACTATTTTTTTTAAAACATTATGTAGAAAAATGGGCTTGTATGTGTATGCGCCTACATACACTACCAGTCTTTATAACCATAGGTAAATATTTTGAACATTTTTCTTTTTTGTATACATAACCTATGAAATTTCTGCCTTGTTAACACTTAAAGGACACCTACACATACAAACATAACAAATGTGTTTAGAAAAAAAAAACTTTATTTTCCATAAGCAGTTTGTAGAAAATATGTTAATGGTATACTTAACATTATGAAAAAAAGGCTAATTTGTTAAGAGTTGACTTTATATAAAAACATTTTTTTTTATTGATTAAAAAAACAAATTTTTAAATTATACTTTTTTCTCTATTTTCTATTTATTTAGTCGGAAGAACGTAATGGTACACCATCGCGTCGCAGTAAATCAGAGGGTCCACCAGCTGTGCCCAATGGACGGGGCTTATGCTATACCAACGGAAGTTGATGGACCGGAAACTAAACAGGTATGTTAACGTACAGTCAGCATGCAAAGTATGTATTTAAAAAAAAAAAAACAAAACACATTAAACTGTAAGTGTGTAATTTAGCTTAAGTGTGTGTGTGTGTTATTTAATGATGAAATTATGTTTAAAACTCATGATAAATTTTTAAAAATAAATTAAAAACTAATACTATTAATTTGTTACAATTAATTTTTTTTAAACTAAAAAAATTTTTAGTTTTATAAAAAAAATTTATGCATGACTAAATAATCTTGAGTTTAAAGCAAGTATTGGATTATCTTTATCTTAATATTTTCTTTCTATTATATTTTAAATATGGTTTTTAAAATTTTTTCAACTTGAATGCAGTAAAAGTTTTAATAACTAGATAATATAGGTTTATTTTTTAATTTTTACAACCAAATTTTTGTTGCTAATTTCAGAAATAATTTTACAAATTATTGAAAACCGATTTGCTAAAATTAGCAAAAAAAATTACCTATTTTAAAAAAGTGGATATTGAAGGAAATGTTAGTTCTAATTAAAACTTACACCTACAAACTTAAATTAACTTAAAATATTACACTGATTAAAAAGGGGTCGGAAGTGAAGATACCGACTCATGTCTAAAAATAGGACATCCACTTAAAATAGCACTTAAAAGGTTTTTTGGTTTTAAAAATCAGCCCCAAAAACAACTAAAATTTGACCTTAAAAGTAAAAAAATTTACTTAAATATTTTTAAAAACAGAAATAACCAAATAAAAACAAAATGATTAATTCGTTTATGTTTTAACAATTTTTAAGATTTTTAAGCCTTTGATTTTGCTTTTAATTTTGTTTAAAATCTTTTTTTGAAAAAAATAAATAAAATAAAAAATGTGGTGCTCGATAAAAAAAATAAATTTAAAATTTTGTACTAATATTAATAATATTTAGTCATTTGTTTTGCTGATTTTAGCAAACAGATTTTTAATTCCACTTTACAAAAAGTATACTAAAATTTAGTAACGGCTACTTATTATTGAATTCGACCTTTTTTTTGGACCATCAGTACATTTAATTACACTATGGAACATTTTGGGATTATTGTCTGGGGGGTGAGAAATTCCAAGTCAGGGTGATGGCACTAGGTCAGTATTGTAAAACCCTCAAAGGGTTTGGCGTTCGTATGTGTCAGTTTTTTTTATGACCTTTTAAATTTTTTCCTTATCTTGATGTTTTTTCGCTTAGTTGTACATTTTGGCAAAAACGTAGTTTAACATAACTCGAGAACCACTTGTCCAATTTTGCTAAAACAAACTCAAAAAAATTAAGAACTACAATTTCTTTAATCCGTTCATATAATGTTTTTCTTTATAATCAACAGTTTTGCCGGTAAAAATAAATTTGTGGAAAAAAAAAAATATTTTTTTGCCTAAAAATTAAAATTTTTTTTTTTTAAATTCATAAAAAATCCAAAACGGAAAAAAGGATCAAGTGTTATTAATTTCATGTAAAGTCACATAACCTATAAACAAAATGCGACATAGATCATAGAAACCGATTAACGTGTTCTGCTTTTATTTACAATTAAGTGAAGGTATCCCATTTTGACAAGAATATTGATATTTGTTTTTATTCAAAAAAGTGTCATTTATCGCATTTTTTATAAATTTTCCCCAATAACCCCAGACTTCTGGCCATAAACTACTAAAAAAATTAAGTAAGCATTTATATAATTTTTTATTTTTATTTTATTTATTTATTTTTATTTATTTTAATAAATATTGCCTAGACTTTTTCGATGGTGGTTGTTCGGGACTAGTGGCATCGCATTCATCGCTATCATCAGTTTCTGAACCACACATAATGTCAATGTGTGACTCCACTGTTGGCCCTTCTGCATCTCCTGAAAATTCTTTATCATCAAGATCATCCTTGTCTTGTCACACAAGCTTACTCCACCAGCAAATTTCCGCAATTATTGCACTCGGCGACTTTTTGCCTCTATATCTGTAAGTTTTTGTTTTATTAAAATGAGTTTGAAAAAATAAAAAATCAGTATTACCTCATTTCAAATGGCATAGCAACTTAATGATAGCGTTCACCTTGTTCATCAGATTCGGTAGCCAATTGTTTGCTGAAGTAGTCCAGATGATGATGTAAATAATGGATTTTCAAGGACATGTGGACACCAATTTCCGAGAATGCTCTTAACATCCTTGCGACAGAAACATCGTATTTGTTAGAACGATGCTTTCCCAACAAGCCTTCTATTACTTATTTGATTGCCTGCCATGCATTCAATTCAGCGTCAATCAAAATATTTTTGAATGCGTCACTTTTAATCAGCTTGCGTATATCTGAACCATTTACTACGCCTGATTGGAAAAAATTAATTTGTTAAGATGGAAAATCATGGGAAATGAATGTGATATTATAACTTACCTTCTTTAATTTTACTTTCGCTGAGCCTCGGGTAAATTAGTTTCAAGCACAAGAAAACTTCATCTCTTTTGGCGACAGTTTTGATAAAATTCTTAACAATTCCAAGTTTAATATGCAGTGGAGGCAGCAATATCTTCTCCTTCGGCACTAGAGGCTCACGAATAATATTGGCCGTTTGTAACCTGCTGTGCTCTCTGAGTTTCCATCCGGGGCATGCATTTTGGTCACCGGAAAATCGTGTGTCCCAATCACATAAAAAGCACATATATTTTATATAGCCGCTTTGAAGACCGCAAAGCATTGCTACAACTTTTAAATCGCAGCATATGCGCAACATATGTTTGGCGTAGTTAACCATTTTTAAAATATTTTCCAGTGCATCATATGTTTCTTTCGTTTCTGTACTATAGGCGATTGGAACTGAAGGTTTTTTATTGGTCTTATGCAGTAAAACCGCCTTCAAGCTGAGTTTTGAACTATCAATAAATAATCTCCAGTCATCTGCTTCATATTTTATTTCCATTGCGTCCATCAATTTTCCTACATCCGGGCAATATGCAGAAGTTTTTTCATCATTCACAAGGAATAAACTTTGAAGTGTTGCCTGACGACTTCGATAAGCTGTGACTTTCACACCGGGTGCCAACAAATTGTTTGATTTCAAAATGGAAGCCAGCTCTTCCGATTTATGCTGTGTTAATTCCAACTTGGCAACAATTGAATCAAGCTTATTTTGATTTATTAAAATTGGCTCATTGGATACTGATGGCTCATATGGGGGATCATCACGTGCATGATATGTCCGAGCAGAAAAATATGAGAGAGTTCGGCTTGTGAGTGTCAATGTTTTCCCCAAATAATGTTTTGCATATCTGGAGCAAATTTTTGAAATTCATACATTTACCTAATTGTGAATAAATGAGAAACGCGTGCATCGATTTTCATGATCTATGCCTTTTTTTGCTCATGAGTTATGTGACTTTACGCGAAAGTAATTAGTTTTGGCACTTTTTCCATTTTGGATTTTTTATGAATTTAAAAAAAAAAAATATTTAAATTTTTAGGCAAAAAATACTTTTTTCCCTTCATACATTCATTTTTAACTTCGAAAGTGTTGCATATATAGGAAAACGGTATAGAAACAGATTAGAGAAATTATAATTCTTAATTTTTCTAAATTTGTTTTAGTAAAATCGGACAAGTGGTTCTCGAGTTATGTTAAACTACGTTTTTGCCAAAATGTTACAACTAAGCGAAAAAACATCAAGATAAGGAAAAAATTTAAAAGGTCATAAAAAAAAACTGACACATACGAACGCCAAGCCCTTTGAGGGTTTTACTATACTGACCTAGTACCATCACCCTGACTTGGAATTTCTCACCCCCCAGATTGGCTGTTGTACTGTGTTATCAGCCTAAATACAGATAATAATTTTGCTTTGGTTTTGTAAATGTACGAAGGTTAAATTTATACAATATAAATTATAAAAATTGAAAAACAGTTTTTAATAGAAAAAAAATTACAGAGATTAAGTTGTTTAACAAATACAAATTTTCAGGGAATTTTCCAATTGAAAGATCCTAGAAAAGCTTAAAAATCTTAGGATTTTGTGGTTCTGTAAAGAAAAAAAGTCTTAAAAAAATGATTGACTTTGATGAGTTTCTCTAAAAATCATGGTTTTATAATCTTTGAACTAAAAAAATGCTCTTCAAGACCATGTTGTCAATTCGGTGTAGAATACTTATCTACAATAAAGAATATTACATTAGAAGTATATTACACTAAAAAATAAATATAAATATAGCCCGTCATTTTGCTCTTTAAAATTTTGTGCATAGATTCAACTTTAGAAACTCTTAAATATTGTTAAAACTAATTGTTAGTAGATCAGGCAAATTTAAAAAAATTATCCGCCATATTGTATTCTTAAAAATTATCAGTTAATTTTTCAGATAACAGGCCCGGAAATCCACCAGATCCACATTTTTAGCTAGCTTCAGAAGTAACAATTCTTCAGCTTCAGAGTAACAATTCTGATTTAGTAACTCCAAGAACCTCTTAAAACAAAAAATTTGATTGCAATCGAACAATTTCTTCAAAAAAATTTTCCGCAATATTGGATCCGACAGGGTCATTCTGACCCTGTGTGCTGTGGTTTGATTTTAGATTAAATCCGAAAAATAAGCATAATTCTCAAAATTTTGACTTTTATATAGGAGCACATTTCATTAACTGTTTTTTTTAGTAACATAAATATCCTTTTGCAAGATTCTAAAAAAATTATATTTTAAGTTTTACGGCTGCGAGAAGTTCTATTACTTTTTCCCAACCGTTAAAATAGGTTTAGTAAATATGGGCATGTTTTGTGGTAAGCCAAAACACTTTACCTGCGCACACTGGAGTAAAATCTAAATATTTTGAAAGAAGTTTAGCCATTTATTACAGGACGATCTCATATTGCCGTGAAATTTCTCACACTTAATGTCAACGTAATTGCGTGTTTTAATTTTAACAAAGGCCTATAAAAACTAGTACATAAATTAAAGTCGGGCATGCCGACTATATGATACCGTACACCGAAAATAATTTGGATATACAATTCTCAAAATTTTGAATTTTATATTCGGGCACATTTCAACATAAATATCTTTTTGCAAAATTCTAAAAAAATTATATTTTAAGTTTTACCGCTGCGAAAAGTTCTATTACTTTTTCCCAACCGTTAAAATAGGTCCCGCACGATTGTAATGAATTTGGATACAGATTTTTGAAATAAAAGTTATTAAATTAATTCGTTCTGGTGTGCTAAACACGAAAAATAATTAAAACTTTTTCAAATTTTATTGAATATTTGCTTGAATATATAAAAGACACATTAATTATTTTATTTTTAATACTGTTATAATTTACTGTTTATATTGATTAGACATTCTATAAATAAATACTCGTATTATATTTACTGAGAATTTACTTTAAAATTTAAAAGTTTTTAAAGCCGCTAGCTACTAGGGATAGAACTGGCTATCAACCCATTTTCAGGCTATTGCTTTTCCTTAAGAATAAATTCTATTTGAATTTATAAAGTCAATTTTCAAACTTAAATATTTTTCAGATTTGAAATTTGAATAACTTTGTTTTAAAATAACATTGCATTTTTTTGTAATTTAAACTCAGAACTCTTAAGACTTTCAGGCTGTATCTCTACCCACTGCATCACATATACTTATAAATAGTTGTTGTCTAATTTTGCATATAAATATGTATATGCATCAAAGGAAAAATGTTAAATATTTAAAAATGTTGTTAAAATTATTAAAAATAAATTATATTATAATTACCAAAATTGTAAATAATTGATAACACTAATTAGGGAATACAATTTTATATTATATTATTAATTGGAAAAACTAATATTTTAGATAGTGTAATAGTTTTTATTGAAAGAGAACTAATATAAGATTTTTTCTCTTGGTATTTTGTCTAAAACACATAGTATTATTATTTTCAATATTGAGTAGAACAATCAATATCTTGGAGTATATGAAAGTGTTTGATATTATACATTCCTTTTAAATTCAAATTAAACTGTTACGATGAAGGATTTTAAGTATTTAAAATTAAAATTATTGAATAACTACAAAATGTTGATGGTTCTGAAGGAATTCCAACCAATTTATTTTCTGTGTATAGATATTTGGTCGATTTTTGGAAATTTTAATTTCTTAATCTTATTATTAAAGCTTTTACTGTATATACATTTTTTTTTTTAAATTATAAATTTATGTTTAGTACTATTTTTGTTTAAGAAAATTTAAAATTTTTTTTTTATATACATAATTTTATATTGTACTCATGTGTGATACATTTTAATATAAATTTATCTATTTCATTACAAAGCCCCAACTAGATTATTATAAACTTAGAGGAGAAGAAAAAACAATTAATAAACTCTGAAAAACATTGTTTGTATTATATCTTTCAAGACATTTTTTTTTATCACCACCAACAATAAAAAATTGCATTTAAAGAAATTTTATATACAACGTCTTAAGTTTTTTTTTCTCTCTCCTGCAATGTTATAAAATATCTATTTAAGGCCTTTCTGCATTAGACCATTGAAATATATATCATACATACTGTATATATTTGTTGATTATAGATTATTAGGGGTGTATGACTTTCAAGTGGTTTCCTTATACATACTTCTTATAATTTTTATTTTATTTTTTGTACCATTTTCATGTATTTATTTTGAGCTTAGACCAGCAATCTGTTATATGTTTGAATTTTTTTTCTATACTTTATGTTCAATTTTCATTACAAGTTTCGTTATTATACTCAAAGAGTTATAAGAGTTTTGTAGTTTTTTTCTCATTTCTTTTGCCAAAGTATTTGACAAGATTTCTTGTTGTATTTCATATTTGTAATTCTTCTTTGTAATTTTAAAATTGTTGTGTAAATTTTCTATTACATTTGTTATTTGTTAAATTACAATATGTTTGTTAGAGTGGAGCGAAATTTTAAAAATTCGGAATCCTTAAATTATACAGTGCAGAAAAGTTGTACTCATTTTCATATTAGCAAACAAATTAAATGTATTTTTTTAATATTTTTCTTGCTCATGCACAACTCATCTACACTGCGTTATTTAAGGTTTAGACAATAATTAAGTTTCGGTATACTCTAAAATGCATCAATTTTTCAGTTCATGAAGACACATTTATCATTTTTATTTTCTCTTCATATTTTTATTTTATTTAGTAAATATGGGCATATTTTGTGGTAAGCCAAAACACTTGACCTGCGCACACTGGAGTAAAATCTAAATATTTTGGAAGTAATTTAGCCATTTATTATAGGATGATCTCATATTGCCGTGAAATTTCTCACACTCGATGTCAATGTAATTGCGTGTTTTAATTTTACCAAATGCCTATTAAAACTAGTATAAAAATTAAAGTCGGGCATGCCAACTATATGATACCGTACACCAACAATAATTTGGATCCAATTACGGGAAATGGTTTACTTTCGGGGAAGGGGCCTGATTCCGATTTTATTATTTGGGCATAAAATATAGAGACAAATCTAAAAAAAATTACCTTATAACTGCATTTAAGAAAATATCGGGAAGGTGTTTATATGAAGTCTATACGGCAATATATGTTTAGATTTTCTTCAAATTTGTAATCATGATTTATTGTGCCTAGTTACACTTACAACTTAAATTTTAACCAGATACCTACGGTTTTGTGTGCCTAAATAACATTTAAGCCCAATTCAGATCCCTTCTATAAGAGGAAGGTTCAAATAACGAATTTAATTAGGGATTCTCTTTGGGCTAATTGAATAATATAAATTTACTAAACTTCACCAAAATATATCTACATTTAGGACCTGTAGTTTGATTACAAGGTTTACATGGACACATGGATGGACGAACTGACACTGTTAAATAAAATCAGAAAGTGATTCTGAATCGATTAACTCATTATGTCCTCATCACTTAATATTGTACCCTATAAGTATGCTTACACTTACCGGTTATCTCTTAAAGTTTTTTGGATTTTAAAATTAAAATTTTAAATATTTGCAATAATCTGGTCCAGTTTTTTTTTTGTTTGTTGTCTAATTAATGAGGCTTATCTTTTTAAAAACTTCATTCTGTTCCAAGATTGAAATGGTGTACTTTTATATTGGAAAAATTAGATTTTATCGATTTTCGTTAAAATATATATTAAGAATCTTTTCCTTCCTAATCCTTTCTCTAAGAACAAATATTGAGTTTATATTTTACTTCAAAAAAATGAATTTGATAAAGAGAAAAACAACTTTGACCATTTGCGAGCATTCTACTTTCTCCAGTCCCTTCTAAATACCACATATTAATTACTAAAATTTACATTTTAACCAATTTTTTCTCTGATCCCAAAGCTTGAAATTTAAAATAAAAAACTGGAGCAAATTCTCCTACTTTAAATGTTAACAAGATAGAAAAAATTCTAAAAACATTAACGCCTTGGGAGCTTATTTTGTAAATTGAGTGTTTTTTTTTAATATAACTCAAGTATTGTACTGCAGAAAAAAAATTCAGAAAAAATTTCCACAAATTCTTCTGTAAGATATTCGTGAATTTCATCTGATTCGGCTAAAATTTGACTCAATGGCTAAAATATTTCCAGAAAATTTGAATTCTGCTCCACTGTATTTTGAAATGATTAAAGACATGAATTATAAATTGTTATTGAGTATTACTATTACTGCCTGCACAGACTACACAGTCAGGTTACCAATGACTAATGTCAAACAAAAATTCTCGAACCGTATGGATATTTTGACACTGCAGTGATTTGCAAAATGAGACAGAAAAAATAAACTCCATATAAATTGCATGGTATATATTTTCTTCTATATCTATCCCTTTTTGAATATCATCGCAATTTGAAAATTTTCTTTTACTCACTTTTTAGTCTCTGTTTCCTGTCTGTGAAGTCTGTGACTGCCTGTGTACATACAAATTTGTAAATTGTTGCAGATTCAGGATATTGATTTATAGCTTCTTAGTCAACCATTGAAATGTTGATTGCAGGAATAAACCAAATAGCGACATTTTTTAATTCATGATACAGAAAAAATGTTATCCATAAAAAAAAATTATATTGATACTTGTAATATTTATTTTGCCTTACTCTGTTTTATGACCTCCAATAAGGTGCTATTGGTTCCAAAAATGTTGTGCACAAATTAAGTTGTATAATAAGTCAAGCAACTAAAAACAGTAGAGATTCTAAATATGATTTAGACCAGATTTTAAAGACTATCGTTATGCAATATATGCCGAAATTTAAGTTAAAATCGGGGAACATTTTAATTTCACATTTAGACAGGAGTTCATGAGCAATTGTGGCACAAAATTTCACAATGATATAATCATATCATAATTTATTCCTAATTCCTAATTTGTAGACACAGATCCAAATGGAGGATAGGCCCTCTTCCGTGCTAACTCATCAGCTATCTTGTTATCTAAAATATCACTTGCTTGGCAGCTTTGGTTATTGCGAGGACCTCAGCTTGAAAAATGTTGCAATTATTTCCAAGTCATATTCAATAAAAGTTCTTTGCAGTGAAAACTACAAACTATATGTTGATTTAGATCTGTCGGTGAAAACATTTACATGATTCCCGTCAATAACATTGTAGGGAATATGGTAGTCAGGCTTGAAATGTACCACTATTATCCGAATGATCTCTATAGGGTATTTTGGGTATTTATTCACATGCCCTCCACATTCATTTCTTCAATTCTAGGCAAGAAAAAACTGGTTATCATTTCACGATACCGAACACCATTGACTGTTTGTGCTTGACCTGCCTCATTTTCATAAAAAAAAGGTCCAATGATTCCTCCAGCCCAAAAACCACACCACACAGTGACACGTTGAGGATGCATTTGCTTCTCGTGAATCACTCGAGGATTTTCCTCACGCCAAATGCGACAATTCTGCCTATTGACGAAGCCATCAAGATGAAAATGGGCCTCGTCACTGAAGATGATTTTATCGGCAAAATCAGCATTTTCATGTTGTCTCTCCAATACCCAATTAACGAACTCCCTTCGCTGTCCATGGTCAGCTGGCTTCAGTTCCTGAGTCAATTGAACTTTGTATGCATGAAGATGCAAATCTTTCGTCAAAATTCGCTGCAAAGTGGATTTGGAGACACCAATTCTGAGCTCGGTGTCGAATTGAGGTGGATGGAGTTTGAGCGACATCATCACGTACAGCTGCGACATTTTTGGTCGATCGACCTGGTCGATGGCGCGTTGTTGTCTTTACATCACTAACAGACCCAGTTTCGGCAAATTTATCCATTAATCTCTTTACAGTTGACTCTTTTGGAGCATTATTGTGACCCCAAATTGATCGCAATTTGCGAACTGTAGCCGAAAAACTTTCACCATTTTGGTAAAACAATTTCATAATGAGAATGCGTTGTTCATTCGTGTAGCGCTCCATTTTTACTAACCTCGTACCTTCTACTAGCAAACAATAACAATTGTTCAAATGTCAAACAATGACACTTCGAATGTTGCCAGATTTAAAAATTGCGTTCTTCTTGGGACACCCTTTATTAGTCATAGTAAGCTATCAACTTTCCCATCTTTATGGTAACATATGGATTTCTCGCCAAAAGAACTGCTCATTTTAAAGCTAAGAACGAATCAAGCCAATTTCGGATACTCTAATCTAAAATAAAGCGTATTCCAGGGAGAACGTTGAGCGTCGATCGAAACAAATGGTTGTAGGGGGGCGGGGCAAGGTCTGGATTATAGTACGGGCGAAGCAAAACTGCCGAATTACTATTTTCTAAACAGCTTTTAACGGTTTTGTAATATGTGGCCAATCGTTGTCATGATGGAATATTACGGCTGCATGTCTGGTCGCATTTTCCGGGTGTTTTTCAGCCAATGCTCGCTTCAAACGAATCCGAAAGTCTGGATCGATTTCAGCAGCATATAATAAATGCTATCATTCTAGTCTCACCACATATAGAGCATTACCTTGATTTCGCTTAGATCGATCCAAATTAGCTTGAGAAATTTACATTCGAATGCGTTTTTGAGCAACTTGCAGAAAGTTTTTTTGTCTGTAATTCTTGAAGCAAAATAGAATGGACTCGATTCTTTGAGATGCCAATGTCATTATCTATTTCACGCATTTTCACTCTTCGATCGTCTAAAATCATATAATGTGCCCAGAAAAAACTTAAA
The DNA here is from genome assembly GCA_949748255.1 of Eustalomyia histrio. Classification (NCBI taxonomy): domain Eukaryota; kingdom Metazoa; phylum Arthropoda; class Insecta; order Diptera; family Anthomyiidae; genus Eustalomyia; species Eustalomyia histrio. Next base: position 218,139,354 of record OX456523.1, read on the forward strand.
TCAACTTTCGATTAAAATATTTGTAAATACAATTAAAAATTTAATATAATTTGGACCAGCAAAAGAATTTGTTATATCAATTAATTTTTTTTATTTGTTAAAATAAATTGAAATTTTCAATTGTTTTTTTAATCATATCAATTAAATCTATTTATATAAAAAAATTTGCAGGTGACATGTGACTTTATAACTCACGAAGGGTAAAAAAAAATTTTAGGGTTTGTTCGTATGGTCATGCAGATAGTTTATCTAAACTTTGCACGAAATCGGTAGACGCATTTGTGAGTTATGACTTTCCATGTCAACATTTGATTTTGTCCATAACGCGTGTGCGGTATGTATACTGTGTGCTGACTTTATACACACGGTAAATACACGCATAAACATTGACAGCTGTCAGTGAGTGATAATTTTAAGGTTCTTTTTCAATTGCAACTTAAATTAACGCTTTAACCAAAACTGAATTTAAATTTTGATTAAATTTTTGACTGAAATTTCAGATTCAAATAAATTAAAATTTTTAATTGGAATTCCAGATTCAAACAAATTAAAATTTTAATCAAATTTTTAATATTTATTTTTTCTTTTTCATCATTGCACGAAAATTTATAAATACTTTGTACCAAATAGTTTGAGATTCCAACATCACCACAAAAAATACTATGATGCAACTTTATCATAACTGATAAATGCGTATCCGCTGTGTTACCAACAAAGTTTCTTCTCATGTTCCCATTTTCAAAGTTGAAATGCCCAAAAATTCTTAGCAAATTGTTAAAAAATCAAATTTTCCTTTCCCCTGAAATGATTTTTCGAAGATTTTGTTTGCTAAAAATTAAAAATAAATATTCTAAAATCAGAAATGATTTTGAATTTTAATAAATTGAAATTTTGAAAATTTTTTCAATTGTAAAATAGACCTTTAAAAACATGATTCCTTGTTTTAATTTTGAAATTTTATTCAATTTTTAACTAATCGATTTGCAAAATACTGCTCGCTGTTTAAATAATTTTGTACTTTATTCAACTCATATTTATTATTGTTGATTCTTTTCAAAGAATCAATCAAATTGATTAAATTTTAACAAATGAAATAACGAAAAATCGTTCCCGAACAGATTCGCAAAACAAATTATTTAATTGAGTCAAAATTGAATCATTGATATGAAGTGATTATAATTTATTCATAGAAATAGTTTTCGATTATCGATCAGAAAAAAAAAATTTATTTCTAAAAATTTTCAAATCTCAAGCCAAATCCGCTTATGTGGCCACATTGATGTGTATACTCTGATGCATACAAACATGTAGTGACTATGACTATGTTGTTTTTATAAATTTAAACAATGAGTGCGTTTCCCTTTCTCAAAAAATTAAGTTATGACGCTTTTATTAATATGCGTAATATTGAAAATATTTTTAATAAACATTTTTTTTTGCTTATTTTTTTTAGAGATTTGAGATGGAATTTTAGAATTTAAATAACTGTATGTTTTATTTGTTGTCAATAGTATTTATTGAAATTCTTAATATTTTTTACATCAAGTTCATTAAAAATTAAAAATTTAATTGATATGACTAAACTTTTGATTGAAAATGAACAAACAATCAAAAAAAAAAAAAAACAATTTTTTTTAATTAGATTTTTTGGCAATAATATTTTCTGTGTGCTTTGGTTATGATTTCTGATATTGTTGCAGATTTGAACGTCCTTTTTCGAACGACTGCGTTAGAGTATTCAAAAACCGAAACCGAAAACCGGTCAACCGGTTTCTTTATTTTTAAAAACCGATCGGTTTCGAATATTTTGTAAATTCGAAGAAAACCGAAAACCGGTATTTTTTGTTCGGATAACCGGTTTTTTAATTACATCACCAACTGGGTTACTTGGTCTCTTTTATTTTTTTCGAACACTTATAATCGTTTGTTTGGTTATGAAGACTTAGATGTAAGTCTGGCAGATTCCGATAAAGACTTAACTTAGGATATTCCAAATTCAAATAGTTTAATTTCTCATCTAAATAACACAATAAACAGTATTCAAAATCCTAAAAAAGAGACTGTACAAAATCATTCATCATTATATGATGATTTCATATATCTTGATAAATGCGACAAAAGAACTGAAAAGTTGGAAAATTTATATAATTGTCTTTTGACTATTTGTCCAATATCTACTATTAGTGAAAGAGCATTTTCCACTTCTAGCTTTATCAAAAGAAAAACAGAAAAATCGTCTTAAAACGAAACATTTAAATTGAATATTATTTCTAAAATATTATTTTAGAACTGAAAAATAGATTTTCTTTTTACATATTTAAAATGTAATATTAAAAAAACTTATTGAATGCCAAACGTTTTAAACGTTCAAATTACTAACGTATCTAATTTTACCAATTTACAAACTTAATGATCTCTACTCATTTGATATGAATATAGTTTTATAATATTAATTTTTAAGATATTATATTAAAAAATATTGGTTTTAAGTTAATTTTTTGTTGAAATGAAAAACAATAAAAAATTAAATTTAAATGAATTTATATGTATATATAAATTGTTTTTTTCAAAGAATGTATTTTTTTATTTCTATTACTTTATATATTGAATTTGTTTTTTTGTATTAATAACAATTAACAAATTTATATAAAGCTTTGTATTAAAATTAAAAAAAAAAACCGAAAAAAACGGTTGACCGGTTTTTTCTGCAAAAACCGAAACCGAAACCGGTTTTTTTTAAATTTTTTTTCGAAGAAAACCGAAACCGGTTTTTTCAAAAGGACGGTTTTTTGAATACTCTAGACCTCGTTTACAAACAATTTTTAACTATTGATATGAAGAAGAACTTTCCCCTAACACATTCACCATATCATTATAAATTTCTTAAGGAAATATTTAATGACACCACAAATTCATAATTTTTTTATTATAAAAAAATCGCTGAAGTGTCTGTTTTGAACAGCTGTTACTATACGAATCTGTTGCCAGATCAAAATGAAATTTAACGTGCGTTCATATGACAGATGAAAGTTCCAAATACATTTAATGTTTACTGTTTTTACTGCCATCTCCCTGTAAGGCTAATAACATTTAATAAATTTCGTATGACCCAAATAAACAAAACACCTAAATAAACAAAAATTTAATATGTCAAATGACGTAAATTAGTAACGTAATAAAATTCTGATTAGAATATAGCAAACATGTTGAAAAGCTGATAAGAAAGCATTAAATCGATATCTTAAAATTTAAGTATAAATATACGGAATAGCTTGACTATCCAAAAAGGCAGCTCTGATACAAAGTTTGTATATTGAAAGTGTCCTTGTAAATGATTGAGTAATTAGGACCGAATAATACTTTGTCGTAACTTGTCTTAAAGCGAGCATGCCAAACTCGCATGGGTTATGTGCTATGGGCTTTAATTGTATTTAATATTGTAACATAAAGTAATTTTCTAACTTAATAATAATATTTATTTTGATCAAATGGCCCTTAAACCTTAAACTACGGATTAAATTGACTAATTACATAGAGTGTGCTATTTATCGTATGTTTTCTGATTTTTGAAATATTTTTAAAACCGATTTACACATTATTAAAACTATGTTAGTTATTTTAGTTACTAAGAATTAAATACGGATAACAATTTATGTTTGCATGTTTCATTTATAATACTATGTATGTTCTTAAATTGATAATCTTTAAATTTTGAGCACTTTTTTTTTTGTATTACTACTACTCAAGTATTTTATTATATAATGTATTGCAATATATAATATAAAAAATGTATTTAAACAAAAACTAGTTTTTAATTAATCTATAAATTTATCAAAAAATACTTGTATTTTGTCTGTCTCTCTTTCTTTTCTTTTCATTTCAATATAAAAATTTCAACACTTTAAATAAAAAATACTGCATTTGGCCTGGATGATGATGATGATGATGACAAATATCTTTATAACTGCGCAACATAATAATTTTTATTTATTTTTGATTTATTTTACTTGTTTTTCTTTATTTTCCATTTTTTTTATTTGCAGGCGGGTGAGTCAAACAATGGCTTATTAAAAAAGACCATCTCAAAATTGAGCACAGAGTATCGTTTGCAATTCGTTTGGCCCAATGTTCGTAGAATAAGAGATCAAACTGGGCCAAACTTTCATAGAACATCCGCCAAAGAACAACAACAACAACAGCCGAAAAAATCAATATCATTAGGAGCAATTAGGGGTCAACAGCACCATCCTATCAATGATCGTACGATGATGGCTCCAATGCCAACAGTTCATAAAAAACGTACAACAAATCAAAAAGAAGGTGCGACAAAATATTTCATTTAGTTTTGTCGCTTTTAAGATTTTAAACATTTGAAAAAAAAACAATTACACAAAAGAAATAAAAAATTATTTTTATTTATTTTTTTTTGCTATTAAACAAAACGTAAAACTAACTATTTGTTAAAAAAAAAAACAATTAACGTAATTTAATACTTAAAATAGCAGTAATTTTCGAAAACATTTAAATAACTCTATAAGTTTTGAAAAACAAATCTGTGTTATCAAAACATAATGCGGCTGTTATCAAATAAGGATTTTGATTTAAACTAAATTCTAAAATGTGATACCAAAATTTATGTAGTCAATTTTAGTATTAATTTTGTCTCATAAATAGTTCTTTTAAATAGTCGCTTTAAGTAGTCGTTTAACGCGTTTATCTAACGACTTATCCATATAGATTTAATCTTATATTAGCAACAAGTTTTTTATGTACCTTCATCATCGTGTTGTTAAAATCGTTAATTAACATGGTATTGAAATTATATTGAACAGCAAGTGTGGGGCAAATGGAATCTATTTTTATAGGAAAAAAATATGTATTTGAAAACTTTTGTTTTACCAGTAAAACGATATTGTTGATAAGTTTCGATCCGATATTTACTAGTGTATTTTCATATCTATTGTTGCATACAATAGATATTTAGAATAGATCAAAGGATTTTGTTTAAATAACAGATTCTATAAAATAAAATATGTGTTTTTTTAAATTTTACTGGTATCCAGTGCACAAAATTGTGGAGATTTTTATTTAACACGAAGAATAATGTCATAACTTTCAGCCTTTGCCCGGTAAATGGGAATAACGACGAAAAATTTATTGATCATAATCTCCACAACAAATCGGCCTCAAAATATTTCGAAATAGTCTCAAAAAGAATTGGGAATAATATTCATGGGGTTTATGACCTATCATCTTTGTAATATACATAAAAGAAAAATTATGTTTTTTTCTAAGAATTTCGGGGTTTGAATAAATTTTTTTCAGTGCATGTTTTAATTTTAACCTTTAAATTTCTAGCCAATATTGTTTGCATAGGAGATCAAAGGGGAGCTCTTTTCCTTCTAAGGCCTATTAAAACCATGATTTTGTAAAAAATCCAAAAAGTATATCTTCAGTGAATTGGCCCACACCGCACAGAACACATGCTGCAAACATATGAATTTTAGCCAAAGGGGCTTGGGCAGAACTTAAATTGGGAGACTATTCTCATATTGCTATTTCATTATATTTTTGCTGTAGTTAAGGCAGTATTTTTTCCCTTTATAACCCAATTTTTACCACGTTCTAAAAGGACATTTCTTTAAGCAAGATAGATCATACCCCAAGGAACGTGTATAAGCGTGTATACTAAATAACAGGTTTCTAGCCAAAGTGTTTTGTACAGGCTGTTAATGGGAACTCTTCCCCTTTTGAACTTCAGCACGGCTAGACAATTTATTTCAAATCATTGACAAAACTGACTTTTTAAGCTGATAGGGTCTGCTATTTCGGCCGCCAACCGGAATCTCCAAAACACATTGTACATTTAAAGTTTTTAGGAGGCTCTTTTCCCTTTTTTAACTTTTACTTTTTTGAATTATCTCACAATCCAGGGAATACATGCTGTACATGTCAGGTCTAGCCGAAGGAGTTTGCACCTCTACCGTTTTTTGTGGATGTGTGTGCCGGAAGAAGATCCTGCATGTTAGTTGGAAATTCTAAAAAGTAACTTTTCGATAAACAAATCCGTACCTCAGGAAACTCATATTTAAAATTTAAAATTTTCAAACAAAAGGGTAATGGGGAGTCTTTTAACCTTTTGTGTTGCGATTTTTACCATGTTCCTGGCCAACATTCACAAAACTACTTTACCATTTCACGCTTTGGCGCCCGTTAGATTAGATTATATCAAAAAGGCCCTATGTACCGCGACCAAAAGGCGATTGAGGCTTTCAATGAAGCCTATCACCCTACTAGGTACAGATTTCTAAATTTCCAAGGAGGATAGTGTATATACAGAGAAAACGGATTCTTGTGACAACCGAATTTCCTGCCAACTAAATAGTTTAGTTGGAGCAACCGAATTATTTGGTTGTCGCAACCAAATACATTCCTCATCAAATTGAAATATATGGTTTCATCCGAAATTCTGTTGTAGTAAACAAATTTCGCTCGCTAAAAACAAATATGTCGGTAGCTCTAACCAAACATTCTGTTGGCAAAAAATTAAAAAATTCTGTTGCCAAGGAATAAGGAGTAAAAATTCTACTGTGTCAGCGTCCCATTGGTACCTGCAATGTCAGTGAAAAATCCCGATAAGATCCTTAAGTCCTTCCTGTTCAGAAAAAGAAGTCGTCTGGAGTTTCCACCAGTTGTTGCAATGAATCTGTTAGCCTGTCAGCATTTCAGCATTCATAGCACAGAAAGGTTCAAGCCCACCACAGTAAGGTCCAGGCCCAAAGAAGTGACAACGGGCCCCACAGTTGGCCAACCTGTCAGCCTGTTCCTTGCCCGCATGCCTCTTGTGCCCAGAAACTCAACTTAGGATTAATTTGTTGCATCCACCGAGTCTATTGAGAGAATCAATGCAGTTCTGCACAAGTATAGACGACAATAATGCCTTGAGTGCCGCTTGACTGTTCGAAACAAATAACTGCCTCCTTTGTGTGCCTTTTAAGACACTCCGATGCACATTCCTAGATGCTGGAGATGCCATCCTAGATTATGGACTGGTTCTTGCCCATCGGAAGGGTAGGTTGGAAGTTGGGCCCAAAGACGCCCGCACCAGCATCCCAATTGATCTCTTTCGAGCCATCAGTGAACCACACCTGGGACTCCATTTCGGGTCCCCAAGATTTGTTGCTCCATATGCCCCCCTCCAAGATGATCACATCGTAATTCTGGGTAAGAACCTAACTTGGTAACATTTTGTCCATCACCCTGGCCATTGGGTCGTTTGCAACACCGGTATCCTCATGTGGCTTCGCAGGTCACCTGGCCTGATATTTCCGCGGCAATGGGGGGTAAGACTTTTCCTTTGCCGACTAAAATTCCAAAAAGTGCCTTAACACCTATATTGCCAATACCATATTTAAAAATTCAAATTTATATTCAAAAGGATTTGAAGAAACATCTGATTTGAGGGAAAACATTCCCCATTTTCGCCCCTTGCCATAGGCATTTCTAAAATTTCGGATGACCTGTGAAGAGTCCGTCAAATAGATATTAAAGGTTTACAAATATCAGAAAATACATTGGTTGAACCATAGAAATATTTCATTTTTATATTTAATGGGTGCCAAATGTTGGCGTTTCCCATATTTTTCATTTCATAAAATTATCGTTTCTGATTTTTCCATTCTACAGTACCACTTTATTAATTAACAAAACTAAATGAAAGTTGCACAAAAAAAAATACCCGCAATTTAGTTTAATAATAAATAAGTGCTGAGGATCCTAGGTTGGCGATTTTGAGACAAAGTCTAACTAAAAAGGTATCCTAAGTTTTATTCTCCGATTTATTAAAATTTGAAATTTATGATAGAAAAAGACCTAAGAACCAGTTTTTCCTTTTTTTTTTTTTTTGTTTGTTCGGGAAAACTTCTTTAGAAGAGAAATTTTAAAATTGATAAATTATACAAATTTGTATTAAAGTTTTTATTTTTCACATATATCTAGATTTTTCAAATGCCATCCTTATTTCAATGCAATGAAATATTTAGTATAAATATGGTTACAATTTACAAAAAAAAATTATTACATAACAATAGTTATAAGTGTCAAATTTATAACTAACAAGTTACCCACCACAAGCCTCTTTTCCAAAATATCGCGTTAGCCACTAAATAGAATTTTTCATATAAAATTTAAATTCAACTGTTTGTTAAATTTTATCCAGACATTCAGTAAACGGCTCTAAGTATTTTACCCTAATTGCAAGTCAGGAGTTTAAAAAAAATTATAGCGAATAATTCGTAAAGATAATTTCTGATAAATTGTTTCTGACGTTAGTAGACCTACATATTTCAACCAAGAGTAAAATTCCTTATGGACTAATTTATTCAAAAGTTTTCCATTTTATTCCATTTGCCTCACTATATTAGCTTTAGGAAAATTTCTAACTGTTAGTTATTCTCTTCATGATAGTTATAATTTTTAGTATCTTTAATTATTATTATTTCTTTTTTCTTAACATCACCAAAATTTTTCTTTTAAAATTTTGTTGGCTTCTTCAATTTGTAACTATTTTCAACACTCTATTTACTTATTAAATCTTTATTTTAATTTTTCTTATACGTGTATAGAACGAAATTATATAAAAAAACAACAACTTTATTAGTGAATATACTTTGAAGAAATTCAATTTTTAAAATTTCTATTAAAAGCTTTTTAGCATAAATTTGTATTGATTTTTTTAGGTGAAGGCAAGTAAGTGCTGTTGTTCTTAAACTATAGATTTATTTATTCAAATGGGTCTGTTTAGTATTGTTTCTAAAAAAAAGCTTTCTTTTAGAGAGTGTTATTTTGATAGTGGGAGCATGTGTGTTTTTTCTTTTGTTAAACAAAAGATTATTTTAAGTTTATTTTAAGCTTAATTTGTACATAAAAAATATCATAACCATCTGAAAATTCATAACTCATTTAATTGTGAATAGAATCATTATGAAGGAGAATAATCATTAACAATGATTATTTAATACATTGCAATATATGTAAAACCAATTTAAAATATAGGCTTACATATTTAAATACCGGGAGGACGACGTGTGGTATAAATAATGATAAGAAATATTTAATATACCATATACGTGTAACAGTGAACAAAGCCGCATCAATATAGAATTGCTTATAACTTTTATGTTAGTAAGACATTACAATAAGAAAAACAAAAGTATTATAGTAAATAATTTAGGTTGTGTTTCTTCTTTCTTTTTTGGCCAATGAATGATTTTCTACCCAGAAAAACGTAGAGTCTAGCATTCGTTATTTAAAAAAATCAACTTTTCAAAACAGAAAAAAATATTTAAAAAATCATTAATTATATTTTCGCGATTTGGCTTAACATATTGATAATAAAAGAGTTAGTGCAGGGCCTGTACTTGCTCTAGAACTGACAGTTTACTGTCAGGATATGTTTTGCGAATTACTCTCTAACTCAAAGCCAGCCAACATATTTTTTTAATTAAGCACATGTGATGTACTTAGAGGAGGTAGCAGTAAGTAAAATTAGTTTCGTGAAAATTTGTTGTTTACAAAATTTCTCAGTTTTTAAGAAGCATAAGCCATCGTAGCTTCTGAAATAACAACACCATAACAAACATTTTCGGTTCATAATTTTATTATGCTGATAGTGTTATTTAAAAAAAAAAAATTAAATTATTTAATAACTGGATTTTTTAATTCGTCATCAACTCTCATTGTACTATATCTCTATATAAAGAGTGTTAAGCCCAGTAAAACTTACGAAAATTTTAACTGTCGAACGAAATGTCATACTGCGCTCACTTTTTGACATTTGGAAAATTATCATGAAAAGATTGACGTTTGAATAATGCTACCAAATCTTCAAAATTTATTTTGAAAATCAGTCAATAATTCGCGCAACTTATCAACGACGAAATTGTGTTCAGCGATTGGGATAATTTTTGGCTTAACGGGATTGTAAGTAAACAAAATTGCCACATATAAAGTAAAACGAATCGACAACATACCATACAGACTCCATTGTGTTCAGAAAATTGCACCCTTTGTAGGGGTTTACACGCTGGTGGCATCATTGGATCTTATTTCTTCAGAAATTTCTGTCGGGCTGAAAAAACTGGCTAGGTACTCACTAACTCAACATCGTCCAGCCCAAACCGCTGAAGCTATGAAGCTGAAAAGTTAAAGTCTCCCTTGACGACTTGCCCAAGCCCCTTCGGATTAAATGCTGAATTTTGAAACCTTTCAATTTTCTCCAGGGACGTAAAAATGGGAGTTCAAAGGGGGATGAGTTAAGGGATTATGCAAACCGATTTGCTAGAGGCATTATAATGCCATGAAAATGGGTTGGCATGATAATAGAATGAGAAACGAGTTTAATTTAAGCATTACACCAGGAGAACGAATTGGAATGGAATTGAAACACAGGGGGAACGAAAGAAGTTTGTTATTTAAATAGTAATTTTAATTAACCACATAAGGCCCCAATGGCTCGTTTATGTAAATGAAGAATAAATAAAAAAATGGAATGAAACAGGGAACGAGTCGAATTGAATCACTAGGGGAACGAAATGCAATATAACGGCGAACAAGTGAAAATGAAACACTTCAGAAGGGGAACGAAATGTTAAGTAACACAGGGAATGAACTGAAGAGGATAAAAATCATTAATATAGAATTTGTGTTTCTGAAAAAATATAGAATTTGCACCAGAAACGTGATAAAAAGGTGGATCGAAATGGGAAAAGTCTCCTCCTTAGAGGCCAGGCCAAACCGTTTTGGTTAGAAACCTGAAAAATATGTGTTCCTGGAGTATAGCCTAATTCACTGTTGAGGATATTTTGGGAATTTCCTCACTTTATTCTTTAAAATGGCTGTTCTAGTAGAGAAAATTCATCTCCTAACGTCCTGGCTTAACCACTTTGGCTAGAAATCTCAAATTTAACACCGAATTTTTTGCCAACAGAATGGTTTGGTTGGGGCCACCGATGAATCTGTTTTCTTTGTTTTGGAATATAGACTAAACAGATTCATTTTGGCAATCGATTCATTTGGCAACCGAATTTCTTACCAACTGAATGATTTGGTTGCAGCAACTGAATTATTTGGTTGTGGTAATCAAATGTATTCCAGACACAATTGAAATATTTTGCTTTAACAGAAATTCTGTTGTATTAAAATAATTTCTGTTGTGTCAACCGAATTTCTTTTACCACAAACAAATATATCGGTGGCTCCAACCAACCCATTCGGTTGGCAAAAAATTTGGTTATCACAATGAATCTGTTTTCTCCATGTATTTACTAGATATACACCCAGAAAACAGATTCATTTCATTTTTACCATTCGAATGGTTCAGATGCAGCAACCGAATTTTCTGGTTAAGACTACGGAATTTTTATTGAGGAAAACGAAATACTGTTGTGATAGTCAAATAAATCATGTCTCAATTGGTTTTCTGTTGCCAAAACCGAAAAATTCGGTTACCACAACCAAACCATTTGATTGGCTACATATTTGGTTATCAGCATGAATCTGTTTTCTTTGTGTAGAAAAATTGAAACTTCCAAATAAAATGATTCAAAGATGGAGTTTAAAATGAGAAGGCTGCCTCTTTAATCACTCAGGCCACACTGCTGGAGCGAGGAACTTGAATTTTGTCATTAAGGTTTCTACCCCGACATAGTCATTCGCAAAGACACAACCCAAAACTTCCGGCCCAAACACCTTTGGCTAGAAATATGAAATTATACACTAAAGGGATACTTGTGGTATTTCAAATAAAAACGTTGGAAAAATGCCCCAAACCACGGGAGCTAGAACTTTTAAACTTTGATATGTATGTAGGTTGATATTCTAAAATGATAGGGTAGGACCAAATAGAAATAGAGGCTTCTGCAAATAAAGTGAAATATGTTTCCGGGGGTATGAGCTAATTCACTGATACGGTACTTTTTGGAATATTCGCTAGATATATTTTATCTGATCCAAACATATATGTGTTCACCGGCGAACATTGCAGGTAAACATATTTTACTACACTCACAATATTATTTTGTTAAAAACAACTTAAAATACATATTAAATTAATCGAAAATACAATCAAAAAGAGGACTACTGATTTTCCATTATATTCAACCCATTTTGTTGTTTATTTTTAATCATTGTTTAATAATCGACAAAAGTAGTAAAAACAATAGAAAGTCGTTTAAAATAACCATCAAATTTTTACTGACAAAAAGTTAGAAAAAACTACTTTTGTGGTTTGTTTTTTAAATTGAAATTTTTTTTATTTGTATGTAATTACAAAACAGAACACAACACATGCAGATGTATATATTTTTATTGGCTTTGTGTGTGTGTGTATATTTGAATAATTTCTTGTAATTTTTATTGAAATAATTTTGTATATATACAGGGTGGCGCAAAAATAACCTTCCGATGTTTTTTGGCTGTAATTTAAGAAAAATTAAAAACTTTGATTCTTCTTGTGGATTATTTTTATTTGGTCTTTTAATATTTTTACATCAAGTCGAGAATATTATGTCATGTAAATGGCCGCCGCCACAGCTGATTGTCATTTGGGCCCTTTTTATGGCATTTTCCATCACTTTGGCCAAAACTTCCGACGATAGGTCCTCACAAAAAGAAGTCTGGAGCGGTCAAATCAGGCGATCTTGCTGGCCAGTGCAAATCGCCAAAACGGGAGATTAGGCGCCCGGGAAATGCATCCTTCAGCATATCGGTTGTGGCACGTGCAGTGTGTGGCGTTGCACCATCCTGTTGGAACCACATGTTTTCCAATCCCAATTCATCAAGTTGCGGCAAAAAGAACTTGTTGATCATTGCTCTGTAGCGTTCACCCTTCACAGTAACCGTTTGGCCCGCGACGTCTTCGAAGAAAAAAGGTCCGATGACTTCTCCAGCGAAAACAGCACACCATACAGTGACTTTGAGCGGGTGTAATGGCTCTTCGTGGGTTACACGCGGATTTTCAGTGCCCCAGAAGCGCAAAATTTTGCTTATTTACGTACCCGCTAAGATGGAAATGGGCCTCATCACTCATGATTATTTTTGATGAAAAATCATCTTCATTATTGCTCAAATAAATAGTCACCAATATTCCGCGTTCTGGAGCAGTGTAGCGTAACATTGTTTATTAACGTGTATTTCGCATGTGTTTACTACACAAATGTCAAAACAGAACTGACATTAGGGGTCAATCGCAAAATTTATAGCGTTTTCTGATAGGAGGATTACTTTTGCGCCACCTTGTACAGACTATTTTGGTAAAAAACAAAATGGAATTATATGAATTTCTATTTTTTGAAGCAGAAAACATAAAAATTTACATTTAACTGAAAATATCAATTCCTATTGAATGTCTGTAGATTTTTATAGTTTGTTTTTTGAATGACTCATTCAAATAGTAAAAAAATATATTTCTATGAATTTCAATCGATTCTTCATTTAAAAACAAACTTTACCTATTACTTTTTAAATAAACTACAGTCGGTAACGGAAAATATATTGTGAGTGTAGAAATACGGCAATATAAGGTAAATAGTTACCAATCATAAGTATATAGCCAGCACAATTTTATTCCAACAGGACGCGTTTACAGCGTAGAGAAAGGAAAAATTCAATATTTTTGAGTTATTAAAAAAATATATCTCGTTTTCTCGAAAACATTCTTTTTAAAATTGACAATTGGTTTAAAATCATGATCTATAATTTCATATTAAAATCGTTCATGTTATTCATACTTTCATTTGTTAATTGTTTTGCGTAATTATTAATAGCGAAAATATTTTGTTTTTGTAAAAAAAAAAACAAATACTTATTGGATTAAATTTCGTTCTATATTAATATATTAAATGCTAATTTCAATTAATGTTTATACTAATTTCAATTAATAAGATAGTCTAATTAAGTTTGGTTTTTGTTTTACTAACTCTACTTTCAAAACTGTTGTTTTACATTTATTTTTAGTTTGTTTTTATAACTGTAAAATTAAAATTTAATTTACTAACGTTTTACTAAAATACTATATACACCAATTTGCTGTTGTTGTTAATTTTGTTTACTAATTAAACAGAGTTTTACTAAAACTAAATTAAATTGAAAAATAATCAAGTTGTATTGCAAACATACTACTACTTAAATTTTAGATACAATTTACTATACCATTCATTAACCGTATAGTAACAATTAATGTCAATGGATTTTAAATAATAAAAAGAAAAATCAATTTTATATATTTTCTAAATATTTTTTTAGCAACACTACATGAGTTGGAGCCGCTGGTTAGCGATGCTGAAGATAAAAAACCAATTGAAAAGTATGCAAATACACAAGTTAATTTTAAGTTTTTCTTTAGTTGAGTTTTTTATATTTTTCATTTTGTTTTAGTATTTTTTGATTTAATATAGAGCAAAAAGTGAGAAATATATAAGAAAAAAAATGGATACTGTTAAACACAATATATAAAATAACTGGGGCGTATAATTTATATGCAATTAATGCGTTAACTAAATAACACTCATACGCCTTGATGGTTTATAATGAATGTTTTCTTAATATTGCTATACTTCTTGCTTTAATTTTAAATTCTTTATCATTATTATTTGTAGTTTAAGTTTTTCTTTCGATAACCATTGTAAATAATTTATTTAAATTTACAAGATATCATCATCACTTTTTCTAAATCAAACTGCACCCTACATCAAGAATCCTAAATGATAGTTTTATATATCGATAAATTTAATTAATTTTCTTTTCTTTTAACTTTTCACTTTCTTGTTTTTAACAAACAAAAAACAAAAACAAAAAAAAAAACCCCAATCAATACTTGTATGGTTTTCTTGCAAAACTCAACTACAAAAATCAAAAACTTGTAAAACAAAATGGATGCTTGCTCTTATGCCTTTGATGCTTTTGAAAAATTAAAAACTGCTTTTTACAAAAATCCTAATCATCTTAAAACAATCAAATCAAACATGATGCCATTATAAACACCACTACCTCCTTTCCTTACAAATATAACAAAAAAAAAAACATAAAAATGGCTTGCATTTTCTTGCACTTGGCTTTAAAATAAACAAAAACAATATTGTTTGAAAATGTTTGTAAAAATATTTTTTTGCACTTATAAACAATATCTTAGACAAGTAACTATACAGGAGAAAAAGGTCACTGCCAGACCCTTCTCTCAACTTATTGATCAAGAAAGAGCCAATCACTTCATAACGAAGAAGGAAAATTTCGGTTTTGATGATATGACCGAAGTGGACAATAAGCAACAACATGCAAAACTACAACAGCAACAAGATGAAATTATAATGAATGGCTCAGCACCACCCCATTCAAAACCAAATTTGGATTTATGGTTTAAAGAGGTAGTAGAGTTACGCAAAAAAGCGGGTGAATATAAGGTCAGTTAAAATTAGTTATCATCAAAATATTCAAATAATGTATTGTAATGATTTTTTGTTTAATTTGTTTTTCTAAAGAGCCGCGGTTGGGGTAGAGAAATTGATCCTGAATTGTACAAGAAACAGCAGGATCTCTGGGATCAGGTCTCAAAACGTAGTTCTTTATCTTCATTATGTTTGGCTTCTACTTTGCCTAGGTAAGTTATCATTTGATTTTTACAGTTTAGATTTAAGAAATACTCTTTTGTAACCCGAGTAAAAAAAAATTTTAATTTTATATTCCTTAGTATCTAAATTGATTCGAAAAATGGCAGATAGAATTAGATCCAGCATTATATTTAGATTATTTTAAACTAATTATATCTAGGGGTTGTCCCGAAACAAGTTAAATTTGAAAGTTTTCTAAAAGAAATATTAATTTAAAAAAAATTAAAAAAAAAACTCTAAAAAGAAATTCATCTCCCTGGCTGGTATTTGAAACCATTGATATGAAGCCATATATAATTTTATCTAATTACATCTTATATCATATCCAAAATACTTTAGATATGCATCTTTATAAAACAATATCTCAAATTTGTATGCAAATATTTTACCATATACACTCAAAAAAAAAAAAAAGACATGAACTAAAATTTAATAAAAAATTTCCTTCAAAATAGTTTATAAATTGGCCTCAATTTAAGTAAAATTTTATTAAAATTTAGCAAAATTTTCTTAAAAAGAATAAAAATTCTTAAGTTTGAGGAAAAACGAAATATTTTATATACTCAGAAATAGTTTATATTTTTCCTAAACAATATTTCTTCATTTTAGGAAGAAAAACAAGTCAATTAAAAAAAAATTATAAATTTTAAGAAAAAACATCTTATTTTTAAGAAAATTGCATACTCAAATGTCATAAAATTAAGTTTAGTTAAAAAAAAAATTTAGGACATAATTAACTCCCATTTAGTTCAACAAATGTGTCTAACTTAAACCGAGAAAGTACTTGAACTTAATGTGTGTTCAGTTTTTGTTCGCGAGTAGTAAAATTAACTAAATTTTAGAAAGCCATTTCTAAATTCAGTTTTTAAGTATACCACTTTCTAATTTTGATGAATTGTTTTCTAAAAATTAGTTCAGACAATTAAATACAAAGAGTTATAAATTTTTTCTTATGTAATAATAAAAATATACTTGATTTTAGAAACTGATGAACTATTTCTAAGGAAAATTTTCATGCAACTTAGTTCAAAAAAATTTTAAAAATTTTAATAAAAATTCTTTTTTTAAGTAAAAGTTTTCTAATTTTTAAAGAATAATAAAATTTTGTATAGAATTTTTTTTTGCTAGAAAACGTTTAAATTATTTTGAATATTCTATTCCAAAAAAAAAAAACCAATTAGTTTTCTTAATTTTCAAAAAAAAAAATATTTTTAAATAAAAGAAATTAAAGTAACCATTTAAAAAAACTATTGTGCATGATTGTAATTTTTGGTTCGTGATCGTGAGTCAAAAATTTCTCGCGTGCCGATCTCTAATCTTAATAGTCTTAAATATTGAACTTCAAGTAGTTTAAAATATATTTTAAAATTTTGTTAGCAAAGGGTAAAAAATTTCGAATTTGCGTTTGTTGACTACAATACAAAATATCGCAGCACATTTTATACATTACGGCATAATGGCTTTCCTATAATTAATGTAGCGCTTATTATACTTTGTATATATCGAACTATTTTTTTCACTTAATAATAAAAAAGTTTAAATTTGTATATGTCAAAAAAAAAAAAAAAATCCCATAAAATAAACTTATGACATTTTTCAATAATAACAAAAAATGTAACTGTGATATTTTGTATTTTTGCAACAATTTCCTTAAACTAGTTAATTTAAGAAGACAAAGGACCCCCAGTGTTCCTTAGCCATAGATGCCGTGTGTCACTTAGGGCGTCCCTTTTTGTACTTCTCTCAAGCAGTACCGTTAATTAACTACGAAAAGGATCTGATTTTGTCACAATTTATTACGTTTCAGGATAATCTGCAATACATTTTTTTAATTTGTTTACCTTTTTGCTAATGAAATTTAATTTATATTTTAAATACATGAATTTATACTAAATTCAATTTAATTTTAAGACAAAAATGTATAGCAAAAAGCTGTTTAAGAGCAGTGTCTCCACAAAGCGGAAGTCCTCCGAAAGTGGGAAAATACTTTAAAGTACTTTAAAATATATGGTAAAATATATTTCCTTTACCATAGAAGTAGGATAAGGATAATTTTCACTTAAAAGAAGTGCTTTTTACTAGATGTTAGAAAATATTTTCTTATTTTTAGGGAGTTAAGTCCAAGTATTTAGTAAAAAAAATTATCTAATGAACTTAAAAAAAATAAAATTTTTCTTAAAACCAAGGAAACACTTCCTAACTAACAGTACAATTTTAGATAATGTATGAACTAATTAGGAGGAAATTTTTCCTGCTTTCTAATAAAAATTAACTTCGCAGTAGTAAAATTTTTCTATAATTTAGAAATTTCGACCAAATTTCCTTTTCAAGGTAAATTTTATTAAATATTGGTAAAAAGTGTCTTTGGCGCCGTTTTCATTTCAATTTTTGTCTAAATAAGTTAGTTTTTATAAATTCTAGTTCATTTTTTTTGAGTGAATGATTATATCATATACCATATTAAAATTTTTTTTTTTATATTGGACCATATATTGTATCATATACAATTATTTCTCATACCACATTGGAAAATATTTTTGATAATGGATCATATATTTTTATATCTTAAATAGTAGAGGTCATATATAATTGTATAAAGTTCTGTATAAGGCATATATAAATAGATATGGTTCTGTATAAGTCATATATAAGTAAATATGATCCCGTGTAAGTCATATATAATTATATTTAGTGTTATATATAATTTTATAAAGATCAATATATAATTAGATTTTCCTAAATATGGCATTATATATGGTATTTTTAAAAAAAATAATGTATGGTAATGCATACTGACATATGTAAATATATATGATAATATATTATTAGATGAGGCCACATATGATTATATATAAACTTTTTTACTCGGGAAGTGCTAGTATAGTAGGTTGTTCTTATATACTCAATACTATCCAGCAAAAAATATTTACCACAATTGCTACAAATTAGTATTTTACAATCAAAAATATAACTACTCCGATGGAAAAGGAAATGTGCCGAATTTAAAAAAAAAAAATATCAGAACAGATCTTATTAGATCATCAAATCTAGCGCACCATATATAATGAGGTCCAATTTACTTTGGTTATTAGATTTAATAAGAAATTAAAAATACTTCTATTTTTATATGCTATTTTATTTTGGTGTCTTTGAAAACTGAATATTTTCGGACCAAACTGTATTTTATTAATGTAGAGACAATGATTTGGAATTGCTTAACTAACATTCCCAACCAAAAAAGTTTAACAATATTATTTTTCACCGAAATTGGATTGCGCACTTCCCGTCCACATAAAATAAATTCAGTGTTAAATTTGATAAAAAAAAAATATTTTCTCAACTCTATTGGTTTAAGAAAACTAAAATCCATTAATAAGATGACAAAATATTTACATTTACCAATTAATAGGTTATGAGCTTCAATTTTATATACTTTGCAATTTTTTTTTCTTTTTTGATTTTTTTTTTTCAAATGAAGTATAAGGACAATATATGTATGTTATGTAGTAATATTTATAGTGTATGAGTGATTCACAAAACTTTAAATAAAATTCACTGTTAAGCGGTTTTTGTATTTTGTTTTAGGTTGCAGCGAATAATATCGCTAAACTAACAATTGACATTAACAAATGGATATGTAAAGTAGAGTTGTAAAAGTATTGAGTATCGACTGATTTTTCTTGTACCCAATACTTCAAAATGCCCACTCGATACTTTCAAAGTTGCATTTTTCTGTATATAAGATTAATTTAGAAGTTTAAATTTATATTTTCTGAATAAGAGTTAATAACTCGAGAATAAATTATCATATTTATTTATTTATTTATTTATTTATTTATTTATTTATTTATTTATTTATTTATTTATTTATTTATTTATTTATTTATTTATAATAAAATGCCGCAAGCCCATAGGGCCAAAGTTGGCAGTACAACAATACAATTACAACAATTTATAAAATAACTTAAAATCATAATTATTAAAAAAAACACATGAATGTAAAAACACGAATTGAATGATACCAGCCTGCAATAGCAAATCTACAAACTCGACAAGAAAATGGCTTTAAAAGTCGATAAAGAGTGTAAAAATTTACGATCCTGGTAAGGTATCGTAGAATTCCACAATCTAGTGGTATTAACACAAAATGACCGTCTCATAATGAGTGAGAAATATCTGGGGAAAATTAAACTATGCGTTCTAGTAGAAGCACTAAAATGGAACTTGTCTAACAAGTATGGCGGATTACTATATTTTACAGCTTTATAGAAAACATAATTTTCCTTAAGTCTATATATTGACTAAATTCACATACCAATACCTGTCTTCGATATTCAGCAACATGATCTCTAAAACGAAGTCCATATATGTAACGAATAAATCTATTGAAGCATTTTTCCAACCGATCAATATTTCTAGCAGATGTACATGAGTAAACCTCAATACAATAAAGAAAATGTGGAAGACACAACGATAGTGCGACACGACATCGTACAGCGAACGGCAAGTGACAAGCAGCATTATAAAGTCTACGCAGTGTCCAACAGACTCTAGATATTCCCAAATTTACATGTTGATCAAAAGAAAGACTATTGTCCAAAATAAGACCCAATGATTTATATTGTGAGACAATTTCCAAAGGCTCATTTTCTAGCAAAATATTTAAATTTATATCAGAATATTTCGAAAAAATCATGATTTTACACTTTAATGTTAAGTTCTAGAAAATTTGCCTTAGACCATTCCACTATACGACCAAGATCACTATTAACACGATTCTCAAACCGATGTAAATTAGAAAACTCCGAAGTTGCTAAAAGTTGAATATCATCAGCATATAACACGTCAAAAAAGATAAATTCTGAAAAATGTCATTTATATACAATAGAAATAGCAAGGGCCCAAGTATAGAACCTTGAGGAATGCCTCACAGTGTGTCCGCCGGGAAGGTATAATACTTTGTTTGTTTATAATTTTTGATTAAATGAAAGAGAATGGATCTTTTATTATAAATGTTTTATTTAATGTCGGCAGTTATGTATGGAATACAATATCAGATAAATGTCCGCCTCTGTTAGCCTCACAAATGCGAGCCTTTTGAGCACACTTTTCATTACATTCTCACACATTTCACGCGGCATTTCATAAATTTCATCACGAATATTTTGTTTGAGTTGCTCATGCGTTTCTGGTTTGTTTGCATAAACCTTGCTTTTTAGATATCCCCACAAAAAGAAGTCCGGAGCAGTCAAATCAGGCGACCGTGGAGGCCAATCAACATCACCATTTCTTGAAATAGCATGTTGTGGAAAGAGGTCTCGCAGTAATTCCATTGTAATCCTGGCTGTATGAAATGTGGCACCGTCAATCAAGCCCAAAGTATGCAGTTGTGGCGTTAAAAAATTTTCAATCATACCATGATATCGCTCCCCATTCACAGTTACCGTTACGCCGTTTTCATTTTCAAAGAAGTAAGGTCCAATGATTCCTCCTGACCAAACTGCACACTAGACTGTCACTTTTAATGGATGCAAAGGTGACTGATAAATAATTTAAAAGCTTTCCATTGCCCAGAATCGACTATTCTGATGCACATTCAAATGAAAATGTGCCTCGTCACTCATTATGATTTTTTTATGAAAATCGGGGTTGACATGGGCGAGCTGTAACATCCTATTGGCATATGTACGGCGGCGTAAATGGTCTTGTGGAAGAAGCTCTTGTGTCAACTGAATTTTAAATGGAAACAAATGCAAATTCTTGTGCAAAATTGTGGCCAAAGTTGTTCTTTGAAGACCAAGCTCCTGAGTATGGCTTCGAATTGAGGTTAATGGATTGTTTTGAACACTTTCTTGAGCAGCAGTAATGTTTTCAGCCGATCTTGCAGTACGTTGTGGTCCATGCTTGGTGATACCTACAGACCCTCTTTCTTCGAAATCATTCACTACACGATAAATAGTGCACGTTGTTGGCACGTTGTTTCTCCCAAAAATTTCACGTAACTTTCTCATCGTCTCAGTAATCGATGATTGATTTTGATAAAATGTTTTAACGATTAAAACACGTTGGTTTATAGAATATTTTTCCATAATAAATTTGCCACGTGTCTACTTCACAACTGCCAAATATGAACTGTCAAGACTAATGTTTATCAAAATAGCGGCAAAATAAAGTAGTATACCTTTCCGGCGGACACCTTATACAACGATTTTGCGATTGGCCCGAAGAAAACAACCATACAAAAATTTTGCTCTGCCAGAGTATTAATACACCGCGATAATAAAAATATGTCAGAAGATATACCCAGGGATTTATTTTTGTAAAATAGCCACAGGTTTTGTATTATCGGAGTGTGCAAATTTTTAAAATTATTCAAATTGATAAAAAAACGGAGTGAACTAATCATCCTCTGCCAGTTTTATTAAAATTCCATAACACGGGTTAATATTTATACATTTAAAATATGTATTTTTTTTAATATTATTTTCTGTATAAAGATACTTTGATAATTTTAAAATCGTATAAATTGTATGTAAAGAAATTATTTTTTCATAAATTATAATTAGTTTTCTTATACTTTTGTGCTTCTTCATTACCATTAGTAATGAAATTATTAATGTAAAAATTTCATTTCCATTAAATGGTAATGAAATTTTCTTAATTTATATTAGTGTCAACTAAGGGTAATGAAATTTCAATGGTTATGAAAAATTCCCAAGTATGGAGTATATTTTTGGATCCAATTTGATCTCCCATTTGTCGGATTAATTTAAATGTTTAATTAATTCCAAAATATATAGCTGGATCTAATTTTATCTGCCATTTTTCGAATCAAATAAGAACAGATATTAAACAAAATCTAATTGGACATAATTAAATGTTTTGCCAGATCAACATATTCTACTCAGGAAATAAAAAAAAATTTACTCAAGCTGAGATTTTAGCAAGTCGATTAAATCAGTTTTAGTTAAATCGAAAACAAATATAATAAATTTTCGCCTTTTAATTTATCTTATTGAATTTTTTCAATTTTATTTCCCATAATTTACTATCATGTTTTATTTCATTTGTACATAATAGAAATAATATGAATATATGATATCAAATCGAAATGAAATCAATTATTTACCAATTAAATAAGATCAACATACATGAACTTCTTCTTCTCTCACATAAGGTACAGTAAAAAATAATAATTAAAATTATTGCCTAACAATTTTCCATCAACATAGATTTTTGTTGTATATGAATAAAATGATAAAGAGAAACATTAGAAATCAACGGTTGCAATTAATAAGCAATCTGCTCTGTTTAATAAAAAAATTAAAGAATTAAAGTTCAAAGCAAAAACTGTGTGTGTGTGTGTGTGTTGTTTTGGATTTTCTAATTTGTTTCAACACTTAATTAAACCCAAAGTGAGGAAGTATACTAAGGATGGTTTTGTAGCGAAAACCAAAAATACTTGTATTCTATCTTGCTCTTATTGAATTTTTTAATTATATTCTCTATAATGTACTAATAAAATTAATCATGTTTTTTTACATTTGAACAATTTAGAAATAATATCATTATGGGATCTAAAATTGAACTAAAAATCATTCATTTATTTGTTTTATTTTAGACCAATTACTAAAGAAGAGAAAGAAGAGGAGAACAATAAGAAAACGGCTCCAATTTTAAAAACTTACAAACCTAGAGTTCCTGGACAGGCTTACTTTTTGGAAAATTTAACAAAAGATGAATTAAATGCACTGCCAGCACGATTCAGTCATATACGCCATCATTTGGAACGTACAACCGGACCAGGTTTAATATCTTTTATATGTCCATAAATAACATATTGGTAAAATTTATTTCTCTATCGCTAGATGTTGAAGAAGGTGCTTTACTACCTTCACCCACTCGGGAAAAATTAATGCCAGCTGTAACTAAACGTGAATCAGAATCACAAAGGGGTAGTCCTAAGAAAACTGCCGCCTCACGTCATGGCTCACCACAAAAAGGCAGTCCCCAAAAGGGTAGCCCCAAGAAAGTTCTTAAATGTAAGTATTAATTTTATTTATAAAGTCTACACCAAAATATTTTTTTTTTTTACAAAATTTTACTACACTCTTAACAGCAACGAATAATTTGTTAATTTTGAGGAAAACCTTTAGTATACACAGATTCACTTCTTTTTTGGCACAAGGGTGTTTCTTTTCTTTTTTTTTAGAAATCTCAATTTTTTCTTAACACTTACAATACACCAAGTTTTGTTCGACAACAAATACCTTATTTTTATAAATATTGTTTTTTATTTTCATAATATGTTTTAATTTATATTAATTCTTGTATAATTTTTGCCAAATACGTTTGTCTTGCTATTTTAATTTGAGAGTGAAAAAAATATGTTGGTTTTAATTTTGCTTGTTAATTTGCAAGTTATTTAATTTATTTTTGCAAGTTTTTCTGTTTCTCAAGCGTTTTTGAGTGCAGTTTTATGCAAGTTTTATTTGTTATATAAGGAAAAGTTTATGTTTATTTTTTTAACACTTGAGAAGAGATAACCTGATTTAAAGGTAAATGAATAATAGTTTTACATGAGTTTTTTTGTTCATAAATATTGGTAACGTTGCTTTCTCTATTCTTCTCGAAATTCTTTATTTCATTGTAAAATAAAATCTAGGTGACCCGAGAAAAAGATATTTATTCTGATTACACAAAACAGATTTCTAAAAAATAGGAATTCGAGATATTAAAAAGTTTCTTCCCGAGTTATGGGTATTTTTGTAATCTCCGAACAAGAGTAAAATTCTTTATGGTTCTTTATAAAAATTCTTTGGTTTTCTATGTATTTGAATTCAAGTTCTCATTTAAAATTATATCTTGAAATGTTCAAGGGAATTTTAAGGATCGTGTAAGAATTTCAAATATGTTATTTTTTTGGACAAATCTTGCAAATTCCTTAAGCATATCCAGAAATATTTGAAGACTAATTAAAAATTTTAAACCGAATTTGAGTATTTTTGCGACATGCAATATTCATCGTTGGGTTTTTTTTTTATATGGTGCTATTTAAAGAGTGTACACCAATTCCTAGATTTACATGGTCCTAGATTTGATATGATTTTTTTAAGATGTAATGAACTTTTGTCTGATCTGATATTTTCACAAATCGAAGAATATCCAAATAATAGTAAATATTTTTACTTCTATTGACTAAGCCCGTCAATTGGTACTTCCTATGACAACTAATATTCTGATTTCATAAGTTCATGAACGGACTTAAACCCTCAAAATTACATTTTTTTTAAGGAAAAGCTTATCAAATCTTAATAAAAATTTATATTTAGAAAATTTTTTGAAATTTTTCTGAAGCCGAAAAGTACAGGGTGGCGCAAAAATAACCTTCCGATGTTTTTTGGCTGTAATTTAAAAAAAAAATGAAAAACTTTGATTCTTCTTGTGGATTATTTTTATTTGGTCTTTTAATTTTTTTTACATCAAGTCGAGAATATGATGTCATGTAAATGGCCGCCGCCACAGTTGATTGTCATTTGAGCCCTTTTTATGGCATTTTCCATCACTTTGGTAATGGCTCTTCGTGGGTTACACGCAGGTTTTCAGTGCCCCAGAAGCGTAAATTTTGCTTATTTAGTAGGCGTTGGACGGCTAGGAAATCTGCGACGAAATTCACGTTGTGCCAAAGTCACCGACCGATTATTGCTTAAATAAATAGTCACCAATATTCCCCGTTCTGGAGCAGTGTAGCGTAACATTGTTTCTTAACGTGTATTTCGCATGTGTTTACTACACAAATGTCAAAACAGAACTGATATTAGGGGCCAATCGCAAAATTTATAGCATTTTCTGATAGGAGGATTACTTTTGCGCCACCTTGTATAGCAATTCGTTGTAATATCGATTTTGATTATTATTGTTTAATTAAAACATAATATTTTGCATCCAGTTTAAACCAATTTTGTATATCTACACTAGAAATATAAAACAAAACATTTGTATCCTACTTTTGTGTCAGTAAACCATAAAAAACACCAAAAATACTAAAGCCCTTTCAATATTTTTGTAAAGTTTATTCAAGTCCGTAAACTTGATGAATATAGATGATTTGTTTACTCTATTTGTTGATAAAGCCTTGATTTCTGTATATTAAATTGATTACATAGAAAAAAAAAAGGTGAAACCTTCTCCTGACAATAGTTACTAAAATTAATCGGCGTTTGAAATTGCGAATTTTTTTCTATATTACGAGGGCGGAATAATAAGTCCGTGTGATTTTGAAATAAACACAGTTTTTTTTTCAATAAAAAAATTATTTATTTTAGCTCAATACGTTTAGTCCAACGTTTCTCCAATTTTTGTATCCATTCCAAAAAATAGGTTTTTTCGCGGTACATAAAATAATCATTTGTTTGATCAATGATTTCATCGTTGGAGCTAAATCTCTTTCCACCGAGCCATTTCTTCAGGTTTGGAAATAGTCACTGGGGGCTAAACCCGGAGAATATGGCGGATGAGGTACCCATTCGTAGCCCAATTCATGGAATTTTGCCACTGAGATTACACACGTCACACGATTACGTTTATGGTCAATTGAGAGCAAACGCGGCAGCCAACTTGCAGACAGCTTTCTTAAATCCAACGGATCATTTAAAATCGAAACCACACTGCCATATGAAATGCCTATGACATCAACAATCTCACGCAATTTTACTCTTCGATCGGCCAACACCATATTGTGGATTTTTTCGACATTTTGGGGTTGTATTGACCTCAATTGGCCGTCCAGAGCGTTCAGCGTCATTTGTACTTGTGCGACCACAACGAAAGTCAGTAAACCACTTTTTTACCATTGAAATCGATGGCGCAGAGTCCCTATAGTATTTATCAAGCTTTTCCTTGGTTTGATTGACGGTTTTTTATACCCTCCACCATACATGGTGAGGGTATATATCAGTTTGTCATTCCGTTTGTAATATGTCGAAATATAGGTTTAAGACCCCATAAAGTATATATATTCGTGATCCTTATGCAATTTTAAGTCGATTTAGCGATGTCCGTCTGTCTGTCCGTCTGTCTGTCTGTTGAAATCACGATCACGACGCGAAGACGCAAGCAGGGGTGCCTAGTTTTACCCAGATTATTGAACATCCTCCCGAGCAGTTTGGTATTTAAAATGAGCAAAATCGGTTAAGCGGTTCAAAAGTTATGAGTGAAAATGTGAAGGTACCTCTAAATTTTCCATACAAATTTGTACAATTTTTCCTGTATCTATTTTTTTTTCTGTTAAGTAAGTAAAAATGTTATTAAGTCTTCTTATTGTTCGATTACATTTATTGTCTTACATACTATGATAACTAAGTTAACGTAAAAATGAACAATGTTAAAGTCGCTAACAGAGCAGACCTCTGTAAATAACATTGCTAAAACTAAATAACAAAAGTTCGTTACATAAATTGACAAAACATATTCATATTACAGTTCATGCAAAATTTAGTATATACGTATATCATCTTCATCCCCTTTGGTGGAGGGTTTCAAAGATTCGGCACAGCCGAATTTAGCCCTTTTTTACTTGTTTTTCGCAAAAAATAATGTTTAGTGAGCAATCGAAATTCATACAATAAAAATATACAATAAAGTACGCAAGCGGAAAATTTGTAAGAATTAGTAAGATAGTTGAAACAGCTGATTGTAAATACAAAAAAAAAATCAACTGCTCAATATGGAAAATATAAATAAAAAATGAACAGTTCTCCAGGAACATTCCAGACTTTCATCTTGCATTTTTTTTTTTTTTTTACTTTTATAAAAAAATATTTAATGTGTTTGGACGAATTCTTTGTTTTTCAAGCATTGTTATTTCAACCAGCTGTTTTTTTCTTACAAATTCTTATTGGCAAACATTTATACAGTAAAAACCAGTAGTTCTCTTGCATTATACTTGTGTAAACAAACACCTTCCAGTAAAAACTTTTACAAATTTGTACGAATTTGTACAAATTTTTGAGTTCCAAAACACACTTGTAATATAATCAAAGTACATATTTTTATATCTAATTTAATTAAAATGTAATTGATTTGATACAATTATACAGAACCAATTTTAGTATCTTATTGGATCTCATTCAAAAACTTTTATTTTTAGCGGGTAATTCTTTAAACAAAATTTTTGCTTAAATGTCTAAGATATGATACCAAATCTGGACAAAGCCATCACAAAATTTAGCATATCTTTTCAGATATGACCAAATCAAATTAGACTCAATCATATCTAATTATATGTTAACATATTAAATCTTTTTTAATCAGGAGGTCACATTTTTTAAAAATTGAGATGACAATGGTATTCCATAGTATTTATTGACTTCTGTACAAAACAAAAAAAATAAATAAATGATCAAGATCGTAGAAATTTTAAGTGAGATAACTTAGGATATAAACATTTATTTTACTTAACTCAAAAATTCGACTTCGATAACCTGATACCAAATATTAATCAAATATTAGATGTCAATCAAATATTTACAAAATATGTTTTCTTAAGAAGTTTTTTTTTTTGCCACATAACTTTCTTTGTATATGAATTACTAATGTGCAAAATTCCACAAAATTGCTAAATGCTTTTAATGTTATAAATAAGTCTAGCAAAAATTTATTGGCCTTGACTTGTTGATGTTCAATATTTTCTGAAATGTCAATTCTGCCTTTCTTTTTGAAGGCACAAATAAATATAATGTGCACTAGTGATATTTGTGAAAAAAAATTGCAGAAAAGTTGCAATTAACTTATTTCTCCAAATCGGTTAATCCATTAACCGATTCCTCGATTATTCGCCTCTATTTAGGTTAATGTCGAAACAAATAATTTAAAACTCAAATAATTATTCGACCCGAATAATCGATTAAAAAAGATAGATTAACCGGTTAAAATTTTAATATGAATCTTTCTGTTATTTTTCTTAACTTTGGCAAAAAAAAATCGTAGCAAAATCAAGCTAAAATACAATGAAATTATTTTTAAATCGACTGAATCAAAGCCAATGTTATTTAGGTTTTTGGTAATATGATAAACAATTTTTATTTCTGTTTCAATTCATTTAAAGAATAAAGGGTACGTTCGTAAATGCAGTAGTTGCGCATCACTGCAGCATAATAAAAGTAAAACGTTCAAAAAAGCATCATTTGGTAGCACTGATTTGCGTCAAACGTTTTTTTATGCAAAAAATTTACAGTGTTGCCGCAAATTTTTGCAACTATGGCATCATTAAAGTTTCTGATGCAATAGTGCGAAATCAGTTTTCTTTTTCGTTTTAATTGATTTTTAATAATCAAAAGTCGTTTCATCTTTCTTTTAATTCTTTTTTACTATAAGTTATTAAAAAGTTGTCAAGATTTTTAATAATATTAATTTTTTACTTTAGGAATCCGCCTTCTTTTTTCGTTTTAATTGATTTTTAAAAATCATAAGTCGTTTCATATTTCTTTTAATTCTTTTTATATTATAAGTTAACAAAAAGCTGTCATTTTGACCATCAAGGTTTTCAATAATATTTGATAATATTATTGTGAACATGTTTTTCATCAAACGTTTTAAAAAGCAACATTTTGCAGTTGTTGGGCAATATGAAAGCATCTGCAACAGCTGATCACGCATCAGCAACAAAACTTGGCATAACTGCCGCAGTGATGCACAAATTTACTGCATTTACGAACGTACCCATATTTATGCAAAACGTTCTAAAAAGTAAACTGTGCAGTTGTTGAGCAGTAGCAAAGCATATGCAACAGATGATCACGCATCAGCAACATAAATTGGCATAACTGCCGCAGTGATGCGCAAGTTTTCTGCATTTACGAACGTACCCAAATTTTTAATAATATAAAATTATATTTTCATGTCCAAAAAATTGATATAGAGCTTTCAACCTTCGTATACATGTGTTTCGAGCTGACAAAGATCTCATTAGAACGGAAAGTTTTAGAAAAGCTAGAGCCTCTAAGCAGAGCTTTTACAAAATACCTATTAAAATATATATATATATTTCTCCTTAGCAATGAAATACGTGACTTATGTTATAAAATAATGATATAAAATTGCTTTTAATTTGAAAACTGTATTTTGTTAAAAAAAAAAACAGTTTCATTCAAAACTTTATGAAAAAGTTTTTAAAAACTAAAAAATCACATGGAGTTTTGTTTCTGATTTGATTTATCAACAAATTTTTATAAAGTAGGAACTTCAGTAGAATTAAGTTGTTTGGTCAAAAATATTTAAGAATTCGCTTATTTAAATTTTTAATTGCACAAACACAGAAAAATCGGTGAGGACTTGTCAGATATATGCGTGATTTTTATATCTTTTCTAATAGATAACCTCTTTAACTATAAAGCTTAAACCAGGTAGTGAAATAGTCAGGGAACAGTGGCAGTTATATCAAAGTTTGTTTGTGAATTTCACAAAAATTATTCATACCATATGCTAGGACTTTGTTATTAAATTTTTTTTAAGGCAGCTCTTGTTTATTAGGATATTTTTTTTTTCTGGAGAGTGTCATTTAACTTTATCGACTATCTATACTGCGTTTTTAAGGGTTTATTCCACTAAACATGTCTGACATTCTTTTCTTCGGAAAAAAACCAAATATTATAAGCTATGATTTTTTAAAAAATCTCAGAATGCTTTAAACTAGAAAAACACTTTAGAAACCAACGCAATACACATAACTTGATATTTCAGCGTTAAGCAGCTCTTTGTGTTCTTATTGATGACAGAAATACATTTTTTTTTGCATTAAATGATTAATCGATTAATCGCCAATTTTTCCGATTAATCGACCCTAATAACCGATTAATCGACCCTAATAACCGATTAATCGACCTAACCGATTAACCGGCAGGGCCGAATAATAGGAAACACACCATTAGCTTTTTTAAAAAACACCTAAATGCTAAACCCTTTATATCTCAGAAACAGGGACTAATGTCACTTTCAATATAAACCCTTTATATGATAGAAGTCCAGTTAAAGCCAGACTTCTGGCAAAATGTAAATGCGATCTTATATACAACTATCTCTAACTTTCTATGCTACTACAATTTCTCAACTATTTACTATTTAACAAAAATATCTTAAACTATCAAATCTGTGGTCAAATTTAGAAACATAAATTACATTTCAAACATAAAAACATCAAAAACTTATAATTAAAAACCTCTAAAGGAATTAACATAGATTAACTATAGTTATAGAGCTAGGTTTAATACTGTAACAAAAACGTCTATCTAAATTATGTGTATTAGTTAAAATTAGAAAGTATATTTATTTAATAAATGTCTATACAAAATTTTTATGTTTACACCTTAGATGAAAATAAATGTATACAAAATTTTCTTTTCATTCAAAAACCCCACTCCACAAAAATCACCACTCTAGTTTTAAAATTAAGATAATCATTAAAAACTCATTAACATTTTAAAAAATCAAATTTTTTCTTCAAAATATCAATCTGTTCAATAAAAAATGTTGAACAAATAAAAACAAAAAAAAAAAATGAAAAATTTTTTTAAACATGATCAAAAAAAAATCAAAAGCACGCTCACAATCGGTTGGTCCTGAACATGAATCACCTAAACGTCAGTTACGCTCAGCTAGTACAGCACCCTACAATCGAACGGTTGGCAAGAAAATACCTACACCTACACAAGGAATAACTGAGCGTAAACCACGGCCATGTAAGTAAAATTCTGAAAAAAACGTAACTACGTTTAATTCATACATCTAATAAAATCAATCATAAATAAAATTGGTTGAATATTTTCTAAAACAAACAGATAATAGAACTTTTTTTGATTTTAAATTTTGTTTTTTTAGTTAATTGTTAGTTCTTCTAAATTTATAGATCTTCAAAGTAGTTTATTTAAATTCTAGTATAATTTTGTTAAATTTTTTTTTTTAAATATTTACTAAAAAATTAGCTGTGGTCTTTATTTGTAATTCAAAAATGGTTTTTAATCTATTGTAAATTGTTCTTAATTGAATTTCTATACATAAATACTATATTTCCATGTAATGGTGTTGGGTTAATGATTCGAATTTCTTTAATAAGTTTAGCATGTTTGTTTTTTAGATTTCATTTTCGTACTGAAATTGTAAACTGTTTATCGATTTTCAATATTCAAATAATTGTTGTTTTTAAATGTTTAGTTTAAAAATGAAACAGTTAATATTATTCATATTTCATTTACATGTATTTAAATATGTTTAAAAAAAACTACATTTCTTTAAGTTATTTTGTTGGGTTTTTAGGGTGTTTTTATTATTATTTTTTCTTTTTATTTAGTTTTACTTATCAATGATATTGACAGCTTCAAGTTGTCTAAATAACTGATATATTTTTATACTTACAACATTTTTATAGAAAGCATTTCGATAATAATGAATAAAAATGTTTAAAGCTTTTACTGAGTTTTACAGTGATAGTGCTATAAGTTCTTAGCAATTGTTCTCTTTATGAGAGCTTTTCAACGATAAAAATAAAAGCTTTTTGTGTATACTATTGTAAACTACTATTGTTTTATTTAAAATTTCAAAAGTGGAACACATATTCTATACAGTTCTTTTTTAATTCAAAACTCCTGTACGTGTGTTAGTGACTGCACTCCTCCTTAACGGCTGGGCCGATTTCGATGAAATTTGTTGTGTCTGTTTTATTTGATCCCTGAATGGTTTAGATTCACAATTGACCTATATGGGTACAATGGGCGTGGCACCTCCCATACGAAGTAAAAATGTATTTTTGTATATCTGGAGTACTGTTACAGTGGGAGTCTTCAAACTTTGTGTGAGCTTTTTTTATAATAATACTCATAATCTCCCAAAAAAATGAGTGCCATCCAAGCAATGGGCGTGGCACCTCCCATACGAAGAAAACATTCATTATTGCATATCTGGGGTACTATTAAAGTGGGAGTCTTCAAACTTTGTGTGAGCTTCTTTGATAATAATATTCATAATCTTCCAAAAAATATGGGGGATCCAAGCAATGGGCGTGGCACCTCCCATACGAAGTACAAATTTATTATTGCATATCTGGGGTACTATTATTGTGAGAATATTCAAACTTTGTGCGAGCTACCTAGATAATAATGTAATCCTATTCCTAGGCAGAACAACGTTTGCCGGGTCAGCTAGTATCTTATAAATATTAAAGCTTTGTTTTTGCTAATTTCAAAATATAAGTTTATTTTTACAAAAAAAAACAAATTAAAGTTTTTATTTATTTATTTTTTTTTATTGCCCACAACTCTTTCTTTATATGTAAAAATATAGCTACCCTTTCCACTACATTTCATTCCCGTACGAAAAGTAGTTCATTACCTCCTCCTAGTGGTAGGGTTCATGCAAATGCTGCTGCCGCTGCTACTGCTGCAAATCAAATGCATTTGTCAACATTACAAGCATCAAGCAAATCACCACAAATGCGTAAAAGCGAAAAAGACAAAACCAATGCTGCTAAACCACGTTCAAAATCATCAACTAAATCACCTAATTCATCAAACGATATGACAGCCTCAAAAATATTGGTAAATGGTCATGCTCATCATGATGATGATGACATAAATGTTGCTGGTAAAAAAGCAAATTTATTGGCTTTAAATCATTTAGCTGTGCCAGGTCGTGATACAAAATTGGTAGAATGTGAGTAGAGAAGGTCATTCAACTAACAAGTGATGTTTATGCAAAACAGGAATGATCTAAATATGACTATTCTTTCTTTTATTTATATAAATATATATTTTTTTGGTTTACCAAACAAATTGCCTAAATAACATAAAACACGTATGAATTCTAAAAACAATGTAAACTGCAATTTAACTAAAACAATTGTGTTAATAAAGATAAAATCTAACTTAATGTTTGCCTTATGTAAATGGTTTGTCACAACTACATATTTGTTAAAGCAAAAAATTATTGTATTCCAAAAATCTTAAAACCTTAAAACATTTACAATTTTGTTTAATTTAAATCAAATTTTATGAAAATTTTATCCAATTGGTGTAGCAAATTTAAAAAAATATCAGTTAAATTATACTTTATTCGTTTAATTACCTTTACATGCTGTAAATGTTGCCAGGTTTAATAAAATTATTAGTAAAAGTGCAAAATATTTGTAAAAAAAAAAATTTAATATTATATATTTTTTTGTCATAGTGCCTTCAATGTTTGTGTAAATTTGTTTTTGTAGTCTTTCATACTAACCTCTTCTCTACAATTGTAAATAATTAAGTGTTCCCTTAAGTAGAACTTTTAATAGCAAAATATTTTATGGCTTTAAGTTGCAACGTTTAATAAACTCCGATTCTACTCTACAACTAAAACTAACCAACTCTTAACAAAAAACTAACGATAACTCTATAACTAACATTTCAACATCACTATCACAAAGCTTTTGTTACTCTTACTCTCTTTATATCTATGTATCTCTCCGTTTTACTCTGTCTTAACAATATAACAAAAAAAAAACTATGATCATAAAAACTTAATAGCAAAAAAAGCTTTATTGAAAAATTGAAAAAAAGAAAGCTCTTAAAGCTTTTAGCATGTGTGTTGCGTTTTTTTTTTAAGAAAAAGCATTAATTTAAATAATATTTTATTAAAATTTTTCTTTAATTAAAGCTGCTTTGTTTTATATGTTATTTTGTTAAAATTAAGTTTAACAGGTTATTTTTATTTTATAAAAACTAATTTTGAATACTAACCCCTTTTATAATAACAATTTTTTAAGTATGCTTTGATATAAAAGAAAACAAAACATAACAAAATTCAAAAATATCAAATAAGTTAGTATATTTATTAAAAAATCATATTTATAAAATCTACTTTTTTTGTTTGTTTAGATGATACTGAAGATGGTCGTGATGCTGCCATTTCTGTTTCCAGTTGCAGTCCCCAACCAGTGGCTGATATTCCTGAAGAACCTATAGTGAAATCGCCACCCGAACCAACACGGGTCAAGAGTCCTGAACAAATAATAATGCGTTCACCAGATCCAGTCAATTGGACTGTACCATTGGATACAGGGAAAACTTTTACTGTAACACAAAATGTTAAAGAAGGTATGTTTTAAAATTATTATCCCATGTAAAAAAGGTCGGATCTGATCACATCTCTTTGCGCGTAATTGGGTTTCATCAAATCTTGGTAAATTTGAGCCTAGTATATAATTTAATTTAATTTGTACTTTAAAAATCTTATTGATTAACTAAAAACTTTATATGAAATTAAAAAAGAATTACAATCATAAAATTATACTTATACCGGGTAATTCTTTATACAAAATTTTGGTCCAAATCGGGATAATGACATTACGAAATTTAACATACCATGTCAGATATGAACAGATCTGGCACCATAAATGATCCCATAAGATTCAAATCTCTGATTAGATGTGGCCATAAAATTTTCACATATGCCATATCTAATCGTAAATGATCAGATCTAACACCAGATCTATTTAAATTTAATTATATACAAATTGATCTAGACAGATGTGGTCTTTTTTACACAGGATTTTTTTTTATACTAATTCCCCTTTTCTTATATCCATACACTGTTAAAATTTTAGGTGAAAATTATAGTAGACCACAAAGTGAAATAAAAGCTTCTACCCCTGTAGAAAAACCACCACCACCACCCCAGTCGGCTCCTCCCGAATTGACTGAACAAGTCAAAATGGACGGTAAGCTTTAAAGCACGCTTGTTCTTCGTAACATCCATATCCAATAAAAAAAAAAAACAAAAAAAACGCTTTTCAATACTAATTCGCTTTCATCATTATATCATCATTAATCTCAAAATATAAAACGTTTTTACAAAATCTAACTCAAAAAAGCTTAATAAAAAAAGTCAATCAAGCAAGAAAGCACTTTTTCGTAACACTTCATTCTTCTTCGTAATCTAATCCCTTAATTAACTCACGTTTGTGATAAAAGCAGCCTGGAAAAATAAACAACAACAACCTAGCAACAATCCTCACAATAACAACAGCAGTAACAATAACAACAACGAAGCTAAGTCACCACAAACTACCCTGAGTCCTACCTCGGCTTTAGGCAAAAATACCTTTATACCTAATAATGGCAATAAAAAGCCTGTACCTGGTACTTCTATACGGGTCTTAGAAGATCCCATGTTTGACGTTGATGTTATAATGGCTTCTGCGGCGGCGGCAGCATCGGCTGGAGCCGCTAATTTGTCTTCATCCTCAAATTCAACAACAACCACAGCATCTACAGCTCGCTCAACAGCAACAGATGTCTTAGAAAAGGCTCGTGATCGCTTTGATCGTTTCTGGGGAGGTAATACCACAAAAGAGGAAAATGTTTAATTTTATTTAGTTTCAATAAATATACATATAAAAAAAATTAAATATAAAGTTTGTTAACTAAAGAGAAACATTTTAAAACAAAACAGCTTTTAAATTTTATACATGAAGAAGATGAAGAAGAACATCTAAACAATTTTTGAATTAATAAAACTAAAATTAAGACTTTTTTGCAGTTAAACATAAGAAAAATAAAACCAACTTATTTAGGTGGGTATTTATAATGAAAAATTACTCAATTTTGTTGTTATTGATTTTCTAAGTTTTATAATTTTTCTTTTTATTTCATTTCACCTATCAACTCTATTGATGTTAACACCTCAAGAGTTCAGCAACGACTAATGTTAAAATTGTTAAAAGCCTAGCTTTTATAAACGGATTAAAATAAATAATGTCAGTAAAATCCTACACCCAATAACATTTTCAGAAAGCTTAAATTAAAAGCTTGAAAAAAATAAGGAATTAAAAATACACAAAAATTTCTTCTTTAAATAAGCTTTGAGTAAGACAAATACAAAAACACACATTAAAGCTTTCTTACGTAAGCATTAAGAAAACTTTTACATACGAGTACATTTTCATACATAACATTACATAACATTTCATTTAGTAAGCAAATACAAAAGTAAAAACCAAAG
This sequence comes from Eustalomyia histrio, assembly GCA_949748255.1. Taxonomy (NCBI): domain Eukaryota; kingdom Metazoa; phylum Arthropoda; class Insecta; order Diptera; family Anthomyiidae; genus Eustalomyia; species Eustalomyia histrio. The sequence continues at coordinate 218,176,040 of OX456523.1, forward strand.
ACACGAAGACCCGTCCAAAAACAATTAAACAAAATTTAATAAATAATAAAACAAAAATAAATTCAACTCAAACATAACACAACAAAAAGAATAACATTAATAAAATTTTAGGCCAACTTATATTTCAGGCATAGAAATTTCCGTCATTAAAGTTACAACACGCGTGGTTCGAAATTATGAACTACTTAACAAAAAAAGTCACCGCAAAAAAAGACTAGAGGTTTAAAGCAATTTTTACCTACTTTCAAATGAAATTATGAAAAATTCGTTATATCAATTTTATAACGAATTTATAGTAGGTTTAAGAGGTTTAAAGCAATTTATGCTCGGTATAAATTAGAAGTTTTAAGCAGACATTTCATTTTAAAGTTATGATTAAATTTGGAGTTTGGGCTATTCAAAAATATTTGAACTGTCAAGAGCAAGGTGCTTCAAAATCCCTTAACTTACTTTTATACCAGGCATGCAATGAAACTATAGTTTTATTTTTAAGTGGAATTAAGATGATTTAAAACACTATTCCTAATTTTGTGGTGTTTTTTTTTCAATTTATGATTTCAGATCACATGTGGAAATAAAATTATTATTTTTTCTAACAACTCGTATGTGTTATACATTTTTCAGAGGGTATTTAAAATAATAACGATTTTAATAATAATTATAAGAAAAAAAAAACAAACTTAAAACTTCATTAGGACCCTGTGCGAGCTGGCTTGATTTAATCTAAATAAAATTAATTTATTTACTAAAATCTTTCAAAAGTTATTTGGAAAATTATTTGAAATTTTTTTTAATTTCTTAGAAATTTATAATTTTTTTCAGTTTAGATTTAGCCCCTGTTTTATAAAGCATAGGGAATGATTCCTCCAGAGGAATTGTATTTATTTTGTTTTTGTTACAATAACAAAATCCACACAATTCTTCTGGCAGAATTATTCCGTTTGCCTTTATAAACACAAGGGGTTAGTTTAGCCACTTCGCATTCAGCCTAAATACCAAAAAATTAATTCTTTTAATTTTTTATACACATTTATTTTGTTGAAAATTCTCAAGTGCTTAATAAAATGTTTAACACAAATTAAATTACAATTTAGTTAGTTTCCAAACAATTTGAAAACTTAAAAGTATTGAAAATATTTTTAATAACTCTTTCATAATTATAACAAAAAGTATTATTGGATTATAATTAAGTAAAAAAAAAATACGAAAAAAAACCAAACTCATTATTATTAAATTAATTAAATAAAATGCATGTTAAATTGATATTATAAAACAAATCCCCATATTTATGTATTATTAAACCAAAGCTTACATTAAAATCTTTTATAAATTTTTGTTTTAAAATGCTGTTAAGCTTTATATCATTTATATGTGCAGTGTAATTTATTTAATTTGAAATTATTAATAAAAAAAATGCGAATTTTATAGTTTTAGGCAAAAGATATTTTCCCCAAAAAGATTTTATCATTTTTATTTAATATTCGACATTTTTTTTTATTGGAGTCTTTAAGCTAAACTTTTAACCCAGCTCAAACGTAAACTGTACTAAACTTGTTTATTGTACATTCCAACGAATAACACTTCGGCTTTAACAGAATTGTAGGCATGCAGTCATAACCAGAAAAGGATCGCTAAGAAATTGGCTAGAAAACAAAAAATGCTAATAATATCCTGGTGTTCCAAAGTACTTACATGGAATGTATTAAAAGCTTAAATCTCTGATTTGTATAATATTTGGTTATGTGATAGAGAAAATACATCTACGGATAACCTGTGTTATTTTAAGCCCACCTCAAGGATTAAAGAGATGAAATGGTGGAAAGAAAATATTTCTAATGTACATAATGTCCATGATTGATGTACGTAAAGCAAAAGTTCAAGCGCAGGATTGTCAAATTGTTCCAAAAAGTTCCAAAAAAAGGCTCCGGAAAATATTTGCTAAAATCCAAATTATTACGAATATAAGAAGAGGAAAAAATATGTGTTCTCTTAAATAAAAAGGACCAAAAAGGTTCCTGTTAAAAATCTTTAAAAGTCCCTTGTTATGAAATGATATAAAAAGCAAACATTCTAAAACAAAATTTTAACAACCTTAATTCATGAGGTGACCTAAAGTCAAAAATAGGTCGATCTAAAAAGTTTTATATCCACAACGTGTCCAACTGGTTTGTGATCAAATTAATTGTTTTGTTAAATTCCACCAATTAAAAAAATAATTATTGAATAACAAAGTTATAGTCCATTAATTCTGAAATTGATTTAATTCGAATTATTATCAATACTAAAACTTTTACACATAATACTCATTACTTGTAATATTAATCTTTTTTGATGAATCTATTAAGGAACTTGCTGGCTATGAATTTGTAAGACAATAAAACTCATAATTGGAGGAATGTAAGGTATTTTGTATTGTGTTGACACAATGTTTGTTCTTTTATTCCAATTCCTGCTGGCTGAACTGTTTATAATAAATTCATTATTGCCATTAAGGAACCAACAATTGGCCGAACTACAGGTTTTCTAACTATTTAGAGGGTTGTTGCTTCTCTAAACGATATTAAAAGTAGAGCAATTTCAAAGCCTTATGCATGGTGCCACTCACAACAATATTTCGAGCAATTTTAATTAAACTTCACGGTTTTGAAATTTCACGATTTGCATAATTTTTTAACATTGTAAAAAATTTCTGGGAACGATGAAGATAATTGCATACGCCAAAGATTTGCCAATCATTTTTGTATCTTCACTCTGTGATAGTGATTTTTGCAAACAGATATAAGGTCATTGCTAGATCATCTCAGATTATATTCTTTATGGTAAAAATATCAAGGTCTATGGAACAATAGGATGTACAGAGTTAAAAATCATATAATCAATCATAAAGCCACCAAGTCACCGATCTAACTGGCTCACATTATATGAACTTGGCTCTGTGGCTTTTTGGCTTAGCGGCTTTTTGATTGGCTCGAAGTCTTATTTATTTAATTAATTTATTTATTTATTTTATTTATTAATCATATAATTACAAATTATTTGTTAATACCCTAACCGAGCACTAGCAACAAAGGCCTTCGGCTCGTTGTAGCGAAAACAGACCAGAGCCTCTGGTGGGAATTGAACCCACGACCCCCGCGCTGATAAGCTAGCACGCTTCCAACTAACCTTCTGGGGCGCTCGGCTCGAAGTCTTACAATATCTTGTTACTTAAATTATTAATCTAAATCTTTTTCAATTTTATCTTTTATTTAACCTTTTTCTTTTGGTAATAACTACATTATTCTTTGAGCTTAAATTTTTTTTTTTATAAAAAGTAACATTTATTTTTCAATATTTCGCTTCTCCATTGTGTATCATCTTCAGGAAAAATAATTATAAACAAAAATGAAAGTTTTGAAAAAATTAATAAAAAAAAAAATTTTTTTAAATAAAAAAAAAAAATTTACATTTAAAAAAATTTTGTTTTTTAAATTAAAAAAAATTTTTTTTTTCAAAACTGTACATAATTTGTCATCACAATTATTTTTCCTGAAGATGCTACACAATAGAGTAGCGAAATATTGAAAAATAAATAATACTGTTTATAAAAAAAAACCTTAAACTCAAAGAATAAATTAGTTATTAATTCTTCTTTTATTTAGTTATTATTTTTGAAGATAATATTGTTGTATCCTTTTATTATGAAAAACGTCGAAATTTGGGAGATTATATTTGGCATATTTAATTTTAAGCATTGATTTCATTTCTTGGTTTGGGCATTAAAAATTTCAAATTTTATATTTAACATTGTGTAGTTGTTAGTCATATTTTTTATTTTTTAATTTGCAAAACAAATTTATACATATGTGTCTTTAAAGCAAAAATCAAATATTTATTAATTTCTTAAAAATAAAACATTTAAAAAATTATATAAGTTGCCCAGCTTCATGTTAAAAAAATTAATGAAAATTATTGCAATAAAACAAGTTGAGTTTAAAAAAATGAATTTATTAATTATTTTTAAAGAAAACATAAAAAAAAACTAATGAAAATATTAATGTTTAGCCATCTTAATCAAATATTAAAAAAAAAATATACTATATACTCTCTGAACAAAAAAAAAAAAAAATAAGGAAAAACTGAAATAGAAAATATAAACAACAAGAAATCCTTTAACCCCAACCAAAAACACTTATTGACATTTAACACAAAAGCAAAAAATAATTACAGAAAAACATAATTTTCCATAAGCCCTCTTCAGAAAAAATAGTTAGTTTTTTAACAAATGAAATAAGTAATAATAAAAAAAAACAAAAAGCACATATTCAGAAAACCCTCAAAAGAACTTTTAACTCTTAAAAAACAAACAAACAAACATATAAACACAAATTAAATCAGTTTTTAGGTTTTAATAATAATAATAAAAAATCGAAATAAATAGGAATTTAATAAATTGAATAACACTGAAAACTATTTTAGCTTGGTAAACAGGAAAAAAGAAAATAAAATCGAAAATTATTTAACATCATTTAAACCAATTAGTATTTACCACAAGCTTAAATAAGTAAGAAAAAGATCTACATAAAATTAAAAAATAAAAATCTTTAAGAAAAATTGAAACATTAAAAAAAGAAAAACAATTTTAATACTTTATAGTGAGTAAGCACCACTGTCTTTAATTAAATACTAACAACAAAAAAATATATAATGTGAATTTAATTAAATAGTGAGCTTTTTTTTTAAAAAAACAACCAGAACATAAAAGTACATACACTCCTTAAAATAGAAAAGTATAAAAACCAACATTTAAAATAAATACCTTTTTTCCATCGAGGTATATTAAAAATGGTCTAAGAAAATCACTAAATAAAAACTTCAAGTGAATAATAAAAAAAATCTTTAAAAAAAACTGTCGTAATAAGCTATAAAAACGATCAATAAAAAAATATATATTTAAATAAAGAAATGCATATAAACGTTTCAATAAATATTTCAAATGAGTTTTATTTATTTAAACTGTTAGACGACAAAATTAAACATTTAAATTAAATTCGGAACCTGTATTTTCTAAGAAACAGTAATTTAAAATTCTATAAAAAAAAATTATAAAAACTAAAAAATAATATATTCTTTCTAATTGATTTATCACTAAATCTTAATGAAGTAAGAACTTCAGTAAAATAAAGTTGTTTAGTCAAAAAAATATTTAATAATACGTCTATTCTTATCGGCGAGGACTTGTAAGGAATATGCGTGATCTTTATATCTTTTCTAAAAGATAACCTCTCTAACTCTAAGGTTAAACCAGGTAGTGAAAGAGTCAGGGAATAGTGGCAGTTCTATCAAACTTTGTTAGTGAATTTCGCAAGAATTTTTTATACCATATTTTTAAGAATTTGTTATTGATTCTTTGTTGAAGGCAGTTCTTATTTATTTATGCATTTTTATTTTTTTTAATTCTGGACAGTGTCATAAAAAGAAAATAAAAACCAACCTTATCGACAAAATGTCCTACTTCGGCAAAACACTATCTAAATTGCGTTTTTAAGGGTTTACTTCCACTCAATACGTCTCACATTTTCGTTTTAAAAGTCTTCAGATTCCTCTGAAAAAACCTAAGATAAAAGGCATGAATCATTCTTTGAAAAATCTCAGAATGCTTTGAATTGTCTTAAACAAACACTTTAGAAACCAATGCAATAGACTTAACTTGACATTTCAGCAAAAAGAAACTCTTTGTGTTCTTATTGATGAATGAAATACATTTATTTTGCATTAAACAATTAAACGATTAATGGCCAATTTTTTAGATTAATCGACTTGAATAACCAATTAATAAATTTTCTGCATTTTCAAATAATTGCACGCAGAGAAAAAACATGATTGCAATATGATCACTGCTACTATATTGTGCTTGCTGCAATCGGGTATGGTTGTCACAACCAAGTTATCGGTTTTCTAACCATCAACATGGTCGCTACCATCATTATTTAGTAAATATTTTACTATTTTATGATTAGCACCTTATATTTTATAACATGATTGGCTGTAACCATACTGTGGTAACAAAAATTCTGACTACGAAAAAAATATGATAATTGTTCAACGATAAAATGCTGGCAACAATCATTATATAATTATACATTAAATAAAACATCAAATTGACATTTACAGTCATAATATTGTCTTGTTTTCATAAAAACCAAAATTTTATTAGTTCAGTCAGTTTGTTTTTACTACAAAATGTCTAAAAAAACAATTATATAATTTTTACTAAAACTGCACAAATATTAGGTGGGTAGAAAATACCTTTCACATGTCAATAAAACATTTCATCAATCCAGTTATTTTTTTTTTAGCTTTAGAAGATTTTTTTAAAGAGGTTTTTCGAAAATTCCCTATACATATAATATTATTTACACTAATTAATTGATTGTCAAAAAGATTCTATTGAAAGATTGTAGGAAAAGGTTTCTTACACAAAATAATAGATATTTATAAATTTTTCTGATAAAAACATTTTTAGATTTTATGGACTTTTTCTTAAACTAAAATTCTCAGATTCCCCATACTGTTTATTAGACTTAATTTCATATATTCCAAAAAACTTAGATTCTAAGGCTTTTCTTTGAAAGAAAAATTTATAGATTCTGAAGACTTTTCATCATGAAAAATACTTAGATTCTAAGGACCTTTTCTAGTAGAAATATTCTTAAATTTAAAGAGCTTTTTCATAGTTTATAAAAGCTTTTCCTTTAAGAAATTTTTTAAGATTAGGAATCATATAATGATTACTATGATTACGTGAAATCATATTATATTAAATTCAATATAACATGGTTATTTTATTATCATACTATGATAACAATATTATTGTTGGCACAACCATAAACGCAAAAATATATGATGCTTTTCGAATATGATTGCCCCAACCATGTTTTTTTTTTTGGGTGTGAAAAATCTAATTAAGGAGCAAATCCAAATGCAAAATATGCCATAATGAGCAGCAAGATGGAATTGACAAATTTGGATTATCCGCCACATTTTCACTAACTGAAGCGCTTTAACCCGGTACAAGACTACTATTTTGCTAATGCAAAAAAAGGGGTTTCTTACAAAATAAAAAGCTATTCATTTTGAGAATTTAAATTACGATTTGAGCACGCAGAGAAACAACATGGTTGGGACAATCATATTCGAAGAGCATCATACATTTTTGAGTTTATGATTGTACCAACCATAGTCGTACTATAATATGGTAATCATATTATTATAATAAAATAACCATAATGTTACCATAATATGGTCCCTACAATTATAGTATCATTCGAAAATTACCATATTATGATTTTAATAAACATTTTATGATCTTGAATATGATCGCCTGTTATCATAGTATACTCAAAATGTTATCATATTATAGTCCCCACAACTAAATTATATCATCCTTCTTATTATATTACGATTATTAATATACATAATATGACTATCTAATATCATGTTATGGAACATTAATCAGCATATTATGATTCTCATATATATTATAAATATAAAATCCCAGCATTTAACAATATATGATTATTTTTTTAAGACATTTTGTAGTAAAAACAAACTGACTGAATTGATAAAGTTTTGGTTTTTATGAAAAGAAGACAATATTATGACTGTAAATTTCAAAGTCATGTTTTATTTGATGTATAATTATTTATTGATTGTTACCAGCATTTTATGGTTGCAAAATTATCTTTCTTTTTTCATAGTCAGAGTTTTTGTTACCACAATATGGTTACACCCAATCATGTTATAAAATAGAAGGTCTCAATCATAAAATAGTAAAATATTTACTATAAAAATGATGGTCGCTACCATGTTGATGGTTAGAAAAGCAATAACGTGGTTGTAACAACCATACCAGATTGCAGCAAGCACAATATATTAGCAGTGATCATGTCGCAACCATGTTTTTTCTCTGCGTGTAAAGCAGGTAGTGAAAGAGTCAGGGAACAGTGGCAGATCTGTCAAATTTTGTTTGTGAATTTAGCAAGAATTATTTATACCATATTTTTAAGAACTAGTTATTGAATTGTTTTTTTTTTTTGAAGGCAGCTCTTATTTATTAAGACATTTTTATTTTTTTAATTCTGGACAGTGTCATAAAAAATGTCCCACAAAATGTCCCACTTCGGTAAAACAGTATCTATGTTACACTACCTTTTTAAGGGGTTACTTCCACTGAATACGTCTCACATTTTCTTCATAAAAGTTGTCAGATTCCTCTGAAAAACCCCAAGTTTATAAGGCATGAATGATTCTTTGAAAAATTTCAGGATGCTTTGAATTGTCTTAAACAAACACTTTAAAAGCCAATGCAATAGACTTAACTTGATATTTCAGCAAAAAGCAACTCTTTGTGTTCTTATTGATGAAAGAAATACATTTATTTTGCATTAAACGATTAATCGAATAATCGCCAATTTTTCCGATTAATCGACCTGAATGACCAATTAATAAATTTTCTGCATTTTCAAATAATTGAAAACACTAATTCAGGAGCAAATCCAAATGCAAAATATGCCATAATGAGCCGCAAGATGGAATTGACAAATTTGGATTATCCGATACGATATTTACGTCAGTGCGCATATTGCGATGATGTCCAGACCTTACCACATCTGTAACGTTTCCAGTCTCTTCAAATGTTCTTATAATCTTGCCAATTCCTTTTACAGTAGGTTGATTATGACGAAAATAATCATGCCGCAATTTTCGAAAAGTGGCTACGTTTAACCCACCCCTTTTGTAGAAAGTTTTCTTCGGTTGTTAAACAATCCATATTCGTAAATAGCACACCTATCACTAAATAAATGACATATTTTTAACAGATGACACCACTAAATGGATAACCCGGTACAAGACTACTATTTCGCTAATGAAAAAAGAGATATTTTGAGGTTTTCTTGTAAAATAAAAAGCTAATCATTTTAAGAATTTAAATAATGATTTGAGGTTATTAAATTTTGATTGAAATTTGTTTTTTCATTGCGTGCGGGAAGACCCATTAATTATGCTTAAAGATAAAACAAAATTTATAAAAAAAAGTTTTTTTTTACTTACCAACACTAATGCAGTGCATTGCTTTATAAAAGGAAGTTAGGTTAAAGACTGAGCAAGGAGGGGGTAGTGTTTGTGAACATTTGACTTAAATTTCACCACATACGGACTAAAGAAATTATTTTCCGTTACATTCCACTCGCAAATCCACAACAAACCGATGTGCTTTATTAAATAAGCGAGTATCTCAAACATACTCGTATTTAGCGTACCAAAATTCACAAAAAAAAAAATGATAAATCACATAATAAACATAAACTGTTAGGAGACTAGCTAGTTTTGAAACTTGGACACTTTGATTGCTTATCATACACGGAATATATTGACTAATTTTCAAAATTTTATTTTTCTCCTTTTTATAATAAATTTCCACAAATTTTGCGCAGTAATACAACATCAGAATTGAAACATTTCCAACTTTGGGCTTATTCGGCCCTACTCTTGATATGTGAAACTAAATACTTAGTATCGGTTCACACGCAGCAATTTTCTTAAAGTCTCTTTTTGCAATTTTATTATCTTTATAGAAAAAGCAAGAAAATTTCGCGTATAAAAAAGTCTATACGTTCTTCCTTCCTCCCTCTCCTATAAACTCGGAATTGCTGTGTATAAACCGGGACTTACATATTAAATTTCTAAGTGATCCAAAATTTTGATAGTTTTTACTGAAAAGTTCCTTATTTTATCTATGCCTTATGTAAAAATGCAAAAACTGAAATAAAACACATAACTTTGATTTGGGTTTTGTAAAGATTTAAAGAAAAAAATATTGTTTTTTTTATTAAAGGATCATTTTAGAGTTTAGAGGGATTTTTACAAATTTTTAATATGTTGTTTATAATTCAAAATTTGTATCCTGATTGGTATCAGTAAAGAAATTTTACTTCAAAAAAGAAAAAGAACAACCAAGTTCATTTGTTATTGTTATTAAGATTAAGTACAATGTTATGTTATAATATTGTATAATTTTCTTTAATGATTGTGTTGATATACTTTTTGAAAAAAATAAAAAAGAAAACTGAAAAAGGACTGCTTTTATATCACAGTAGTTATGCTAATACAGTAAGTCCTTAAAGGGTAGAAATTTAAAGTTTTTCTTTTTTTAATGTAAATATGTATAAGAGGAGTATAATTGTTTTTGTTCAAGATTTTAGATTTTTTTTTTTCAATTGCTTTTGAGATTCTGCTTTTTTTTTTCAATAATTAAGGATAATTAGGTTTTTTTTATTAAATACAAATATTATTTAAAAACATTTACTGATTGGTTTTATTAGTCCTGTTCGTTTACATTAATACAATTTACTATTTTTGGTACAGTAAACAGTAAATGAATCGACTAATATGTATTTTTTGGATTTTTCTATTCATTTCCCGTCAGGAGTTGAGTTTTGAAAAATTTTGAAAAAAGTTAATTAATATTTAAAAAATGTTTTACGAAAAAAAGTTTCGTTTTTTAAGCGTAATTCGAATTTGGGTTTAAGACTTTTTAGGGATTGATTTTGTTGTGTTTATAATTTAATTTGTTGCTTATGTTTAATAAGTTTTGTAAATTAAGAGAACATCATGTATTTAAATGGGCTCTTATGTTTTTTACAATAAATAAATACACAAGATTCTCTTTTGGACAAATAACAAAAACATTAAATTATTTATGTGGAAATAAATAAATTTGTGTGATTATCATTATTTTTTTTTTTAATTTGTAGATAATTTTTATAAAATATTGTAAGTTATTTGTTTAAAATAAAGTTTTATTAATTAATTTATTAGAAACATTTTAATACATCACAAAAGAATATTTTTTTTAAATAACAATTTCTAAAACATTTACTTAAGAAATTGATACTTATGGAGAAACTTTCTGTTTTACATTTAAATTTAACATTATTCAAACACTAAATTATATTTTTTTATTTAATCAATATTTTGGGAAAAATACTTAAAAACTAAAGAACAAGATTTCGTTATACTGCTGTTTTTTATTAGGTTTTATTTTGATACTTTGTTTAAAAACCCAGTCAGTTTTTATTTAAATATTTTTTTATTGTTTATTTAAATTTTGAATTAAATTGCTTTTAAAATTTAGGACATTTAGAAAATGTTATAAATTTAATACTTGTGATTTTTTAATTAAATTCGTGTTTTAATTTAAAAAATTTAATTAATATTTTAAATAAGTTCTGAACTTAATAGTAATATCTTGCATTTTATTCTTTTTCTTATTAATTTAAGGAAATTACCTTTCAAAAATACTTCTTAAAAATTTAAACAAAATTTTATAAAATAAAATTGTGTGTATTCGTTTAATTAATATTCGTTATATTTAGATTATTTTGTTTTTATTTTTTATTTGATTTAAAAAACCTTTCAAAAAAAGAGTTGCAGTTGTACCTGTGGAACCAGTGTTGCCAAAATATTTTCGCAAAACCATGTATAAAAAATGCCACAAACTGCTAAAATACATGACATTGCTTGAAATATTGTAAATATGTAACAATTAAAATTTGTCGAAAATTTCCGCCCTCAACATAAAAATACTGCTAGATTTAGCAGAAACTCGTTATAGATCCACAACACAGGTGGATACTTTTTGTTTTTATGGGGGAAATCCATTCATTAAAGTAGCTTGAAAAATCGGTTTAATGAGTTAATTCCGATGTTTTCTTTTTGAAAATCAGCAATTAAAAAATTGAAGTTTATTATACTGATAATTTTATTATTTTTTTAACATATAAAAATATTGGGTCATTTTGAGTGGTTAATTTTGATTTTTTATTTAAAACAAAAGAAATTCATTTAAGACTTCGGAGTATGAAATGCTGCCAAAATATTTTGACACATTTTTATTAAAAACCCAAAATATTTTAAAATTTGAATTTAATTAGTCGTCTAACAATCTGACAGCCTGGGTTCAAGTCATAGCTTGAGCACAAAAACAAAATACTAATGAACTTTTTTTATTTTTTTGGAAATCTATTTTCTTGATTTTACCTTCGTTAGAGCAACACTAGAAGCTTCTACAACGTTTTTGAAAAGTCTATCATTCTGTCAAATGATGTTATCATTTTGGGATTGGGAAAGTACATTTTACCAGTATCATTTGTGAAAGTGCCCTGCCAGCGCTATCCTATTAAATACACGGAGAGAAAGAACATGGTTGGGGCAATCATTTCATTATATATATCATATATTTTTGGGATTATGATTGTGCCAACCATATTCGTACCATAATATAGTTATTGTATTATGATAATAAAATAACCATGCCTTTACTATAATATGGTGCCAACAGTTATAGTATGATTCGCCTTGCTAGAGGCTAAGTTTTTCTGAAAATCGGCTAAGAATGTTGTGGTCTCGGCTAAGAATTTTTTGTAGTCGCATCATTTGGCATCATGGGTGGCTAAAAATTTGTTAGTTCATCCTGGTTCCAAGGGTCCTTGGTCCAACCATAATGCGCGATGTTAATTGTGATTCACACCTTAACGTCAAGTTTTTTTTTCTCAACTTAATTTGACATTTATTTGTTTCAGTGTTTGACAAATTCATCCATGGAGAGGTACAAGTTAAGATTGTTGAAGAATTTTACGTAAATTTGCGTTCACATCAAAATGCATTTCGCGCATCACGTAATTTTTTTTTCGTCAGCACAATCGATCAAATGTGTACATAAACGGGAGAATTGTGCGCAAATTTCTGCAAACCGGTTCTGTAGGAAATGTGAAAACACCTATGCTTGCTCACCCAGTTCGTTCTGCAGAAAACATTGATTTTGTGGACTTTTTTTAAGAAAAATACTTAAAACGTTTTTTTAATTCTAATGACTTTTTTAATAAAAAAAAAATCTTAAGACATTTTTAAGATTTTTTTAGAAAGTTTTTAGAAATTGTTCTTTAAGAAAAAGTCTTTAGAATCTAAGAAAAAGTCTTTAGAATCTAAGAAAAAGTCCTTAGAATATATGAAAAAGGCCTTAGTATATATGTTTGTTTGGAATATATAAACTTTTATCTAAGAAACAGTTTGGAGAATCTGAGAATTGTAGTTCAAGGAAAAGTCCATAGAATCTAAAAATGTTTTTATCAGATAAATTTATAAATATCTATTATTTTGTGTAAGAAACATTTTCTTACAAAAAAAAAATCATGGGTTCCAAAGACTTTTTTTTATAAAAAATATTTACTAATATTTTGAGAACTTTTTACAAAAACATAATTAATAAACATATTAAAAAAGATTTTTTTTATTGAAAAGAATTTAAAAATATAAAATTTCCATAGAATCATTTTGACAATGAATTGATTAGTGTAAATAATATTATTTGTATAAGGATTTTCCGAAAAATATTTACTATATAATGGTGGTAGCCACCATGTTGATGGTTAGAAAACCAATAACTTGGTTGGGACAAGCATACCCGATTGCAGCAAGCACAATATAGTAGCAGGGATCATATTGCAACCGTGTTTTTTCTCTGCGTGTGGACCTGGACATTATGTGGTTCCAACAGGATGGTGCCACTTGCCACACAGCCAATGAAATAATTGCTCTTTTGTGCGAGAAAATCAATGTCGGTGTTATCTCAAGAGCAATGCAAGAGCTAAAGGATAAAATAATTCGGAACATTAAGGACATTGAACCTCAATTATATCTCAGTCATTGAAAATATGGACCATCGAATAGAGGTATGTCACCGAAGCCGTGACGAGCATTTGGCCGATATTTTAATTCACATATAATTGTCATAGATCCTTGTTTCATAATAAAAAATATTAAGAAAACCTTTTGTTTTATGTAGAATTAACATCGTGCATTATGGTTGGACCACCCTTTGTATGAATTTGTTTGACAATGAGTGAATTGACAAGTGTGAATTGCTATATGTATAGGACATTATCGACAATAAAACCCTGACCCTGACTGAACTGATACAATTTTTTATGATAACCAGACTGTAAATGTCAAAGTCATGTTTTATTTGACTTGTAATTATTCATTGATTGTTGTCAGCATTTTCTAGTTCCAAAATTGTCATATTTTTATATTCAGAATTTTTGTTACCACAGTATGGTTACAGCCACAATGTTATAAAATATAAAGTGACAATCATGAAATAATAAAAAATTTACAATTATAATGATGGTAGCGACCATATTTATAGTTAGAACCTATTTATGAACCAATGACTTGATTGCGAGAACCATACCTAAATGCAGCAAGCATAATATAGTAGCAGTGATCATGTTGCAACCATGTTCTCTGCGTTTATGAACAAAATTTTTAATTTTTGTATATTTCTTGGTAAGAAGAATAATATTTACCCAAAGCAAAAATTTTTTAAGCATAAGCTTTCCTGTTTCTTTATCGAGGAACATATCGTCTAAAACAGACAATTGTTAATCCTTCGTTCCAAAAATACATGGCAATTAATTTTATTGCCAAAATATTGTTTTCTTTGGGGGCTGAGATTTTCGCAAATTTGTCTAAACAGATTTGGATCTATTCACATATTCGTAATTAGTAATATTATAGATTAATTAATACAAAAAAATATATTGTTAGCTAAAATGCAAAACCGTGTAACTAAAAAATATTTTAAAAATTAGTTTAATTGATGATTATGATTTTTGTTTTTATGGCAAAATTGTATGCCTAGAGAAAATTTTGCCTTTGAAAAATTTAAAAGGGTATGAATGATTTTGAGGCACCATATTTGTACTACATTCTCCTACAACTTTTATCGTTATATTATCAACGCTATCAGTTTTATAAAGGAAATTGATGAAATTTTCGTTTTTGCTTCTCCTTTGTTAAAAAAAAAAATAATAATAAAAATGTAAGTTACATTGCTTTGCATTTCACCTCTTAATATTATTCCTCTATTAATATTTTAAATTAAATTTCCACTTTTTGTTGTTGCAACTCCTTTCATTGTAGTTTGGAATTTTTTATTTTTTTTAATATGTTATTTTTATGTAGCTTAAGTCTTTGGTTTTAAGCACTCTTAAAATTGTTTTTCTTTATATGTTTTTTAGATTTTTATTTCAACTTACTTTTACTATAACTTGTTGTTTTTTCATTGTTTTGGTCTTAGCTTAGCTATATTTTAACATTTTTTGTCAAAATTTTTTTATATATGATTGTTTTAAGCATTTTTTTTTCAGTTTCATTGTCTATTATTATTTTAATTTTCATTCATATCTTTGATAGCCTGTAGAATACGCTTAACATGACCCACCTTTGTGACGCCCAAATCTTTGAGGTCTCTGCGACCCAAAGTAAGTAATTCCTTTCCACGTATATCGTTTCGTTGAAAACTATCCACATATTCAGAAAGTTGCATATTTTCCAACCAGGAAATAACTTCGTTAACACTCCAATTGCTAACAGCTTCGCGGGTATTCGTCAAGGGAGGCTTCAATTGTTGCTGACCAGCTGTGGAACCGGAACGCAAACGTGTCCAGAAGGCTCGGGATTTACGACGACCATCACCCTAAAAGAGGGGATAAGATAAGATATAAGTCAAAAACATTCATAAATATTGATGCATAATAAATAAAAAAAAAAATCAAAATGACGAATTCTTCTGCAAAATATACCATTTTCCGTACATTTTACGAAACCCTTCATTATATTTATATTAAATTCATAGTTGTTCAAATGGATTACTATGAATAGAAAACCTAGCACTGTACGGAAAGCCTAATAAAATATTTTTAGCTGTTACCATAACTAATAACTAATAAATAACTTTTAATAATATTAATTTCCATTTTTATTATGGCGATGGCGACCCCAAAAAGTTTTGAAGAATATACGGAACTCTAAAGTACATCCATTCTTAGAAGAAGTACTATAAGCAAGGACTCTATAAACCAGGATGAACAAACTACCAAATTTGTAGCCACCCATGATGCCAAATGGTACGACTACAAAAAAATTCTGATTCGAGACCGCGAAATTCTTAGCCGATTTACAGAAACATTTAGCCACTAGCAAAGGTTGTAGCGGAAGTACAGTGATTGTGATGTGAATGTATACATGTTTGAATTGGTACAACCCTTGCTAGAGGCTAATTTTTCTGTAAATCGGCTAACAATTTCGTGGTCTCGAATAAGATTTTTTTTGTAGTCGCACCATTTGGCATCATGGGTGGCTAAAAATTTGGTAATTTGTTCATCCTTCCTATAAGTACTACACAAAACTATTATAAAAATAGTACTTTTCTTTCTAATGCAATGATATCACACACTTTGTTAAACTGACTTGGGTACTTATATGTGCAATATAAATACTGTTGTTAGTAAAAATACTGTTTTTAGTGCAATTTATTGCACTAAAATTACTACAAATGGAACCCTTTAGAAGTAAAAGACTAAAACCTGCAAATACTTTTAATAAAGTACTAAGAATTGTATTCCATTTCGGAAAAGTTCTAAAAATATGAAAAACTTATCTTTAAAATTTAATAAAAATATTAAGTTAATTTCCTCATTTCCAATTGAGTATTTTCACAGTTGAAAAAAGTTGTAAAAGAACTTTCTTTTAAAATTGTTCTTAAGCCAGAAAGTACTGTTCTAGGGCTAAAATATCCCGTTCAAAATTCGGCTCATTTACTTTCGATTTTATTTAACAGCGTTTGGAAGTTGGGAACTTTAAAAATATATGAAATTTTGATCGTTAAATGTTTAGGAGATATAATTTTTGTAATAATCATACTAATTCGGATACCCCAGGCCTGCCTATCAAAACAATTTTGAACCAAGAACCCGGCTAGAAATTAAAAAGTCGGACTGTAATAAAAGTACTATTTCTAAAATTATAACAACAGAGCCAACTAGCGCTGACATCGGATTTAAAAAAATAAACACAAATGTCGAATCCAAAATTGCGGCGGTGAATTTTAAAAGTTTTTTGAATCAGAAATACATATTTGTAAATGACATTGGGTCATAAATTAAAAACCCGAAATGAAAAATCGAATATGGCTGTGAAAATTTACAATTTTAGGCAAAATGTTTGCCATCATTTTGGATCTGTCGTTTTCTATTTTAAATTTTTTGTTTCGACTTCGTGATGACAGACAAAAAGTCATTCACAATTATGTCTGCTATATACAAAAATAGATCCGCCATTTTGAATTTTTTCGAGATTGTTGCTTTCGATTTGATTTTTTTTCATAAGACCCTTAGCTGATCCTTAAGCTATTGCTTGTTTAATACTCGATTAACTGTGTGATGTGTTTTTTTTTTCAAGCGCCCAGAAATAGTGAAATTCATTTTCTCGGCACAGTGTATATTCAGTTTGTGCTGATGTTTGTTTTATTCGGTTTCTTGTATCCGGTCGACTCAGATGCACTTTTCGTCAGTCAGTTATAGGTAGAAGGAAAAAATTTGATAAATTGAGTTTCCGTTAGCTTAAGGAGGAAGCATATTGAAAATCAGTCAATATTTCGACCCATCTCCCATGCAAGTGTTCGATCAGAGTTGGCCTTTAATGTTATTAAAAAACGAATCCACAGAGATCTGGTTGTTAATAGAGTAGTTAATATATATGTTATATATAATGGATTAACGTCACTGACTGACAAACTGATTAAGTCCGCTAAGACGGGATTTTTAGAATTTTCTATGGGAAAGTCTCCCCCTTAACGGCCCAAGAACCTAAAATTTAAAGTGATTCTTCCCTTGAGTATAAAAAAACTTACTGATAAGGTATATTTTGGAATTTTCGCCAGAGATGTGGTAAAAATTAAGTTGAAATTTGGTATGAAGATTCGTCCTCCTGTATAGACATCAGCCAAGATGGGATGTTTCGAATATCCGAATATCCCTTGAAGTCTTGGCAAACCAACTAGAAAGTGGAAATTTGATACATAGGTTTCTCCTCCAGTGTAAGCATCCACAGAGAGGGGATTTTTCAAAATTTTTACGGTGAAGGACAAAAATGGGAAAAGTCGGCCTGAAGAATTTGGCCAGAAACAAAAAATTTGAAATACATGTTCACTGTAGTTAGCCCATACTCTAACTCAAGGGTGCCCAAGCCCTATGCTCTTGATACTCATTTGTTTTTGTAAATGCTCTTAGCTATAGGATGTGTGTTTTAATACACACAGAGCACTCTGCAATAGCAATACGAAATACACAAAAATCAAATCACTTTTTAACCTAGTTCTCATATAAATCACCTTACCAATTGTTGCTTAAATGCACTTTTTCGATCATTTTATATATAGATTATTCTGTATATATTCTGTCACGACCATTAAAATAATTATATTTTCTTCAAATTATACGTTAGGTAGGATTCCATATAGTCAGCTTGACTTTATTTTCCTTTTAATTTTCATACCTTTCGATGAATTAAACATATGATTTTTTTCTCAAAAAGGTCAAAAACTTTTAAAACTCAGGTATTATTTATTTTGGGGTAGTAATTTAGCATTAATCGCACTACTTTGGATATCAGAATTTTAGATCTAACTTATGGACACATCCCCAGTGTGTGTCCCGAACTCTACTTAAAACATTAACCTGTTATTTTTAGGATTTATTGCATATTGCATAATTTAATTTATGAATCAGATTATGTATTTGTCGGACAAAAATGTCCCTATCTATGTATCGTTCATCTCCTACCCGTTTCTTTTCAATGTTGTGAAGATAGAAAACTATACCACAGTATAAAATTTATTTATGAATTATTCATTTTTTCTAAAGACTTCTGTTATAAATCATTTTATACATAGATATTTTTTGATTTTTACAACAGTTTTATAAATAAAATTTGTTGTTGTTTTACATGTTAACTTAATATCGTTATGCATGTGACTTTTTATGTTTTGTATTTAACTTACCTCTTCATTTGGTGCCAATACATTGAAATATGCCCTCAATTTACCATCCACACATTTTTGCACTGAACATTTCTTCAATTCCATTTCCATACTAGCCAAAGCAGCGCTTAATTTACTCTCTAAATCTTCACGCAATATTAATGAATTACCGCGATCTCTTAACAAAGTACAAGCATCATCATACAATTGTCGCGATGAATCGATTACCTCAACCAATTTAGTTCTTAGCGAAGGTCCCTCCAACAATTTACCCTGAGGATGTATACTCTCTAAAGCATCTTGAGCGCGACAGGCAACAGCATAAAGATCATGTCTCAATGTGGGATGAGATATTATCAAGAATTTAACCCATTTCACTAGCGAACTAACAGCCTCAATGAAATTGAGTAGTACATAACATTCACGCTCTGAAATAACTTCATCCGTAGAGACGGCATATTCAGATGCTGTCGATGAGTGGTCCCGTTGTATGGATATGCTATGCTGTCTTTGTTTCTCCTGCCATGTTTTAAGTGAAGCTTCCAAAGATCGATTGCGACATAACATTTGTACACGATTCTTGTGAAGTATACGTATCATACCGGGTGGTTGTAACCAGGCTTCACCATCCACCTGTATGGGTATTTCTTCCTCACCTAAAATATTAATTTGTACACTTTGACATTGAGCAATACGGTGATGTTGTAGATTTATAAGACGAGAAGCAGCCATTTGTACTGAGCCGAAAACAGCCACAACTTCTAGGATACGATCATCAAAAGAGGGTGGTAAGAACATGTCGTCTTTTTTAGAGGTACCCCAAAAGTTTGTGCCGCCCATGAAACTGTAAAAAAAATACATAGTTAAATTGAATATATAGTAAAATTAAGTTCTCATATTAAAAAAAAAGCAAGTTACACCACCAATATTTCTTATACCAAACAAGGAAGGTATCTTCGGCGTCACTTAAATGATTTTGATTATGTGTAAGAGCAGGCAAAATTAACGAATCGACCCAGCCATTAACAAACATAAAAGTATTCTGAAAGCGCTACATATGGAAGTTGATACATTACCGAAGGAACATATTTTTAGTGTTAATAGTGTTCTCAATACACTAAAATGATAGCTCAGATTTACGATCTCATGTTGGTTTTTTTTTTGTTGGTATTTTTAAAATTTTACAAAACCCAGGAAGAAATTAGTTATAAAGCGTCATGTCTTTTGTTTTTAAAACCTTTCCAAAACATATAAAGTCTCATAAATTGAGTGTTTTCGCAGAATTTAAATAAAGAATGTGGAATAATTTTCCAGTATTCTAAATATCTAAAAGGATATAGTTTCCCTGTATTTAAAAAAACCTTACTTATTTTTTTATGTGGAAACTGCTTTAGAAGATAGTCAGTCAGTCGATCCAGTTAAGTTTGTAGTTCTGAAATGTATATAATATATCTTGTCATAGAGCAATTCCATATGAAAGCGATCACCTTTTGGATGACCCCTCTCCGATTTTAAAATAAATAGTCTCAATCGATTGCCCAGCAAAAAATAATGTACCTACATATTTTTGTTTTTTTTTTTTTTATAGTGACTGGTTTAGTGGTGGTGTACACCACTGTCAAAAAAACTACTAAAGCGATCGCAACGAGTGATAGCTCGTTGGAAAGGTATTGAATCAGGCTTTAATTGAAAAATAAAATTTTCCTAATTTTTCTCAGAAATTTACCTTTTTCCCATGAAAATTAAATTTTCCCATGAAAATTAAATTTTCCGATTTTCCACAGAAGCTCCTAAATGTTCCGGCTAATTTTATTTTTTTTGGATTCCTCATAATTTTTGCTTTAAGAATCAGCAATAAAAAAATGGGCCCCGACTCCTTGTTTGGACAGGAGAAGAGCATTTAAGAGACCACCTTGTTCTCATTGTTTTTATATTTATTATAATTGAATTATTTTTAATTATTTAACATTATTTTATTTTATTATTAAAAATACATTTTAAAAATTATTTTACAGTTAAAAATACATTTATGAAGAAAAAATCTTTCTTATTTTGCTGCTTATACTTAATTACAATATTTATTAAAAATTTCAATTGTCTTGGCATCATTATAAAATTAAAGTAACTTTAAATTTAGCACGTCGGCAGACGAAGAGTACCGCTTTACATTAATTGACATATCAGAAATATTTGGTATGAAGCAATGAAACTTTTGCGTTCCAGTTATAGTTTTGACATTATTATATCTGTTTTGAAGTCGTCGCTCCATGGCATCGTGTTCTTTTTGAGTGCATGTCAGTATATGGCCTTTGCAAACTTGCCTTAGTCGCCATGCGTTTTAGGGTTTCCCCTAACGCATCGCATGGGCCCTTACCGTGGCAAAAAAGTGCCAAGTGGCAAAAAAGTGCCACTCGACCTTGCAGTTTTGTTCTTCTTCAATTATGCAAAGATTGTAAAAATTTTTTTTATTCTTGTACTGAGAAGCCGCGCCGTCTGAGAAAAACGTTACTTTGTCGATTGCATCGAATTTTGATCTTAAGAATTCAAACAGTTTCATTTGAAATAAATAAACGGACACATAATTATGAGCTAAACTCTCCGCGACAACAACAAGGCTTACGGTCTGTAGTTCGTTATCTTCGTTTTTGAAATAAATGCAAAAAGGATGCACCGTGCACTGGTCGTTTGCCCAGTGATAAGCCTGAATTTCATCCTGAACGAGAAAAGTGTAATTCTCGGCAAAGTCGCTTATCACAATGAATTCATTTTATGCTAATTTCTCCTTACTTTCCTTTAGAAATTTCGATTGCATCTCGGATATGAAATTGTGCGCCTTCAGTTCATTCAACTTGAATCCGAATTCCTCGATGAATTCCGGAATCTGCTTTACCACGGTCTCAAGGGAACATCTGCCGCTGCTAATTATCCACTGTTTGAAATGCACCTCCTGAATTAACAGCTGTTCAAACTTTTCCGCCAAATATTGCTCTAGCTCGTCAATCTTCGGACAATTGTCGCGTTTGGACAGATGACAATTTTCCGTGGGGTATGCGCACAACGACTTCGACAGGAGGTCCCTATATGTTTCAATTTCACCGTGAAATACTTTCAATTTCTTGCATGGAAAGAACATTAATTTGATGTTTTGATGAAACATGCAAACGCAGACTGAATGCGTTCCGTGCCTGTCTAATGCCAGCACGCATTCTTTTGGTCGTAGGATGGCAAACTTAGAAAATCCCACTTTTTCTGCTGGGTATTTCTCTTTGAACTGATGGTATGCTTCGGATAGATTACATAATAATAATCTGCGCTGCTTGTGTACTTTTTCTCCATCTTCACGTGTGATAACATAGTCATGTGTACCTGGGCAGGCGCGGCTGTTGTCATCATTGCAGTAAAAATCTTGAATCAATATCACCGTTGCTTCGCTGAGGGTCCTTGAGCCAAATTTCTTGGTGGGAGTCGCCAATATGCCCTTCTGTCGAACTAATTCTTTGCTTCTTCTCGCGATATAAAAAGATGTTTGAAACTGTTCAGAAATCTTGCGTATAGACCATGATTGAGGCAGCACAGATAAAATGAAATATTTCTCCGGAAAAGTGGTCGCTAAATTGAATTTTCTTTTCAACTGCTCAATCATTTGTTTGCCGTCATCAACGTCATCTGCTTGACTGCATTCGTTATCAGAGCCTTCATCAAATATTGTAGCGATTGCACTCATAACCTTGCCTTTTTTATCTTTCCTGTATTTTTCACTTCGCAACTTTCTTTTTCTAATAGGCGTTTCACCTAAAGTGGTAATAGTCAAAGGACTCAAAGACATATTGACCATCGGAATGTCTGCCTCACTATCAGATGAAACATTTTGTTCAATTGTCATTTCACTCTCGGATTGTGGTTGCATTTCAATGCATTTGCTTGTTGAGACAAATCGATTTTACACTTGGGGCAAATGAATTCTGCTTCTTCACCGTATTGTATATTTAATTCATTCATGTATCGCTTCGAAACACCAGTTAATTTTAATACTTTTATCTTTTTCGAACGATGTCCACTCTTGTTAAACGGATTGCAGCAAAATTTATTCATTTTACTTTAAATTGTCTTTACAGCTTCACTCTTTAAAAAAAAAACACTTTAACACTTTCACGTTTAGTATTCAACTGAAATTTGACTCAGAGTGTGTGAAGTATTTATATTTATTTTTTGGTAAAAAATAGGTAAAAAAAAATAAGCGATATTTGCTTTTCTTTAATAGGAAAATTTGCGTGAACTACTGGTCATAAAATGTTTTTTAAAGAGGGACTTAATTGGTTACTGCCAATAAGCCGACCACAGGTCATAAAATGTTTTGTAAATTTTTTAAATTACCAGGTAATAAATATTTCGCCATATTTATGGAAAATCCGTGTTTTATGACTTGTTTCTGCACGTGTCATTTTAGGCGAAATATTTATTACCTGGTAATTTAAAAAATTTACAAAAAATTTTATGACCTGTAGCCTGAGTCGGGTTTGGTGTGCCATTACATGCCACTGCTGCTATTATCCATGGATTTATGGCCGATCTTGTGAAGGCAGGCAGACCATATTCACTACACACTCAACTTGGGGCTCTTAAAAAAAATTGATTTTTTCTTCATAAATGTATTTTTAACTGTAAAATAATTTTTAAAATGTATTTTTAATAATAAAATAAAATAATGTTAAATAATTAAAAATAATTCAATTAAAAAAATATAAAAACAATGAGAACAAGGTGGTCTCTTAAATGCTCTTCTCCTGTCCAAACAAGGAGTCGGGGCCCATTTTTTTATTGCTGATTCTTAAAGCAAAAATTATGAGGAATCCAAAAAAAATAAAATTAGCCGGAAAATTTAGGAGCTTCTGTGGAAAATCGGAAAATTTAATTTTCATGGGAAAAAAGGTAAATTTCTGAGAAAAATTAGGAAAATTTTATTTTTTAATTAAAGCCTGATTCAATACCTTTCCAACGAGTTATCACTCCTTGCGATTAAAGCCTGATTCAATACCTTTCCAACGAGCTATCACTCGTTGCGATCGCTTTAGTAGTTTTTTTTTAAAACAACTTTCAATGAGGTACCTTATGAAGAATTCTTCAATTTTGTCACATGACAGTGGTGTACACCACCACTAAACCAGTCACTATAAAAAAAAAAAAAAAATATGTAGGTACATTATTTTTTGCTGGGCAATCGATTGAGACTATTTATTTTAAAATCGGAGAGGGGTCGTCCAAAAATTTGCCAATTTTGATCGTTTTCATATGGAATTGCTCCATAAGCAAATATTTACTACAAAAACTTGTTTTAAAGGTTAAAATTCATATATATCAGAGGAAAATCTTTTAATTCTTCAAAAACATCTTATAAATATATCAAATTATATACCGAAGGAATTTCAGAGAAAAATCATTTGAATTTTTAGATTTATCAAACTGAAAAACAACACAATTTCGATTATTTTCCTGTATGCCGGTGGTATTGCTTTAAGGCAACCATTTTCTTATTTTATATACATCTTGTTGTATTATATCTTAATAATACGACACGGAGAAAAAGTGATTTTAAGAAAATTTGTGGAACTCATGACACATTTTTATGTTCCTACCTCAGTGACAATAAATATGCATAATCTAATACATATATCAGATGATATAAATAAAATTAAAGGGGGATTTATATTACAGTTTTCAGCATTTGATTTTGAAAATAGCCTAGGTTTTATTAAATTTATTGTAAAATGGCCTACACACAGAGATAAAAAATGGTTGCAACATGATAACTGCTTATATATAGGGTCCGCCAAATAACTTTTTTTTTTTTGAAAATGCTATAAAAAAAACTACTGAATATTTTCTCAAATTTTTTTTTATTTGAAAGTACAATCCTTCAAGTTAATAATGGAAAATAATTTCATTCAAATGGCTGCCTCGGCTGGCCATGCAGTAGAATACACGATCGGTCCAATTTTTAAGCAAATTATCGATTGTGTGCAGCTGTATTTCAGCAATGGCTTCACGAATATTGTCCTTTAAAGCGTCAATTGTCTCTGACTTGTCGGCGTAACACTTATCTTTGACGGCACTCCACAAATAATAGTCCAACGGTGTCAAATCGCAGCTCCGAGGTGGCCAAACGACATCAGCTCAGCCGCAGAGCTGATAATGCGATCTTCAAAAACAGGGCGCAAAACATCGAGTGTAGCTTCGGCTGTGTGGCACGTAGCGCCATCCTGTTGAAACCAAATGTTGCCAATATCCTCCTCTTCAATTTTTGTGAATAAAAATTCGTCCAACATGGCCCGATAACGAGCGCCATTGACTGTAACGGCCACTCCTTGCTCATTTTCGAAGAAAAATTGCCCAATTATGCCTCTGGACCAAAATCCGCACCAAACAGTGACTCGTTTTGGGTGCATCGGCTTGTCAATGTATGCGTGCTGGTTTTCTGTGCCCCAAATGCGACAATTTTGCTTGTTTACATACCCGCCAAGATCAAAATGAGCTTCATCTGAAAAGATGACATTGAAAAGATGACATTCTGCAACATTACCATGATTTTCAAAGTAATGTCGCAATATTTCCCAGCGTTGTTAAAGCGTATACACACAGCACAAAAGACCTACTGTGGTCGCGGTGCGTAGTGCCATTTGAAATAATAAAGCGTATACACAACCATATTCGTTCAGCGGAAGGATAAAAACTAATTATCTGTCAAATCAGACATGCGCTAAGTGTTACTATTCACGAAATAAGCACTAGTTGAAAAAAAAACAACGTTAGATGGCGGACCCTATATTATACTTGCTGTATTCGGGTATAGTTGCCACAATCAGGTTAATGGTTTGTTTATAGGTTCAAACCATCAATATGATCGCTACCATCATTATTATAGTAAAAATTTTATTATTTCGTAATTTCCACTTTCTATTTTATAACATGATTGGATGTTACCATACAATGGTAACAAAAATTCTGACCAGGGAAAAAATATGATTATTATGGAAACATGACTTTGACATTTACAGCCATAATACTGTATTGTTTTCATAAAAGAAAATTTTCAGCTCAGCCATCCATGTAAAAATGATTATATATGATCATTTTCATCTGGGAGGGTTTTATTTTCAAAAATTCATTGTGAAAAAGATTCTTTATTAAAAGTTTTTATCTTTTTTAATGCTTTTCAATAAAATTTTATTTTTTTCTTAATAGTTTTAATTAATTAATTTCTTGGAAAAAGTACTCTTAGTATTAAAAAGAATTTTTTTTATAAAAAAATCTGTAGAGCCCCATAAATGTTTTGTACAAATTTCTAGATTTTTTTTCTGTTAGAAACATTTTTAGATTCTTTGGACGTTTCCTTAAAGTGAAGTTCTCAGATTCTGCAAACGGTTTCTTAAATAAAAAATTCATATAAACTTAAAAAAAAACTTAGATTTTAAGGAATTTATCTAAAAGAAAAATCTAAGAATTTTGCTATTAGAAAAATTCCATAGAATCTATTTTTTTAATAAAAATAGTCCTTAGGTTTATAAAAAAATTTAAAGTATTTTATTTAAAGTCGATGGAGTCAAAAAAATTTTCTTGAAAACGTCATTAATATCAATTTTTTTTCTTTAGGAAAAATATTTCTTAAATAAATATTTTTAAACTTCAAGAACTTTTATTAGTTTCGAATCATAATATAACTGTAGTGACCATATTATGGCAAAATTGTGGTTATTTTACTAGCAAAATATGTTAACGTATAAAAATGTAATTTTAGTTTGGTTCGAGATCATAGAAAATTTTTTTCCAAATGAAAAATTACATTTTAAACATACACTTAAAAAAGTTTGTAAGTTAAAATAATTGAAAATATCATTTAAAAGAAATGATATTTCATTTAAAAACCGGTCAACTTAATTTTCATTTAAATTAAATGTCATTTGTTATTTATTTTTAAATGTTGATTAATCAACTGACACATCCGTAAGAAACAAATGATGTAATCAGTTAAAATAAATGTCAAAATTTTACCTACCAATCATTAAAAAATAAATGTTTTTTTTCATTTATTTGAAATTATTTCCGTTTTTGTATTTTTTTTTTTTAATATACTCGTACAATACAAAATGTATGTATGCATATGAAGCTATAAATACTTTTTGTATGAATGTCTTTGTATATGTATGTGTGTTTATGAAGTTCTTATAAATTGTATTGAAAAATTTTGTATATATACAACCAATTTAAATAAAAAAACAAATTGAAATTTTTTGAATATTTTTTTTTGAAATAGACAGCAAACAAAATTTAAATTTGTAATAACTGTTACGGACACAAATAAACCACAAGTTTCCGTTTTGTGGGTAAATTTTTATTAAATTTCAAACAAATGAAAAAAATAAATGAAACTGAAAAAATCGGTAAATAATAGTAAATTATTTCAAATAAATGTATAAAAAAGTTAATATAGATATTTCTTTGAAAAATAAATGTATGTTCCTTTATTTTTAAATGAAACGGAAAACTGTTTTATTAAACTACAAACAGTTAACTACATAATATTCTGAGTGTATAAGTATTAAAAAGATCAACTATAAAATATAAACTTCATTATTAAAATATAACTTGGCACGGTTAAAAAAAAGAATTGTTTAAACATATGTAAAAATCAATTTTCAAAAACACATGTCTTTAATATTAGCCAATTGCTAATTTGAACATACGGTAAACAAAGGAGAATATAAATAACACAAAAATATTTAGTAAATTTCATCTAAACTCAATAATAAAAATCAACTGTATGTTAGCATAAATAGGCTTTTCCGTTGATTTGTGAGTTAAATAGAGATATTTACAATTGGCATTTCGGCACGAAGAATGTTGATGAAAGTTGTAGCTGACCAGAAAATGCATTCCATTCAGCTTGTGTCTAATAACTTTTTCTGTGTATTATCCATGATTACTAAAATAAAAAATAAGAAAATTTTTTCATTTGGAAAAAAATTTTCTTTAATCTCGAATCAAACTAAAATTACATTTTCATACAGGTATTAAAAAGATGAACTATAAAATATAGACTTCACTATTATAATATGTTAACTATATTATAGTACGACTATGGTTGGCACAATCAATCAATCACTCGTTGCGATCGCTTTAGTAGTTTTTTTTTAAAACAACTTTCAATGAGGTCCCTTATGAAGAATTCTTCAATTTTGTCACATGACAGTGGTGTACACCACCACTAAACCAGTCACTATAAAAAAAAAAAAAAATATGTAGGTACATTATTTTTTGCTGGGCAATCGATTGAGACTATTTATTTTAAAATCGGAGAGGGGTCGTCCAAAAATTTGCCAATTTTGATCGTTTTCATATGGAATTGCTCCATAAGCAAATATTTACTACAAAAACTTGTTTTAAAGGTTAAAATTCATATATATCAGAGGAAAATCTTTTAATTCTTCAAAAACATCTTATAAATATATCAAATTATATACCGAAGGAATTTCAGAGAAAAATCATTTGAATTTTTAGATTTATCAAACTGAAAAACAACACAATTTCGATTATTTTCCTGTATGCCGGTGGTATTGCTTCAAGGCAACCATTTTCTTATTTTATATACATCTTGTTGTATTATATCTTAATAATACGACACGGAGAAAAAGTGATTTTAAGAAAATTTGTGGAACTCATGACACATTTTTATGTTCCTACCTCAGTGACAATAAATATGCATAATCTAATACATATATCAGATGATATAAATAAAATTAAAGGGGGATTTATATTACAGTTTTCAGCATTTGATTTTGAAAATAGCCTAGGTTTTATTAAATTTATTGTAAAATGGCCTACACACAGAGATAAAAAATGGTTGCAACATGATAACTGCTTATATATAGGGTCCGCCAAATAACTTTTTTTTTTTTGAAAATGCTATAAAAAAAACTACTGAATATTTTCTCAAATTTTTTTTTATTTGAAAGTACAATCCTTCAAGTTAATAATGGAAAATAATTTCATTCAAATGGCTGCCTCGGCTGGCCATGCAGTAGAATACACGATCGGTCCAATTTTTAAGCAAATTATCGATTGTGTGCAGCTGTATTTCAGCAATGGCTTCACGAATATTGTCCTTTAAAGCGTCAATTGTCTCTGACTTGTCGGCGTAACACATATCTTTGACGGCACCCCACAAATAATAGTCCAACGGTGTCAAATCGCAGCTCCGAGGTGGCCAAACGACATCAGCTCTGCGGCTGATAATGCGATCTTTAAAAACAGGGCGCCGTCCTGTTGAAACCAAATGTTGCCAATATCCTCCTCTTCAATTTTTGTGAACAAAAATTCGTTCAACATGGCCCGATAACGAGCGCCATTGACTAACGGCCACTCCTTGCTCATTTTCGAAGAAAAATTGCCCAATTATGCCTCTGGACCAAAATCCGCACCAAACAGTGACTCGTTTTGGGTGCATCGGCTTGTCAATGTATGCGTGCTGGTTTTCTGTGCCCCAAATGCGACAGTTTTGCTTGTTTACATACCCGCCAAGATCAAAATGAGCTTCATCTGAAAAGATGACATTGAAAAGATGACATTCTGCAACATTACCATGATTTTCAAAGTAATGTCGCAATATTTCCCAGCGTTGTTCAAGCGTATACACACAGCACAAAAGACCTACTGTGGTCGCGGTGCGTAGTGCCATTTGAAATAATAAAGCGTATACACAACCATATTCGTTCGGCGGAAGGATAAAACTAATTATCTGTCAAATCAGACATGAGCTAAGTGTTACCATTCACGAAATAAGCACTAGTTGAAAAAAAAACAACGTTAGATGGCGCACCCTATATTATACTTGCTGTATTCGGGTATAGTTGCCACAATCAGGTTAATGGTTTGTTCATAAGTTCAAACCATCAATATGGTCGCTACCATCATTATTATAGTAAGAATTTTATTATTTCGTAATTTCCACTTTCTATTTTATAACATGATTGGCTGTTACCATACAATGGTAACAAAAATTCTGACTAGGGAAAAAATATGATTATTATGGAAACATGACTTTGACATTTACAGCCATAATACTGTATTGTTTTCATAAAAGAAAATTTTCAGCTCAGCCATCCATGTAAAAATGATTATATATGATCATTTTCATTTGGGAGGGTTTTATTTTCAAAAATTCATTGTGAAAAAGATTCTTTATAAAAAGTTTTTATCTTTTTTAATGCTTTTCAATAAAATTTTATTTTTTTCTTAATAGTTTTAATTAATTAATTTCTTGGAAAAAGTACTCTTAGTATTAAAAAGAATTTTTTTATAAAAAAAATCTGTAGAGCCCAATAAATGTTTTGTACATATTTCTAGATTTTTTTCTGTTAGAAACATTTTTAGATTCTTTGGACGTTTCCTTAAAGTGAAGTTCTCAGATTCTGCAAAAGGTTTCTTAAATAAAAAATTCATATAATCTTAAAAAAAAACTCAGATTTTAAGGAATTTATCTAAAAGAAAAAACTAAGAATTTTGCTATTAGAAATATTCCATAGAATCTATTTTTTAATTAAAATAGTCCTTAGGTTTATAAAAAAAATTAAAGTATTTTATTTAAAGTCCATGGAGTCAAAAAAATTTTCTTGAAAACGTCATTAATATCAATTTTTTTTTCTTAGGAAAAATATTTCTTAAATAAATATTTTTAAACTTCAAGAACTTTTATTAGTTTCGAATCATATTATAACTGTAGTGACCATATTATGGCAAAATTGTGGTTATTTTACTAGCAAAATATGTTAACGTATAAAAATGTAATTTTAGTTTGGTTCGAGATCATAGAAAATTTTTTTCCAAATGAAAAATTACATTTTCAACATATAAGTATTAAAAAGATCAACTATAAAATATAAACTTCACTATTAAAATATAACTTGGCACGGTTAAAAAAAAGAATTGTTTAAACATATGTAAAAATCAATTTTCAAAAACACATGTCTTTAATATTAGCCAATTGCTAATTTGAACATACGGTAAACAAAGGAGAATATAAATAACACAAAAATATTTAGTAAATTTCATCTAAACTCAATAATAAAAATCAACTGTATGTTAGCATAAATAGGCTTTTCCGTTGATTTGTGAGTTAAATAGAGATATTTACAATTGGCATTTCGGCACGAAGAATGTTGATGAAAGTTGTAGCGGACCAGAAAATGCATTCCATTCAGCTTGTGTCTAATAACTTTTTCTGTGTATTATCCATGATTACTAAAATAAAAAATAAGAAAATTTTTTCATTTGGAAAAAAATTTTCTTTAATCTCGAATCAAACTAAAATTACATTTTCATACAGGTATTAAAAAGATGAACTATAAAATATAGACTTCACTATTATAATATGTTAACTATATTATAGTACGACTATGGTTGGCACAATCAAAATATGCGATGGCAGAAACGTTACTGTGAATGGCGAGTGATACCGTGTGATGATTACAAACTTTTTTTTTGCCCAAAATGAAAGAGTTGGACTTGGCTGACATGTGGTTTCAACAAAACGGTGCCACATGACACACATCATGTGAAACAATGACCCAATTGAGCGGCAACTTGTCTATAGGGACAAGCCCTCAACGGTTGACGCACTGGAAGCCAATATTGAAGAATTTTTTCGTGAGATACCGGCCGATATGTTGTAGAGAGTATGCCAAAATTGGACCCAGCGTATGAACCATTTAAGGCGCAGTCAATATTCACATGAAATTATCTTAAAACATTTAATTATACAGACCGTTCTATCAACTCGAATAAAGATTTCACACATTTCTCTAAGTTGTGTGTTTTTTTAGGCTTTTAAAAAATCAACCATTATATAAAAAGATATCAGTGCCTATTTGATAAAAGAACTTATTTCAAAAACACACAATTGTGATATGTAAAAAACACATTTAATGTGTATAGAAGTTTTTCTATAAAGACGTTCCAGTAAAACTTCGATAAATTACAAATGAAATTAGTGCATAACGAATTTTTAAATTAATTGATTTAAAGAACGTCTGGTATCTTTTAGTATATAAGGTGAAAAAAAGTGCGGGTTAAACTGAAATATGCATATATAAAATTTTTTTGACTACGCGCTTTTGTCCACAAAGTCAACAGATATTTATTTTATTTTAATAAACAGCAGTAAAATTTCTTTAAAAAATGTGCTATCAAAACAATTTAAGTATGGTATTTTTCAAACGTTCTCAGAACGTTTTACTTCTGGTGTATTGTATGCTTTGATAGTACTTAGTTTTTTTTTACACAATGAATACAGATTCATTATAATATTAAAGCCACCGATATTTTTTTTTTTTGTCGCAACCGAAATTTGGCTAATGCAACAGAACTTTTGTTTTAACCAAACATTTTAATCAGATCAGGAATATATTTGGTTGGGACAACTGAATAATTTGGTTGCTGCAACCGAAATATTGAATTGGCAAAAAATTCCGTTATTACTATGAATATGTTTTCTATGTGCAGCATTTTTTGGCTGGGGGAATTTTTAAGGAAGCCCAATATCATGTCCAGGAGGCAAATAGGAGAGAAGAAAACATGAAATTTTAAATCGGCAAATTAGTTTCTACTTGAAACCAGAAAAGAAAAAATAGCCATATTTCCATCGCTGGCAAAAATTTGGATTATAATATATATATGAGCGAAAACTCCGTTCCGGCTTAAACATGAAATAGTTCAAATATCAACAAAAGCTCTATAGTTAACTTAGCTTACATCAAAAAAAAAAATATATATAAAAATTTTATTGTTGAACTCATATAATTGGTAGCTGAAGCCTCGAAAAAAAATCTTTAAGATTTATGTTTTTACTTATATACTTATTGTTGCTTAGAAAGAAATATGATTGGTCTTCAAAAAAAAGTTTACCCGACCTCCCTATTAACACTAATTTTAAAATCGGTCTGATGGAAAAATTAGGCTCAATTATTAAATTTCAACGCCATCAGTGGGTGACCTCCGGGGTAACTTCCTTGTAAGCACATATTTATTCACCCGAACTCACCTTGGTATATTCAATATAACAATTCCTTGCAATGATGGCAAAGGTATCCGTTGACCGTCACATTCCAATTGTACTCGTTGTTCTAAATTTTTGCAAGATTTTTGCAATAACTGCTTTGATCCCAACACACCATACCACATATAATTTTTGGCACGAGAACGGCATTTTTCCGGATGTTCTTCACGTTTGTTATGAAAATCCAAAGAAATCTTAGCATCTATACCAATGCCAAAATAATTATTCATTACACATTTCTCATAATAGCCGGCTAATAAAGTTTCATCGGGATCCATTAGAGGACTAACAGCTGCACAGAGAGTATCCGCATTAGCCATTAAACATTTGGAAATAAACCCAGAGCCTCCAGTTAAATCTTAAGGAAAGAAATTTTTTAAATTATTCTTATAAATATTAAAGACTTTTTTTCAAATTTATACTTGGCCAGTTGGGTAATTTGACTATTGGATTAATAATAGGTAATTTACGATTTTCTTCTGTGCTTGTTTTATCTTTGTCCTTTTTATCCTTGTCCTTATCATCTTTTTCTGGTGTAGCAGCTGCACCAAAATGATCAAAACCAAACAAGCTAGAGCCGGTAAATAAACTATTTTTGGATCCTTTTAAGTTTTGCAGATTTGGTAATGCTTCATTGGGCTAAAAATATCAAAAATAATTAACTTTAAAATCTCATTATTGATCTACCAAGTTTAAGGAAGTTTTCATTGCAATTTCAACAAACTACTAGAGAAAGATATATTTATATACAGGGGTATGATTTAATAGTTTTATGCCCGTAATCTCAAGCAATTCATAACTACTGGCTTTTGTTCGACGGCTACACGTTTGGTACTCGTATCTATTGCTTGAAATTACTGACATTAGTTTAGTATATAGTTTAAAAGTAAAGGTTGGTGTATGAAAATCTTTATAAAATAGAAGCTAAATAATGCAACAGTAAAAGTTATTTATAAGAGGATCTACTGAAATAGTACCTTTTTTTTTTGGTTGGAGTTATTTTACTTAATCAAAGGATAGGTTTTTGTCGGTTTAAATTTAACAATTTTTTGGATTGGGTTTTTTTAAAATCTTCTTACCAATGGTATGAGCGGTCTGATTAATGCCAATGTGGCTAAACGTATATCGGGTTCGGCTACCACGAAAAATCTTAAACCCAATAATCCATAAGCTCGTTCCGACATGCACATACCCTTCGATATTTTTTTCTTCTAAAACAAAAATTTTGTTGCCAAGCAATAGGTCAGCGTGTTAAGTGTGTATTCTAGTTTCTTAGGTATGTAATTTATAGAAAGTTTGAAATTAGAAATGTTTAAATAGTTGCTATTTTTAAGAAAATGGAACTGTTAATGAAAATCTGATTAGAATTTATCTTTCGTTTTTAACTTTGTTAACATCACGACCAGTTAAATGAAAAGGACCTGTTGCATAGAAAAATCAAGTAAAAATTACACAATTATACGTTTAAAAGCCTTTTAAACTATTTTGCCATCACAAATACGAATATAAAATCGAAATAGCTCCATCATTTCGCCTTAAATTTTTTTAAGCAATTTACACAGGTGCAAACACCCAGTTGGAAAAAAGAAGTTAGTTGAAATGCGAACACCTTTCCTGTGATTGATCAAAACATGATTGATCAACATGCTCGAGAATTGTTCGCAGATAATTAATTTACGGTATTTTACAGTAGCATAAATGTTTAAAATATAATGGTGAGGTTGGATAGATTCGGATTTCATTAGCACCCAGCAAAACCACACATTACCAAATAATGGGTAAAGTAATGTATAGCTATAGGGGCCGATGGATAACTTTACACCTTACTTCTTTGATGAATTTTATAGGCGATGAGCCTCAAAGTAATGTATATACCCATTACTTTAGAGGTGATAATAAAGGGTGTCCCAAGAAGAACGCAATTTTTAAATCTGGCAACATTTGAAGTGTCATTGTTTGACATTTAAAAAATTGTTATTGTTTGCTAGTAGAAGGTACGAGGTTAGTAAAAATGGAGCGCTACACGAATGAACAACGCATTCTCATTGTGAAATTGTTTTACCAAAATGGTGAAAGTTTTGCGGCTACAGTTCGCAAATTGAGATCAATTTGGGGTCACAATAATGCTCCAAAAGAGTCAACTGTAAAGAGATTAATTAAATTAAATTTGCCGAAACTGGGTCTGTTAGTGATTTGCATCTTCATGCATACAAAGTTCAATTGACTCAGGAACTGAAGCCAGCTGACCATGGACAGCGAAGGGAGTTCGTTAATTGGGTATTGGAGAGACAACATGAAAATGCTGATTTTGCCGATAAAATCATCTTCAGTGACGAGGCCCATTTTCATCTTGATGGCTTCGTCAATAGGCAGAATTGTCGCATTTGGGGTGAGGAAAATCCTCGAGTGATTCACGAGAAGCAAATGCATCCTCAACGTGTCACTGTGTTGTGTGGTTTTTGGGCTGGAGGAATCATTGGACCTTTTTTTTATGAAAATAAGGCAGGTCAAGCGCAAACAGTCAATGGTGTTCGGTATCGTGAAATGATAACCAGTTTTTTCTTGCCTAGAATTGAAGAAATGAATGTGGAGGGCATGTGGTTCTAACAAGACGGCGCCACATGTCATACAGCCAGAGAAACAATTCAATTGCTGCATCAGTCATTTCCCGGTCGTGTTATTTCGCGTTTTGGATATCAGAATTGGCCGCCTAGATCGTGCGATTTAACATCATTAGATTTTTTCCTTTGGGGTTTTTTGAAGTCGATGGTTTACGCGAATAAGCCGACGACGACTCAAGCCTTAAAAGAGTAAATTTCATTAAAAGATCGCGTGCATGCCAGCAAAGCCGCGGCGGCCATCTGCACGATATATTGTTCCATACATAACCTCATTCTGTCTACTTTACAATATAATAAAGTTTCACCATTTTTTTTTAAATATCTGTGTTTTATTTAAAATTTAAAAATTGCGTTCTTCTTGGGACACCCTTTATAAGGGGTTACTTATATGATTACGAGAATGAAAAAAGTAATGTGTCTAAAAATAGATTTTTAAAAAAGAGGAATTTTTATTAAAAAAAAAATATATTTTAAATAAAATATTTGTTATTAAAAATAATGTTGTCAAGATGGGAATCGAACCAGAGAGGTTGCCAGCCAAGAGCTCTACCCACTGAGCTATCGACGCATATGGTATTTGATTACATTACCCTTTTGCTTACAAAAAAACACAAAGTAATGTATCTAAAAATAAATTTTCAAAAATATTTCAATTATTACTTTACATTTATAAATCATATATTATGTAATCAATAATGAGTTACTTATTAATTTATGCTTGCAAATAATGAAAAAGGTAACGAGCTATAATTACAAGGTAACGCATGAGAACATCGCACCCATTACCAAAGTTTTGCTGGGTACTCAAATATTTTTAAACGCAACAAGTGATATCAATATTATACCAAATTATTAAGTTTTTTATTGAATAAGATGTTTGTCTCATATAGAAAAACCATTAAACTTCTTCCTACAATCTGAACGTTTATCTAGTTTACATAGAAAAACATTTTCAGATTCTAATCTTTTTTGTATAGAAAAAAGTCATAAAAATCTAAACGCTTTTTGTGGAAAAAGTTTTTTAAAGTAAAATATCCAGAAAATTCACCATGTACTGAGGGTTTTTTCTTATAGAAAAAACACTTAAATTCTTAAAAGTTTTTCTATAAAATTGCTTGGATTCTGAGGACTTCCTTCTATAGAAAAATTCTTTAGGATATATTTGAAAAATCCTTTAGATTCAAAGGACTTTGTCATTGCAACTTAGATTTGAGTTACTGTATACTTTCGGCCACAGCAGCCACATTCTCATCAGTATGCATCGTACGACGATGGGAATAAGCAGCAAACCAGTTTCACGAACTCTTTGCTTGAATAAATTACGCGCGGTGGATGTTTCATTTTGGCGAAAACTTCTTTTAAACAAATGGACAATTTGGACAATTTGTTCAAGCGTACAATGACTCATTTTGGTGCGCGGAGGTATGCTACTTACTGGTAGTCAATATTTAAAATAAGAAAAGTCTATCAGTGTCAAAATAACGTATGGTTTGAAAAGATGCCTGTATTTGCACCAGCCTGTAGAGTGGATTGCAACAAAAATGTATTAGATTAGGTATAACAAATTGTAAGCATATACCCAGGCGTATAAGTGCTTTGTTTTTGGCATGTTTTACAATGAGCTAATTTTTAAAACATTTTTCAGATTTTCTTTTAACAATTCCATTTTCTTACATAATAGCAAACGTAGTACATAGTAAATAGCTTGAAGCATAATATATAAATATGTTATATATGCATAATTAGTATACACTATTTAAGCAATAATTTTGAAATACATACCAATTGCGTTAGCTAAATATTATTTTGCATTTACAAAACAAACAAACAAACAAAAATATAAATATACAAAAAAGTAAAGTCCTGAACTAAAATTTTTAAATATACTTATTGCTTATAAATATTTATTTATCATAGAGGTCTAGTTATTAAAGTGTTAAACAAATGTGTCTCACCTAAATAATAAAAACCTGCCAAAAGTGTTTTGTTCGTATTGTTTTTTACCTATGCGAGTTGTTTTATGATTTCAGCCAAACAAACTTACCTTAAACAAACTGCCACAGCTGATACGACGACTAGCGGCTGGTGATGAGCTAAGGAATCGTGCATGTTCAGGATCCAAATTCAAATAGTTTGGATTGAAACCCGAATGGCGACGATCCTTTTCCTTATCGAACTCACGTACTGTTAAGCTAGCAGCATGACTGGAATGTCGTCGTATCTCTGAGGGTACACGCACTGATAATAGACTATTACAGGCATCAGGATCTAGGGGTCTTATAGCATCTCCTCTAAGGGGGGTGGGTGGTCTAACAACAACACTTATCTGTGGATGATGAGGATTTACATCATCAAAAGATTCTTTTTTAACCGAGTCATCAAAAGTAATGCGCTTTACATCTTGTCCAGGTCCGAGTTTCTTTGGCGATGAATGGTTGTTGCTATTGTTATTGTTGGTCTTCAAACAGGATGTATTAGTTGTCTCACTAACTTCAATCCGTATGGCTGTGGCTGTTGATAACTCATCTTCCGACTGTTGGCCACTGGTCGTTGTTTTGGTAGCTGTTAAGTCTCCATCCAATGATTGCTGCTGTTGAGATACAAGTTTCGAAGTTGTTTGTTTAGTTTGTTTAAGGGAAGTGCGTTTTTTGGAACGCTTTTTTTTGTGTTTTTTGGTTTTGTTTGTTGAATTAGATTTAAAGAAATAGAAAATGTTAAGTTACCTTAATGGTGATGCACAAACCCTCATATTTAGATAAAAGATTTTTGTTTTAATCTAGTTTTATCTAGATAAACTTACCTTGAAACTCTGACGAGCTATATCATTACCTTCCACGAATTGTGCCAGAGAACAATAACGAGGAGGTTCACGTATCTTCTGATCATCACAACGATTGTCTATTTCGAAGACTATATTTTCAAAACCAAATTGTTGAGGATTGTCATCGCTATCCATATGCACTAAGCTCGGCTTATGGGGAGGTGAGGAGTTACGTCTTCTTGGTGCTGTTGTTAAGGGCTTTTTAGCTCTTGCTGGTTTTGGTGGTGGTATTGGATTAATAATGCGCTCCGAGCAGAGTGTTGTTGTGTCTTCGGTGAGTGTGTTGTCGATGGCACATGTAATATCTTGACCCAATACGGAACTTATATCATCCATAAGACTTTCACCGGGCATTTGTTCTGTTTCATCACTTGTTTCCGGTGAATCAATGTGACAAAAATCGGAAGAATCTAAATTCTGAAATTTTATAAACGATTAGAATTAATATGGAGTTCTGACTTGAAGTTATGTATTGGTAAGGTACATACCTGTAAAAGGTCTCCCAATTGTAAAGCCGATGCAGACTGTTCAGCCTTATCAAATATTTCCGATGCCAGACTACATTCTTCATTGCTGATGGCCGACAATATATCACTAGCTTCTCCTGGTATTTCTTCCGAACAAGAACAATCATCCTGTAAAAAAAAAAAATTACAAAAAAAAACATTTCAAATTGTAATTCTTAAATTTTTGTGGGGAAACATACAGTATTCCCATCAGTATCAATTATGGTTATATTATCACTTGTATACACATTATTAGAATTTTTAGGGTTTTCACTATTGCTGGGTACCTGTAGCTGGCAAGTGTGTATCAATTGTCCATGTTCATCGAGCAGTGGTTTTACTTCTTCATTGTATTCCTTTTGTTTATCAAGTTCTTTACTCATATAATAGTTACGCTCAAATACTTCAATGGGACGATAGTCCGATAAGGGATCCACCATTTGTTCACAAGTTAAAAGGGGTACTTTCAGGCAATTTCTTTCCATAGGAGTAAAGGTACTTTCTCTGCCAGGTGAAAGACGATTACCATCATCGTCTATATTAGCGCCACCACTTAATGACATACGATGAATTTTATAAGTAGATTCACCATTTTCTTCTTGTTCTTGTATCACTTCTGGTACGCCAGAACTACGACGACTGTCGGCAAATTGTCTGGGCACTGGTATACTGAAGCTATTAAAAAGATCATCCAAAGACTCACGTCGTGTATCGGGTAAAGGAGATATGCATGTTAGACGAGAAGATTCCATGGTAGGTGATATTATGTTAATAGGTGGTATTATAGGCAAAGGCGAGGTACAGGGTGTTGAATCACCGGATGCATTTGTGGGTATCTTCAAGGCTTCAAAGGGAGTAACAGA
This sequence comes from Eustalomyia histrio, assembly GCA_949748255.1. Lineage (NCBI taxonomy): Eukaryota > Metazoa > Arthropoda > Insecta > Diptera > Anthomyiidae > Eustalomyia > Eustalomyia histrio. The sequence goes on from OX456523.1 coordinate 218,215,877, forward strand.
TAGCCGGCGCTGATAACGTTTAGGACGGCCAGGTTCAGAATGTTCCACAACATTATACATGGCACGTTTAACACTATTAGCACGACTTTGTAAAGCTTCCCGTTCGTTACCTCGAAGAGAACGACTATTGCGTCTCTCTACATTTAATTGATCTTTTTCAGTTTTTTCAATTGATATGTTGGGATTTCTACAAAAAAGGGGAAAATGAGGTAAAAACAAAAGGATTTTGGCTGGCAAGAAAACAAATCAACTTACAATAACGAAATGGATGAAGCTGAAGGAGCTGGTGAAGATGATGATGCTGATTGTGCTATAATATTACTAATCGTAGTATATAAGTCATTGCCATTGTGAGGACCATTTTCTTCTTCTTTCAATGCATCTAATAACATGTTTAATTTCTGTCTTAATATATCACATTTTGCTGTTAATTGATCATCTTCTTTACGATGTTCACACATGCGTTCCAGTAAATCATCTATGGTCTCACATAAAGTCTTTGTAGCCGACATTAGAGTGGGTAGATCATCGGTTTCTACAATAGATCTTAAATTTTCATTGACATGTGTCACCATGCCAGTTAGTAGTGCTTCCTGATCTGAGGTCAAAGACATTTTCGGCTGTTTGGGTTGCACAGAAATGGGTTTTTCAAAAACCATAATGCTCCAACGATCCAACATTTTAGTGCTGGCAGTTTCATAACGTTCCAAAATTTGTGGTAAATTAGCATCATCATCACAAGATGAACCCCAACCTAAAACACGAGCCAAATCATTACCAGTACCCAAAGGTAAAACAGCAACTTGACATTGTTTCTAAAAACGAATGAAGAGAAAATTTATGATCATGGTATTTTTTACCAAAAGAAAAAGAAAGAAATTATTATCGAACTTACTTGCATACTAAAACGATCAATTTCACTTAACACCCATCCCACAGAACCATCTCCGGAGCATACCAGTATACGAAACATTTCAAAATGACGAAATAATCTTAAACCCAAACTGGGACCAGTAGACATTATATCGAATACTTGAGCAGGATTTAATAGCTGTTTAAATCTTCTTAAAAATTTAACTCCCTGATTGTCTCCCGACTTAGAATTAACAAACACCAACAGCGGAGAGAAATTTCCCTTGGGACTAACAACATCCCAAGCATCATCATTTCCTATGGAATGTACACTTGTGGGTGGCACCACCGACAATTTAGCTGGTCCCAGTGGACATGCTATAGGTATATTAGGTCTACAAGCTACATGAACTGTCGTACGACACCATAAACAACGCCAATCTTGTAACCGCAACACCGAACCACATGTTTTTTTACATACCGCACATGAGGCCGACACCGGTAAGTTTCCTTCCATCCATTGATGTGGCATAACAATACTGCCCTCGCGATCTTCGATAATATCCTTACCCACTGTAGCCAAAGTGGTCCATTTACAATTGGCTATAGCTTTGGTAGCACAGCGGTTGTGTACCTTACATTTACATACTTCACATGAAAAACCATGTGAAGTAACACCTGATAGTACATCTCGGCAGACATTACAGTACGTGGGCCTGGCATGTGACGTGTCGTACCAGCGATGATTGTTGGCAAATATATCATGTTGTTCAATTAAGAAACTGTCACCTCTCGATCTTGGTGGTATTGCAACCGATCTTAGGGAGCTAAGCCAGTCCTCCATTTCTTGTCTGGATTCAGCACACAATACCAAAGAACGAGTAGGGGTTATAATCTGAAAATATTTAAAAATAATTTTTTTTTTTAATTTTATATATGTATATTGTTAACAGTTATTTATAAAGATGCGATTGTTAATGACGATTCGAAAAAATGTACACACGGACTATGTTACTTATTGTAATTGTACATATTTGAGATTCATTTAAAAATTAGCCGAAAAGCTTGATTTTAACCTAGCCTAGTGAAAATTCCACACTGAGAGAAAAAGCTTTATCATACTTTTAAGAAACTCCATTAATATAATTTTCGTGCGAACATGATATAACCCCAATGGAGATTATCTTAATCTCCGGAATTGGCAGGATGCCCAAAGTTTTTGTGGTTTAATAAGATAATTTTCAAATTTGGCAGCAGTGACAAAGAATTTTTTTTTTTATTTTTTTTTTTAATTTTTTTTTTATTTATATTAATCATTCGAGGGCGGATCAATAAGTCCGTGACTTTTCGAACTTCCCTCGTAGTTATACGAAATGCAATACTGATCCCATCAAGTACCACCTGTTAATACACTACTGTCAAATTTTGAGCAAGTTCCGTCAATTACTTTGTGTTTAACGGCAGGATTTTTCGAGGTCCGTAAAACAGGTATTTGTTTGATCAATAATTTCCGCGTTGGAGCTAAATCTCTTTCCACCGAGCAATTTCTTTAGGTGGGGAAATAGTCACTGGGGTCTAAATCCGGAGAAAAAGGCGAATGAGGAGGCAATTCGTAGTCTACTTCATGGATTTTTGCCATGGTCGATTTTGAGCAAACGCGGCAGCCATCTTACGGAAAGGTTTCTCATACTCAAGTGATCGTTAAATATTGAAACCACTGAGCCATGTGAGATGCCTATGTCTTCCACAATCTATCGCACATTCAATCTCTGATCGGCCAGCACCATATCGTGAGTTTCGTTCGGCATTTTCCATGCTTGTAAGGCCACAATGAAAGTCAGTACGCCAATTTTTTACCACTGAAATCGATGGCGCAGAGTCCCCATAGTATTTATCAAGCTTTTCCTTGGTTTTTTCGCAAAATGTAATGTTTAATGAGCACTCGAAATTCACTTTTTTCCATTTTTAAAAAGTTCACCAGGTTGTATGTTTTGAACAGCTGTTTAACGCAAAGTAAATGACAGACCTTGCTCAAAATTTGGCAATAGTCTATTAAAAGGTGGTACTTGATGGGAGCAGGGTTATATTTCATATAACTGCGAGGATCCGCCCGTATAATTACAAGCTATGTACTAATACGCTAACCCAGCGCTAGCAACAAAGGCTATCGGTTCATTGTAGCGATAACAGACCAGAGTCTCTGGTGGGAATTGAACCCTCGACCCTCGCACTGATAGGCTAGCACGCTACCAACAAGCCGGGGCGCTCTAGTAAAAAAAAAAGAACTGGTCGTCTTTTTTTTACATTTCCAGCTGGGAAGTATTCAAAAAGTTTATAACTTTCAATATATCAATTTTCAATACTCTTTATCGAATGATAACACTCCTACTACTTTTATTTATTTTAAAACTTTAAGAATAATTTACTTTTAAAATATCAAAAAATATTTTTTATACAATTGAAAAATTTTTTATTTAAGGGGAAAATGTTTGATTTTCCGAATCAGTAATATTTACCATTAAAGATTTATTTTTACATTTTTGGCAATTCTTCAGTGGTAGCCTGTCTTAAACGATACCTTGCATTTTTTAAAGGGTTTTAAGATTATCGTTAATTACTCGTAGTTAATGTTTTTAAACCAAGTTTCTTTTTGAAAAATAATAAATTCAAAAATTATTAATGCATTTAAAAATTATCTAACTGTTGTGTGGCATCAGTTCATATGTAGCTGACATTGATTGATGATTACCTTCAATAAAAAAATGTCTATGACAATCTCTTACATATGCAATGACATCACAAACCTATAGAAATACTAACAAAATAAACTCGTAACATCACACAATACTTATATAAATTTAATGGTAGTTTAACCCAGCAAAATTTTAAGAAAAGTGACACTTTTGTTCCATTACTACAGGCGTCATAACAGTTATATAACCATATGAAGATCTGATTAAGAAAGAAATCATTGGAAGTTTAAAAAATTATGAATCGTTATATTTAACAAGAATTTAATAATTCCTTTGCAAGGAATAATTTACTTTTAGTATGAGTTCTGGTACCACAATTTTATGAAAAATATTTTGTTGGAATATTTTTATTACACACAACGTTCAACATAATGGGAGTAATATCTATTGTCACTCAACTCAATATTATTTTCTAAAAAGTTTTCTACCAATAAGCATGAACAGACGTTTATGTTTGTATTAAATTATTTATGAATTGAAAAAAATAAATAAAAAAATTAAGAAAAAACTGGAACTATTTAATATTGCATGACCCTAAAGACCTCAACCTCAACTGGTAATATTTTGTGAATGATGATGAGATGATGATTTTAATACAAAGTAAATGCACTTTATGAAAGCATTGAAAAAAACGATAAGTTTTGTTTACTCAATACTGTTAAAGTGAGGGGTATCAAAAAGGTCAAGTGATGAAAACATTCTTCAAAATGAACTTGAAAAATAAAAATAAAAAGGTGAAATAGAAAAAATATTGTAAGAATTGCACTATGGTACTTATTTTTACTAAAACGCCATTTCGCATATATAACTTATAAAATATAGAACTTACACAAATCTTTAGAACGTTGGTTGGGTGTCCCAAGAAGAACGCAATTTTTAAATCTGGCAACATTCGAAGTGTCATTGTTTGACATTTGAACAATTGTTATTGTTTTCTAGTAGAAGGTACGAGGTTAGTAAAAATGGAGCGCTACACGAATGAACAACGCATTCTCATTGTGAAATTGTTTTACCAAAATGGTGAAAGTTTTGCGGCTACAGTTCGCAAATTGCGATCAATTTGGGGTCACAATAATGCTCCAAAAGAGTGGACACCGAGCTCAGCAAATTGGTGTCTCCAAATCCACTTTGCAGCGAATTTTGACGAAAGATTTGCATCTTCATGCAGCTGTACGTGATGATGTCGCTCAAACTCCATCCACCTCAATTCGACACCGAGCTCAGCAAATTGGTGTCTCCAAATCCACATTGCAGCGAATTTTGACGAAAGATTTGCATCTTCATGCATACAAAGTTCAATTGACTCAGGAACTGAAGCCAGCTGACCATGGACAGCGAAGGGAGTTCGTTAATTGGGTATTGGAGAGACAACATGAAAATGCTCATTTTGCCGATAAAATCATCTTCAGTGACGAGGCCCATTTTCATCTTGATGGCTTCGTCAATAGGCAGAATTGTCGCATTTGGGTAAGGAAAATCCTCGAGTGATTCACGAGAAGCAAATGCATCCTCAACGTGTCACTGTGTGGTGTGGTTTTTGGGCTGGATGAATCATTGGACCTTTTTTTTATGAAAATGAGGCAGGTCAAGCGCAAACAGTCAATGGTGTTCGGTATCGTGAAATGATAACCAGTTTTTTCTTGCCTAGAATTGAAGAAATGAATGTGGAGGGCATGTGGTTCCAACAAGACGGCGCCACATGTCATACAGCCAGAGAAACAATTCAATTGCTGCATCAGTAATTTCCCGGTCGTGTTATTTCGCGTTTTGCAGATCAGAATTGGAGACGAACGAGTACTGCATATTTTATATGAAGAATTACGTATGAAAAAACTATTTGGAAAGTTAGTGCCGCACACATTAACAATTCAACAAAAACTGGATCGAAAACAAATTTCTCAGCGTAATTTGGAGCGTTTTAAGCCGAATAAACCCGACTTCATGCGTCGTTTTATAACTATGGATGAGACTTGGATCTACCACCATGCTCCTAAATTGAAACAAGAACGTTTACAGTGGACTGAAGCTGGTTGTTCAGCTCCAAAGCAGGTGAAGTCACAACGATCAGCAAAGAAGGTTATGGCATCAGTTTTTTGGGATGCAAAAGGAATTTTGTTGATTGATTATCTTCAGAAAGGTAAAACAATCAACTCTGAATATTATTGCAGCCTTTTGGATCAGCTGGATGAAAAAATTCGTGAGAAAAGACCTGGTTTAAAGAAGAAAAAAAATTATTTTTCATCAAGACAATGCACCTGCTCACAAAAGTGTTTTGACAATGGCTAAATTCAAAGAATTTAAGTACTAATTGCTTGAACATCCACCGTATTCACTAGGTTTGGCTCCCAGTGACTACTATCTCTTCAAAAATCTCAAACAATTCCTTTGTGGAAAGCATTTTTCGTCAAATGAAGAGGCCATATCAGCCGTAGACGGTTATTTTGCAGAGCTTCCGGAAAACCATTATAAGGATGGGATAAAATTATTTGAAGATCATTGGAACAAGTGTATTGAGCTTCTAGGAGATTATATTGAATAAAAAAATATATTTCGTAACAAAAACAGTATTCTTTCATTTCGAGCGCAGGAACTTTTCAACCAACCTGTATTTGGCAAGACAGCCATTGTTCGTTTGAAATATTGTAAAAAATTTCAAAAATCCTAACTGAATAAATAAAAATTTACAATATATTTAATAAAAAATTTTCATTAAAAATACAAAAAAAATTAAAATGTTTGTTAGATTTCATATTTTGTGAAAGATGTAATTTTATTTGCCAATATTTACCCTAGAAGACCCATTGAATATTGAAATATTTTAAGATTTTTCTTTTCAATCTTATAATCTTTTAGATACATAATTTCAGTTACAACATGCAGCATGTAATAAAATATTAATTATGGTCAGTTAAGGCCGAGCATCTCAGTACTATTTGGGACATATGCATTGTAAATAAAAAAATTCTTTCTAAAACCATTTATGATGAATACTTATGTTAAAAAAAACTCAAAAAATTTGTAGAAAACTTATATTATAGTTAACTTATTAGGTGAAAATCTAGTGTAGATTTTTTTTTTTTGAAATATGCAACTCTACCACATTTATGATAGGGAGAGTCACATATTGTTAAACAAAAATTTACCTAAATATAACTTTGATATTAGTGACTCAACCTTTGCTAAATATGTTAAAGTTACATATTTAAACGTGAAAAATTTTCACGAAGTTGCAGAATAACCTCATAAGAATTTATAAAAATGCTGCCAGGTCTTGGGAATTTTTTGCTTTGCTCATTTAAATGTACAAAAAATATATTTTTACTTGGATAAATATTAAAAACAACAAAAGCTAACAAATAAATAATAAAATAATAAAAATAAAAATTCCCGTAGGAATTTTCAGAAAATCAAAAATTAAGAAATTCCACTCAGACGGAATTAAAAAACTCCGTCTGAGTGGATATATAACCCGCAGGTGAAACCTATAAACCGAATTTCAACTTCCTAGGTTTGGCGGTTTTGGCAGGCCATTAAGTTGAAAAATTACCCTAATTTGCCTCAATCCGTAGCATTTTCTAAAAATTAAATATTATCTGATGTTTAATAAATTTAAATATCTTAGGGTGTTAAGTGGGAGGCTTTTAGCTTTCTTTCTCCTCCCCGTTGGATTTTACAAAAATCCCGTCTTAGCTGTTCACTTAAAAAGGTTTGTAAGTTAAAATAACTGAAAATATCCTTTAAAAGAAATGATATTTCATTTAAAAACCGATCTACTTAATTTTCATTTAAATGAAATGCCATTTGTTATTTATTTTTAAATGTTGATTAATCAACTGACACATCCGTAAGAAACAAATGATATAATCAGTTAAAATAAATGTCAAAATTTTACCTACCAATCCTTAAAAAAAAACAGTTTTTTTGTTATTTATTTGAAATTATTTCCGTTTTTGTATTTTTTTTTTTTAATATACTCGTATAATACAAAATGTATGTATGCATATGAAGCTATAAACACTTTTTGTATGAATGTGTTTGTATATGTATGTGTGTTTATGAAGTTCTTGTAATTTGTATTGAAAAATTTTGTATATATACAACCAATTTAAATAAAAAAACAAATTGAAATTTTTTGAATATTTTTTTTTTTGAAACAGACAGCAAACAAAATTTAAATTTGTAATAACTGTTACGGACACAAATAAAACACAAGTTTCAGGTTTGTGGGTAAATTTTTATTAAATTTCAAACAAATGAAAAAAACAAATGAAACTGAAAAAAATGGTAAATGATAGTAAATTACTTTGAATAAATGTATAAAAAAGTTAATATAGATATTTCTTTGAAAAATAAATGTATGTTCCTTCATTTTTAAATGAAACGGAAAACTTTTTTATTAAACTACAAACAGTTAACTACATAATATTCTGAGTGTTGTCTACACTGGAGGAGGAACTTGCATACCAAATTTCAACTTTCTAGGTTCAGCGGTTTGGACAGGCCGTAAAGGGGGAGGCTTTTTTCCCTAAAATCCAATTTTTACCACGTCCCTGTCCAACATTCTAATTCGTATTGATAATTTTAGGTTTCCAGGGAGATTTTTCACCTTTTTGAACCTCCCCCTAGGAATTTCCGAAATAACACCTGGTGTATGTCTATACCGGAGAAGGAACCAATATACCAAGTTTCAACTTCCCAGCTTCAATGGTTTTGGCATGCCTTCAAGGGGGGAATTTGTTCCCCTTTTCTGATCCTATAACTGTGTAGAACAGCACAAATTTTTTTAGCAAAAGAAAAAGAAAAAAATTTTGTTGTTGCTGAAAACAAAATTTCAGCAAAAAAAAAACTAAAAACTTATATACTTGATATATAGGGTCCGCCAAATAACTTTTTTTTTTGAAAATGCTATAAAAAAAACTACTAAATATTTCCTCAAATTTCTTTTTTTATTTGAAAGTACAATCCTTCCGGTTAATAATCGAAAAATTTCATTCAAATAGCGATCGGTCCAATTTTTAAGCACATTATCGATTGTGTGCAGCTGTATTTCACCAATGGCTTCACGAATATTGTCCTTTAAAGCGTCAATTGTCTCTGGCTTGTCGGCGTAACACTTATCTTTGACGGCACCCCACAAATAATAGTCCAACGGTGTCAAATCGCAGCTCCGAGGTGGCCAAACGACATCAGCTCTGCGGCTGATAATGCGATCTTCAAAAACATGGCGCAAAACATCGATTTTAGCTTCGGCTGTGTGGCACGTAGCGCCGTCCTGTTGAAACAAAATTGTTGCCAATATCCTCCTCTTCAATTTTTGTGAACAAAAATTCGTTCAACATGGCCCGATAACGATCGCCATTGACTGTAACGGCCAGCCGAGGCAGCCATTTGAATGAAATTATTTTTCATTATTAACCGGAAGGATTGTACTGTCATATAATAAAAGAAATTTGAGAAAATATTCAGTAGTTTTTTTTATAGCATTTTCAAAAAAAAAAGTTATTTGGCGGACCCTATATAACACAGAAAAAATATTAAACAATTTTAAGTAATTAAAAATATTTGGTAAAATTGAAATGCGATTTCTAAAAATTTTTTGTTTGAAATGTTTGTAAATTGTTATTTTTCATATAAAAATTCTTTGAAAATAAAAATTTAAGTTACAAAAAAATAACAAATTTTTTTTTGTATTTACAAATTACATTATTGGTGCCTTTTCGAAAAATATTTTTTTTTTTATTTACAAAAATATTCTATTAAAGATGTTCCATATTACAAATATAATTTTAATTTTATTCTGTGAACCTTTTTTCTAATTTTTCCACTAACTCATTTTTTGAGTGTGATAAAAAACCTCAATGAAATTGCTGAAAAAGTTCATTTAAGCAAATTTCCTGAAAGCGGGGTACTAAGTCCAAATGTAGTTTGACTATAAGAATTGCATAGACAGACGGACATCGCTAAATTAACTGATATATTACATACTCAGTCGATTGGCATAACATAGAATATGCTGGGTCCAGGTCCATTTTTGATTAGCAAAAAAATCAGTACAAATGTATTATGCCCACTCCATGTAGTGGTGTAGGGTGTAAAAGTAGTGGTACTAAATAGTTGTAGTGTTGTTGAAAATAATTAAAGTTCAAGTTGTGTCATTGTTTATTTCTTACAAGTAAAGTCGATGTTTGCCAATGATAATTTCTACTTGGGATGCTATATTTTACATTAAGAAAATTTTATTGGTTTGTTTGCAGTTTACCTATCCATAGTTCATGGGTTTATAGAGTAATTTAAAATTATATAATTTGTTATCAATTAGTTTTTACAAAACACCGACCGCAAATGTCATATTAAATGTGTTACATTTAGTGAACCAATAACCCAGTCATAGCTATAATATGTAGTATAATACTATGAGTTTATAACTAATATAGTGAAATTTAAAATTTTCTTACCTTTGAGGTCAAAGCTAAAATAACTAAAAAATTAAGAATCAATTAACAAATGTATTTAAAATAACTAACAATTACTTAAAATTAACTGAAAAATTTTTTGGTTAAGGAGTGGTAAAACATAAATTAATAAAATTAAATTAAAAATTAACAAATCAATAAAGGTTGTCTTTAAAATTGCCTCGAAATCCAATCACGTATTCGCTCGGCAAATAGGCTTTTTGAAACTTTTCTTGCAATTTATGGCAGAACTTGCGTATAGCGGCCAAGTTATTAATTTGTTGACGTTCTGTTCGAGTTGTTCTGTCATTAAATCTGAGGCTTCGCAGTAAAAAAGAAAAAATTGATAACTAATTGTTAGTCCTAGAGATTTGGCAAATGAGTTGTGAAGCTCTCAAGATGCAAGACATAACCAACAAACCCAAAAAAGTTTTTATTTTTTCAACGTCTGTGACTTTTGCGTCACGCTGCCTTTGAAAGTTTGTTTGTTTGTATTTCTTACAAGCAAATTAAAAATGCCATCAAAAAAAAAACTAAATTAATCAAGCGGTGTTTTTGCAAATTTCGCTACTAGCTTGACACATGTTAAATGTAGAATTATGTTATGGCTTCGTGTTCTTACAGATTTTGATGGAGGAACTTTTGACCATTTTTTTTAAGATGCACTTTTTTGGTTATGTTTTAAAAAGAAAAAAAATGCTGCACTCTGCTCTTCAGAAATGTCTTCATCGTTCTCAAACGATTCGATTGAATTTGCAGAAGATTTACTTATTTTTACACACTGAAACATATCATCTGGCTCACATTAAAATTCTGAGCCGCCAACTAGCTCTTCATCAGAAACTTCTGCCAACTATTACAAAATTTTATTTTCTCTTTTATCTTTTTTCACTTTAATGTTTTTTTTTTGATACTTCACGTTAACAAAAAAATTTTGGATAACTTTGATTTTTACTAGTGTTTGCAATTCGGTTAATCGATTAACCAATTCCTCAATTAATCGCCTCTATTTCCGTTAATATCAAAACAAATAATTTAAACTTTAATAATTATTCGACCCGAATAATCGATTAAAATAGGGTTAAATTTTTAATATGAATTTTTCTGTTATTTTTCTTAAAACTTCCTAATTTTCTTAACTTTGGAAACAAAATCGTAAAAAAAGCATCAACTAAAATACAATAAAATTCATTTCAAATCGACTGTCTTAAGAAATATGATAGACAATTTTTATTTTTGTTTCAATTGCTTTAAAAAATAAATTTTAAATAAAATAAAATTATATTTTAATGTCCAAATTATTTAAATAGAGCTTTCAACCTCCGTACACATAACAAAAAATCTCGAAAACCTATTAAAATATATATTTTTCTCCTTAGCATTGTAATACGGGAATATGTCCGTATATATACGGGTATATTCCCAACAAGCACTATGACGTTACATAACAGTTCAATTGAGAAGTCCCCGGCCTGACACATATGTAGATGGCGCTCCTAGACTTAAATCGAAATGATTTTGAGTTAGCCATAGTCTTCAAAAGCATTTTTTTGTTGTTCTGAAAAAAAGTATAAAGGAAAAGGGAAAAAATACAGTTGAAGTAAAAACTTGGGTTGATGACGAGTTTCCGGACACTGTCCCAGGAAAATCAACCATCAAGGATTGGTATGCTAAGTTTAGACGTGGTGAAATGAGCACCGAAGACGGTGAACGCAGTGGACGCCCAAAAGGGGTTGTTACGGACCAAAACATCAAAAAAATCCACAAAATGATTTCGAATGACCGTAAATTGAAATTGAATGAAATAGCAGCTACTCTAAAGATATCAACTGAACGTGTACATCATATCATTCACGAATATTTGGGTATGAGAAAGCTCTGTGCAAAGTGGGTGCCGCGCGAGCTCACTTTTGACCAAAAACAAGTCAGTAAAAACGAAGGCGAAAATCCATGAATTGGGCTTCGAATTGCTTTCGCATCCACCGTATTCTCCAGATCTGGCCCCCAGCGACTATTTCCTGTTCTCAGAAAGAAAAGGTGATCGCCGAAACTGAGGCCTATTTGGAAGCAAAGGACAAGTCGTACAACAAAAATGGTATCGAAAAGTTGGAGGGTCGCTATAATCAATGTATCACCCTTAAAGGTAACTATGTTGAATAAAAAAAAACGGATTTTGCCAAAAAAAAAATGTGTTTTAGTATGGTAAGCCGGGGACTTTTCAATTGGCCTAATATGTTATAAAATAATAATACAAAATTACTTTAAGTTCGTACACTTTGTTTTCTAAAATTCTATGAAAAAATTTATAAAAACTAAAAAATAACATTTAGTTTAAATGATTAATCTCCAATTTTTTCGATTAATCGACTCGAATAAGCGATTTGTCAATTTTGTATATTTTTCGAATGACCTAACAGATTAACCGGTAAGGTCGAATAATTGGAAACTCTAGTTTTTTCCCTGTACTCCATATAATCACATGTAATATAGTAAAAAAAAACTTACCGAAGTAAAAATACTCGAAAAATATTCCAAAATAAGACAATCACATCTGTCATAAAATTTACGATATTACTTGCATGGAGTCATAGCTTAAAATAGCAGCACTGTAGATTTCTTGATCCGTGACTTGATTTTTACTGAAAAGTAATGTTTGTTGCGAGTAAGGCGTCGCGAATAAATTTAGAACACGCTGTAACTATACAAAGTTATCTGCTAACTGGAAAATACTATTTTAGTAAAAATAAATATTTTAAACACCTTTTACGATACAGTAATTTTCGTTAGTTATATATTTCATTTGTTTTTAAATAAATGTAATAATAGGTGTTCCATATTTTTGCTGTATATATTTTATTCTATATTTATTTTTTTATTTTTTTAATTTTCCTTTAACATTCTATACAAATTATATCGCCATTGTTTTATAAATTTTATACTTTGAAAACAATTTTAATTTATTTTGGTGCGTTTTTCGCCTTTTTGCAAAAATTTCAATGGTTTTAAAAATGATACATTATATTTTTAAATTCTATGAAAGAAGTCTCTATTGAATAATAAAAATTAGAGGTGAAGGACACCCTGTTGAAAACATCACCGCACGTCCTGTACAAAGTCTATTGTTTGCTTATTTTATTGTTTTAAGTTTATGATCCTTTTGGTCACCACATAATAACCACAATATCAGTTTAACTTAAGCAAGCAACAAAATAAAATGTACGTACATACAATTACAGTTTGTGCATTTGACAGTGTAAATTAATGGTAGCTCATAGCCATAATAATACCTTTACGTTTCTTTAATATCTTTTTGACTGATTAGAGTTTGATTATATTACTTCATATGTACTATACAACATTGTTGCATGCTTTATTTTTACCTCAAATGAGGAAACACATGTTAATTTATATAAGCTCCGGTTTTTACGGTCAAAGTTCATTTTAATTGCAGCAACATATGGGATCGAATATATAAGATAATTGAATTTTATGGTCAAGATACAGGATATGACATATGTGGTATTGTATAATGCAATTTTGGGTCGGCCATATTTCATGAAACTATAGTACTTTATAAAGCTATAAATTATTGGTGATAAGAAATTTTACAAAAAACTAGTTTAGAAGAACTTACAGCAATAACTGCTTCTTTATTACTTCTGATTTTCTAGTAGACATAATCTTAAAACTGACATAATTTTAAAATTAAATTAGGTTGTTCATATAACCCATGTGTTTAATGTTGTATGTATTGAATTGTCCTAACAAAAACTAGAGTTGCTTAAATTATGTTTTTTAAAATATACAACATTTAAAAATAGTATGGTACAACAAGTTTATGTATGCTTTAGTATGCTACATTTTGACAAGTCTCTTTTAATAAGGACAATCCAACACATATATTTAACATTTAGTATACCTTCAATTAAAAAAAAAAAGACATGAATTAAAAATTAATCCAAAATTTCCCTTAAAATAGTTAATTTAATTAAAATTTTATTAAAGCTTAGAAAAATTTTCTTAAAATTAATAAAAATTCCAACGTTTATGTAAAAATCAAATAGTTTATATACTCAGAAATAGTTTATACCTTTTTTAAGCAATATTTCTGGATTAAAGGAAAAAAACAAGTTATTAAATAAAAATTTATCAATTTTTTAGGGAAAATATCTCAGTTCTAAGAGAGAGTACTTGAATTTAATTTGAGTTCAATTTTATTAACTAAACTTTAGAAAGCCATTTCTAAATTCAGTTTGAAAGTCTACCACTTTCTTATTTTTAAGAATTTTTTCTAAAAATTAGGCAACCAAAAACAAAAAGTAATAAATTTTTTTCTATGTAATAATAATAACAAAAATTTATTTCTAAGGAAAATTTTCATGCCACTTAGTTCAGATAAATTTTAAAAATTTTAAAAAATATATCTTTTTCTTTCAAGTAAAAGTTTTCTAATTTTTGAAAAATAATAAACTTAGGTTTAAGATTTTTTTTGTTGGAAAATGTTTAAATTTTTTTCAATCTTTAAAAGAAAAACAATAAATTAAAAACAAACTTGTTAGTTTTCCTAATTATCAAGAAAAAATGTTATTAAAGGAAACAAATAAAAGTAACCATTTAAAAAAAATTATCTAGCATGATTGTAATTTTTGGTTCGTGATCCTGCGTGAACGTGAGTCAAAATTGGCTCTCGTGTTCATCTCTAATCTCAACAGTCTTAAATATTGAACTTAAAATAGCTTAAAATATATTGTTAAATGTTGTTAGCAAAAGGTAAAAAATTTCGAATTTGCGCTTTTATGTAAAAATTTTGTTTGTTGACTACGATAAAAAATATTGCAAGCACATTTTATACACTACCGCATAATGACTTTCCCATAATTGACGTACCGCCTATTAAACTTTATATTTTTCGAAGGCACTAACACTATTTTTTTTTCACTTAATAATAAAAAAGTTAAAATTTGTATATGTCAATTAAGTTTAAGCTAAAAATGTTATAAAATAAACTTATGATAGTTTAACTTTCTCCAATATAACAAGAAATATATCTGTTATATTTTGTATTTTTGCAACAATTTCCTTAAATTAGTTAATTTAAGAAGACAAAGGACCCCCAGTGTTCCTTAGCAATAGACGCCTTGTGTCACTAAGGGCGTTCCTTTTTGTAGTTCTCTCAAGAAGAACCATTAATTAACTATGAAAAGGATCTGACTTTGTCACAATTTATTACGTTTCAGGATAACCTGCAGGACATTTTTTAAGTTGTTTACGTTTTTGCTAATGAAATTTAACTTATATTTTAAATACATGATTTTAGTATAATTCAATTTAATTTAAAGATAAAAATGTATAGCAAAAGTCTTGTTAAGAGCAGTGTCCTCACAAAGTGTAAGTCCTCCGAAAGTAGGAAAATACTTACGCAATAAGTGTAAAGAACAATGAGTGTATGGTAAAATATATAACACTTACACTTTCGTTTTTATTGTAAAATATTTATTAATTTAAGGATAATTTTCACTTAAAAGAACTGCTGTTTAACTTGATGTTTGAACATATTTTCTTATTTTAGTAAAAAGAATTATCTAATGAAAATAAATAAAATAAAATTTTTGTTAAAACCAAGGAAACATTTCCTAACTTAAAGTAAAATTTAAGATGAAAATTTTAATATTTTCTAATAAAAATTTAGTTCTCAGTAGTAAAATTTTTCTATAATTTAGAAATTTTGATCGAATTCTAAGTAAAATTTGTTTCTTAATTTCAAGGAAAATTTATTAAATATTGTTAAAAAGTGTCTTTGGCGCGGTTTCATTTTCCTCAAAATAATTTAATTTTCCTAAATTCTAATTCATTTTTTTGGGTATTGTTATGATACGAGTATTGAGCTCAAAATTTTTAGAAAATTTTTTTTAATGTCAAGGTGAAAATTAAAGCTGTTGCCATCAATGTGAAACTAACACAGTATTTTCCAATTGCCTTTTAACAATTTTTCCAACATAATTGCTTTATTCGATATAAAATACTTTGGATTTACCTATACACACTGTAACTCGGATATGTCATACTGAATCCAATCCAAAAGTGGATCTCATTTTATGTTAGTGTCATCTCCTATATTTAATGGATAGAAAAAGACAATTTTTTTGATAATTTTTTGTTCGGAAACATACCTTAAATTTTCGAAACTTTAAATTTTAGATATACCACAGTTGAAATTTCTATAGCAATAATTGCCGAATTACATTTTAACACTTTTACACAATTAATTGAATTAATCACTACTTTTATTTTTCCTTGTTGTTGCATTATTAAAGTATTTTGCGGTATTTCATTATAAAAAGTTTCTCACGAGTTATATTTTATATGGAGAAGTAGACAGCTTTGACTTCCAAATTCACATACATCATTCCTTATACAGTCGAACTTACTTATACAGTGAACTTCTATACAATGATGCTCCCCCTATTATGAATTGATTTTAAAAACACAGCTTTTTCGTTCTAATCTTATTGTATTTTAATCTCCTTATAATTAATTTCAATACAAAGAATTTTTCTATACAAAGAAACAATTTTGTAGAAGTAAATTTGACTCATATGCATTTTTATCTTCATATATACGCATACTAACAATAATGTGTACCGAGAAATAAAATATAATGAGGGGAAAGAAGAAGAAGGTCTCATCAATAAAGATTTAAAAACAGTTGCTCGCGTTTAGTGAACAAAAATTAGGCAGCTTATCTTTAAAAAAGTTATTATTTATTAAATGAACTTGAAGAAAGAGTAACAAAAAAATCAAGAATGGCAAAAAAATCAAGAAATGCTTCCCAGCAATTGACTAAATGTGTATTTTAAAAGAAAAGGGCAGTTATTCCAAAAAAAGTGGAAGACATCGAACCTGCCTTCGAACTGTCCTAGCAGCAAGTAATATGACTGGTTTGGAGAAGCTTAAACTGCTTGTTAAAGCAAAGCCCAAAAATTCCAGATATAGAATATAAGTTCCACAAAAAAGTGTGGATGACAAATCTAAACTAAAATACTTATACCTGATTATTTTAATTAATAGTAGGAAAAATATAATTTCTGTATAATAAAGTTTCTATATAATAAAGTGATTTTCTGGTCCTATGCAGATTCATTATAGAGAAGTTCGACTGTATAATTTTTTCTGAAGTAATTTTTTACTACAATTTGGAAGCATTGTGCTAAACTTTATCTTTTAAATAAAACATGCTTTCGAAGAAAAATATATCAAAGCCACTCAGCCGCACTTCAGACGCACAAGCTGCTAAACTTCTAATACATTGATTTAAGCAAGGACTATGAACTTTTAACTCCTTCATACTGAAAATTCCATCGAGCCAACCTTGCCTGAGAGGCTGGTTGGTTGTTTCACAGTCCTTGTAAAAGCACCTATATAGTGTCCTTTTGCTTTCCTAAAGCAGTGGGGTATGTCCGAAACCGATGGTATATCTAAATTTTCGATACAAATTGGTGTGTTTTAGTACAATTTTAAAGTAGAGACTGGTGCATAATATATTTTCTCATATTTTTTTACCGGTTGCATAGAAGTGAATAATATTTTCTTTTTTTCACGACTAAAATTTTTTTCACGACTAAAATTTTGTTCACCACAAAAATTTTTTTGCACTTCAAAAAATAGTTTTTATTTAAAATTTTTTTTTCCACCACAAAATTTGGTTTCACCACAAAAATTTTTTTTCACCACCATAATTTATCTTCAAAAGTTTTTAACATTATTTGTAGAGAAATTTTTTTTAGGATATTAGAGGAGAGGAGAATATTCAAAGATTCGATTATTAAAAGGTGGACTAATGTATTTGTCCGTAATTTCAAGGCCAAATATTGAAAATGTACACTACTTGCACCATTTTCTTCACACTCTCACAACGAACACTTTGCGCCTGCAAAACATCTACTAAGATATTTGTAGAAGTGTCCAAAAGTTACTTTAACGTATAGTCCAAATATAGAAAAGTTTTTATGTTTCATAGACTCTGATTGAGGTGCTGATATTATTGATCGTAGATCTTATAGTGGTTATGTTTTGTTTTTTGTAGGAAGTCGTTTCTCTAAGTTCTATAAAGGCGGAGTATGTAGTAATAAATTTTCTATTATGACAATCAAAATGCACAATTGTTGGCGAAGAGCGCCCACAGTTTACAAACGTATCAAGAACATTGATATCCGTTTTCATTCCTAGATGTTGATATTGATATCAAATATACAGCTTCATCGGATAATGCAGCTGATATTTTAACAAAATTTTTTACTAAAGAAAACATGTTAATTATTGTAAATTGTTAATTATTTGTAAAATATAATGTAAAAAATATTTAAATATTTTTCAATGTGAAGGTACTTGAATTAAGGGGGAATTGTTGGAAACTCTTGTAAAATAATTGAAACATAGTTTTCTTTTATGTAATTGTCTTCTATGAAAAAATATTTTTTAAGTTATTTCAAACTAAAATCTTACTGCTTAAAATTCCTCTACAACATTTTTTAATATTTTGTTTAAATACTTGTAAATATAACTATATCATAAAAATGTAAAATAAATTCGTTTAGTTTTTTTGGAGTCTCTTAAAGCACAAAACGAGTTTCGCTAGCACAGCATCGTTATGTGTTTTCTGTTGGTTTTCATTTAAACAAATATTGTTATTTCTTTTGCATACATTCATTAATTTTATATTGATTAACCTGAAATGCTTAAAAGTTTAATATAATAATTAAAGCAATTTAATTGAATTCATGAGAAAATTATTCATTTAAATGTATAAATATTTTCATACAACCCATTCTTGTGTACAGGTTTTTGTTAATATTAAACGTCAATTGCAAATATTCAACCATTATTCACATTTCGTTTCACCATAATGTGAAAAAGTGGAAAGATTTAATTTTTCTGAAAAATTTGAGGATGATGCTATAGATGCCCCGTCGTTTGTGGCGAAAAAGTTAATATGTTTAACATTAAACGTCTGTGTGCTATTAATTATTTTAAAATTCTTCTTTTTAATGATATTCAATCGGTATGTTTTACTTACAATACAATATCGCAACTGTTTTTTTTGTTGTTATTCATTTACTGTGTAACATTTCTGTATGATAATTTATGAATTATTTAAGAGCTTTTTAAATGTGTATTAAGCGTAAAAACAAAAAATTAAATATTTTATTTATAAATAATTGGATCGGTGGTAGTAAGCTGATACCTCCTAACTATAGTTTTTTGGAAATATACATTATGTTAGGTTTTGGTAAGGTTTAGATGACTGAGAAATCGTTAAGCGTATTTATCTTAAACTGTAAAAATATAACAACACCCAAAAAAAAAAAAATATTTTGAATTTAGAAAAATTAACTTATTTGTTATTTGGAGGAAAAATTGAAATGAAAACGCCACCAAAGACTCTTTTTACCAATATTTAATAAAATTTCCCTTGAAATTAAGAAAAAAATTTGACTTAAAATTTGCTCAAAATTCCTAAATTATAGAAAAATTTTAATATAGAGAACTTAATTTTTAATAGAAAACAGTAAATTTTTCTACTAATTAGTTCATATATTATCTTAAATTTAACTGCGAGCAAGGAAATGTTTCCTTGATTTAAAAAAAAAAATTATTTTATTTAACATTAGATAATTTTTTTTACTAAAAACTAGAACTTAACTCCCTAAAAATAAGAAAATGTTTTCTAACATCAATTTAGATAGCACTTCTTTTGAGTGAAAATCATCCTTAAATTTGATAAAAATTTTCTAATAAATATGAAATTGTTTGTATAGTAAAGGTAATATATTTAAACATATATTTTAAAGTACTTTGAATTGATTGTGTAAGTATTTTTCTACTTTCGAAAGACTTCCGCTTTGTAAGGACACTGCTTTTAACATGTTTTTATATTTTTATCTTTAAATTAGTTGGAATTATACTAAACACATGTTTTTAAAATGTAAATTAAATTTCATCAGCAAATGGTAAACAAATTAAAAAAATGACTGCAGGATATCCTGAAACGTAATAAATTGTGTCAAAGTCAGATCCATTTCGTAGTTAATTAACAGTTCTGCTTGAGAGAACTACATAAAACGACGACCTAAGATCCACACGGCATCCATGGCTAAGAAACACTAGGGGTCCTTTGTCTTCTTAAATTAACTAATTTAAGGAAATTGTTGCAAAAATACAAAATGTTATAGTTACATTTCTTGTTTTTATTGGAAAATGTAAAATGTCATAAGAATATTTTATGATATTTTTAGCTTTAGCTTTAGTTAGCATGTACAAAATTTAACACTTTTTATTATTAAGTAAAATAAATAGTTTCAGTGCATTCCGTAAATATAAAGTTTAATGGTCGCATTATGCCATAATGTATAAAATGTGCTTGCGATATTTTGTATTGTAGTCAGCAAACAAAATTATAACGCATAAGCGCTAACAAAATTTTAAGATATATTTTAAGCTACTTAAAGTTTAATATTTAAGATGGTTAAGATTGGAGATGGGTATGTGAGCGATATTTGACTCATTCTCACGCAGGATCACGAACCAAAAATTTAAATCATGCACAATATTTTTTTTAAATGGTAACTTTATTTTGTTTCCTTTAAAAATATTTTTTCTTCAAAATAAGGAAAAGTAACTAATTTGTTTTTAAAATATTGAAAATAAGTTAAACGTTTTCCAATAAAAAAAATCCTTTACCTAAGTTTATTATTTTTAAAAAACTAGAAAATTGTTACTTAAAAAAAATTATATTTAATTAAAATTTTTAAAATTTATCTGAACTAATTTGCATGAAAATTTTCCCTATAAATAGTTCATCAATTTCTAAAATTAAATAAATTTTAATTATTAAAAAGGAAAAAAAATTCTTTTTATATTTAATTGCCTGGGTCTCTACAGACCTTATTAAAAATGGGATACGTCAGAGAAGCAACATCAAAATTATTAGGAGAACCTTTTTAGTGGTTTAATCTCAAGTTTTTCACCGTTAGATATTGTCCCGTTTTTACAATAAACAATTCTTAAAAACTAGAAAGTGGTAGACTTAAAAACTGAATTTAGAAATGACTTTCTAAGATTTAGTTACTTTTACTACTGCGAGACAAAAAACGTACATTCTCATTTTAAGTTAGACACATTTTTTGAACTAAGTTGGAGTACATTATGTTCTAAATTTTTTTAACTAAAACTAAAATGTTTTTCGTAAAAATTGTTAAATTTTTGTTTTATATAGTTTTTTTTTTCCTAAAATAAAGAAATATTACTTAGGAAATATGTGAACTATTTCTGAGTATATAAACAATTTCGTTTTTATCCAAGCATAGGAATTTTTTCATTTTAAGAAAATTTTTCTAAGTTTAAATAAAATTTTACTTAAATTTGGGAAAATTTATGTGAACCATTTTAAATTAAATTTTGGATTAATTTTTAGTTCATGTTTTATTTTTTTTTGAGTGAATGAATGAAAAGAACTATAAGCAAATAGGTGAAACATTTTATTTCATATCGGAGGGTCCCTACAGATCTTATTAAAAATGGGATTTATTTATTTATTTATTTATTTATTTATTTCAGTCTATGGACACAAAACTCCCTACAGACTATGATTAAAGTAAATGTAATATATAATAATTTAAAATTAGTATAAAAAATATTTATAAGAAAAATAAATTTTATTGTAATACGGCAAAAAGAAATAGTTTAAAATTATCTTTTGTTGTGCAAAATTCAATAAATGATTTAGATTTTTTCTGAAGACTCAAATTTATATGATTAAAAGTAATAAATGTACGGGTTAACGTACCATTGATAGCATAATTAGTCCGATGTATTGGAACATTAAAGGCATCAATAAACCTAAGACTTCTTAATGGAACATAAAATCGAATCAAAGATAGCAAGTCAGGAAAATCAATATTATGATTGATTATATCAAATTAAAGTAAAGCCTATTGAAAAGTTCGGCGAAATTCTAAAATTCGCAAACCAATAAAAAGACATTTAGATTGATATTGAACAGATTCCAGGTAAAAAAGTGATCTTAACGCAAATTTTATAAATAAACGTTGAACTCTCTCAATACGGGAGATATAAGTAGAGACATGAGGACTCCAAACGACAGAAGCATATTCTAACTTGGATCTCAAGAAGGAAGTATAAATATATTTAAATGTGTAAGGATCAGAAAATTCATAACAATTTTTTTTAAAAAAGCAAGCATTTTATAAGCTTAAGGAACAGCAGTATCAAATACCACACCTAAGTCGAGTTTAGATTTAATTCTTTTTAAATACGTCAGAGAAGCGACATTCAAATTATTAGGAGTACCTTTTTAGCGGTTTAATCTCAAGTTTAGAAATTGTTCCCTTTTTACAATAAATAAGGACTTAAAACGATATATTCATTACATTTAAAAAGTTTTAAAAACATTTTATATCATACTTCCCAGGTGTTACTCCGTAACATGTTACTAAAAGCAAATTATTACTTAAGGATTCGTAGATCAAAGTTTTAAATTATAAAATAATCTGATAAATTAAATATGTTTTAATATATGGCATACACTTATCAATATATGGATCAATATATGCAATAAATTGTCATATATTGTATCATATATGTATTACCATATATGAACATTTTCTTTGAATGCAGTTGCCCATATATGCTTACACACATGACATATATGCTCATACATGAAACCATATATGCTCATACATGACACCATATATGACGATATATTAATATGAATTTTCACCTGGGTTAACAGATTTTTTTTTAGGATTTTACAAAAATTATATTTAAATTTCCTACAGTAAATTCTAAATTCTGGGTATGTCACAGTTTACGAGTTTTCTTTATTTTTCGAATGAATGAATGTTGCCACTATTTACCATTCGACAAATTTTTGATTTTAGAACTGAATATTTAAAGAAATTTCTTTTTAAGATAATCCACTTTCAAAGTTATTTAAAATTTTTGATTATAAAACAGAATTGTATTTGTTGCCACCCAATTTAAACTAAAATTACGAAGACTCCCTTTTAATATCTAATTAATACTGTTGAAATGCATTAGTTTTATTGTGTTATTTTATAAAATGCTAATCAAAAGAATACATACGTTTGCTATTACATACAGATTTTTTTAGTCTTAATTACTACGTTAGGAGTAAGAGAAATGACAGTTGTAAATGATGTAAGCACTTAAATATCGACAAGTTCTTTTAATATAAATTGTTTGTTGTAGAAATTAAATGGATTCGGCTTTTTCATTATTTGTTAAACAAAAGTTGAGTCTGTTTTTTGTTTCTCTACACTTAAAAAATTGTGTAAGTTAAAATAACTGAAAATATCATTTAAAAGAAATGATATTTCATTTAAAAACCGGTCTACATAATTTTCATTTAAATTAAATGCCATTTGTTATTTATTTTTAAATGTTGATTAATCAACTGACACATCCGTAAGAAACAAATGATATAATCAGTTAAAATAAATGTCAAAATTTTACTTACCAATCCTTAAAAAATAAATGTTTTTTTCATTTATTTGAAATTATTTCTGTTTTTGTATTTTTTGTTTTTTTTTTTTAATAGACTCGTATAATATATGAAGCTCTAAACACCTTTTGTGTGAATGTATTTGTGTATGTATGTTTGTTTATGAAGTTCTTGTAATTTGTATTGAAAAATGTTGTTTATATACAACCAATTTAAATAAAAAACAAATTAAAAATTTTTTAATAGTATTTTTTTTAAACAGACAGCAAACAAAATTTAAATTTGTAATATCTGTTACGGACACAAATAAACCACAAGTTTCCGTGTTGTGGGTAATTTTTTATTAAATTTCAAACAAATGAAAAAAATAAGTGAAACTGAAAAAAATCGGTAAATGATAGTAAATTATTTCGAATAAATGTAAAAAAAAAAGTTAATATAGATATTTCTTCGAAAAATAAATGTATGTTCCTTAGTTTTTTAAATGGAACGGAAAACTTTTTTATTAAACTACAAACAGTTAACTACATAATATTCTGAGTGTATAGGTGAAATTTTCTATTCAAATTTTATTCTTTCACAGAGAAACATATTCTTGCTGAATGATTTGGTTCAATAGATTATTTTCTATTATTTCCAAATAAGGCCTTCAAATTTTTGTATCCCCTACAATTTTGCACTTCAAGTTATTTTTAAAATATTCGTGTTTATACGACATTAAAAAATTAAAAAAAAAAATAAGTTTAACTCTCTCGCAATTACCATTGACGACCATTGGGGTTTACAATTTTTCATAGCAAAATTTTAAAAAATATTTTTGACGACACTTTTCATTAGAAATGTTAATTCATTCTATAAGCACAAATCGGCAAAGAATTCAAACATTCCAGCAGTTAATTTTTGGTTAAAAAATTTTTAATATAAATCAAATCGAAATAAATTGATGTTGCATAACGACGATAAGATTTAAAATAACACAGACAAATTTTATATGAATATTATATTGTTGGTAAAATTTGATGCGAAAGTAAGTTTACTCTTTACAACAGACAAAAAGATAATTTTTTTTATTTAATTAATTTTCCTTGATAATTTTGTAGGCAATGAACTGGAAGTGAAATATAACATAAAACCAATTCATTTTATTTAATTTAATTTTTTTGTAAAAGAAAATGCCTTAATTGTGAATTAAAAAAGCAATCTCTGTTAAATAATTGGGTTTTTTGGTTAAATTATAGTATTAATTCTAATAAAATTGTTCATTAAAATTATAAAACCACAAAACGTAAAGGGCTATAAAATAAGAACAAATTATTTCAAGGATATGAAAAATATTCAAATTAAATTATTCTTGGTTATATCGAAGATAAACAAAACCCCCAACATGTGATTATATTGTTATGATTTTACCTTTTAAAACCATTTATTTATTTTCTTGTTTAATAAATCGAGATCTTTTTATATTGCAGATAAAAAAGATGAAATATTTATAGCAACTCTTTATTTACACAGAGCTTAAGAAACTTTATTAAATTATTCTTTTACACTTTAAAATTACATAATTAATAAAGTTATTGCATTATTGCAGTATTAAGGTTTTATCTCAATCTGAAGCCAATCCTCTGGGTGCTCGTATATATTTATATGTCTGTAATATGACATTTACAGGAAATTATTCAGATATTTTTATTTAGCTTAAACTGGAACATAATTTTGGCTATGCCATCTACTGATAACATCTAAGACATGATATCAGCTGTCAGCATGATGTAAGTAAGGTTCAAACTTGGTCAGTTCATCCTAGCAATTGAATTGTTTTACACTATGAGGATTTCTGTTCTGTTGATAAATCGAATTACCACACTCAGAATATTATGTAGTTAACTGTTTGTAGTTTAATAAAAAAGTTTTCCGTTCCATTTAAAAAATTAAGGAACATGCATTTATTTTTCAAAGAAATATCTATATTAACTTTTTTATACATTTATTCGAAATAATTTACTATTATTTACCGATTTTTTTCAGTTTCATTTACTTTTTTTTAATTTGTTTGAAATTTAATAAAAATTTACCTACAAAACGGAAACTTGTGGTTTATTTGTGTCCGTTATTACAAATTCAAATTTAGTTTGCTGTCTGTTTAAAAAAAAAAAAAAAAAATATTCTAAAAATTTCAATTTGTTTTTTTATTTAAATTGGTTACAAGAACTTCATAAACACACATACATGAACCAACACATTCATAGAAAAAGTGTTTATAGCTTCATATGCATAAATACATTTTGTATTGTACGAGTATATTAAAAAAAAACAAAAAATACAAAAACAGAAATAATTTCAAATAAATGAAAAAAACATTTATTTTTTAAGGATTGGTAGGTAAAATTTTGACATTTATTTTAACTGATTATATCATTTGTTTCTTACGGATGTGTCAGTTGATTAATCAACATTTAAAAATAAATAAGAAATAGCATTTAATTTAAATGAAAATTAAGTAGACCGGTTTTTAAATGAAATATCATTTCAAAATTATATAACTTTATTCGATCTTATTTTAATATTAATATTCAATTTTTTAAGCTAAAGATCTTTTTCTTTTTTTTATATAAAATTTCTGATTTTATTTTCGATATTTCGCCTTTATCAAAGATGTTAGATCTCGCCAATCTCTCTGATAATCCAGGGACATATGTCAAAGATTTAAAAATTCTTGGTTCAGTTATGTATGTTCCATTTTGTGTCATCCTATTTCTATATTGACCTACTAATCTATAAGATAACTCAATTGGAAAACCATTATCTCGTAATATATCTCTGATCTTTATAATGTTTCCTCTATGAAATTCTTCATCACTTATTGTCAATACTCTCTCTATAAAATTCTTAGCTGTGTTCATGATAATGTTCCTACTATGTTTAGAGTAATAATTAATTATTCTTCCTGATGCAGTTGGTTTCTGATACCAATCCATTATTAATCTGTTGCCTCTCTTAATTATCAATGTATCCAAATATGGGAGTATCGAATTACATTCTCTCTCCATTGTAAATTTAATGTTTTGATCAAAACTATTTAATGTTGTAAGCATGTTGTTAACTGCTAATTCTGGAATGATACAAAATAAGTCATCTACATACATAACTGAACCACGAATTTTTAAATCTTTGACATATGTCCCTGGATTATCAGAGAGATTGGCGAGATCTAACATCTTTGATAAAGGGAAATATGGAATAGCTTATCTTAATTTAAATACATTAGGGAAATTATTTAGTAAAACTAAAGATAGAATTGATAAGTGGGATATGTCAAATTTAGTTTACAAGATACCTTGTCAGGGTAATGATCAGGAAAATTGTGATAAGGTATATATAGGAACGACAAAGAATAAATTAAAGACCAGGATTTTAGGACATAAATCAGACCAAAAACATAGAAATATTAATTCGGAAAAAATCGCATTGTCATCTCATTGTTCTATATTAAATCACCATCCTAACTTTGAAAATGTTTCAATATTAAGAACAGAAAATAATTATAAAAAATGTTATATGTTAGAAATGTTAGAAATCATTAATACACCTTTGACACAGAGAATAAACTTTAAAGCTGACACAGAAAATTTAGCTCAGAATTATAGATATTTAATTAGTAAAAAATTAGGAAACTTAAATGTATAGATATGTTTTTAATAACTATAATAATTTAATTTCATAATGTTATTTTATTTTATAAACAACATTTATTATGTTCAATTTCATAAACTAAAGTATTAAACCAATATGAAAATATTTTTTACGAGCTTTAGCAGGAAAATGTTTATAAAATTTTTTAAAAAATTTAATTTATATTTAAATGTTAAATATTTTTTTATATTTAAATGTTAAATATTTTTTGGTTTGTCAACTTTTTTATAATTATTAAAATTTTGTTTTCCTGAAGATGCTAACAAATTGTTAGCGGAATATCGAAAATAAAATCAGAAATTTTATAAAAAAAAAGAAAAAGATCTTTAGCTTATGAAATATCATTTCTTTTAAATGATATTTTCAGATATTTTAACTTACAAACTTTTTTAAGTGCATAAGAATATACTTATATAAAATCCATAATTCTTAATTAAATTCGAGTTTTTGAAATATGTATGTTGTTAAGACCACATTCGCAATCTGTGTTCCTTATAACGTTTCTCCGTTACAGTTAAAATATAAAAATCATCCCTTCATAAAATTGAAACCTTGTATCACAGACTATACAGACAGGTTACAAATTGACATATTCCAAACAAGAATTCTCGAACCGTATGGTTATTTTGAAATTACAGTAATATGCAAAATGAAAAAATAAACTCCATATAAATTGTATGGCAGATATTTTTTGAATATCTATCCCTTTCTGTGTATCACTGCAATTTTGACATTTCCTTTTACTAAGTTTTTAGTCGCCATTTTAATTCAACCAGATGCTTACTGAAAGTCATAACTAACTTATAAAAGAGAATTATCAAATTTATTTGTAATATGAAAATAAACAAACCTTTTTTTTAATGTCAAAAATTTGCTTTTAAATGTCAAGAATTTGCATAAAGAATTAAATTTTATATTTTTATAATAAACCATTTTACCATAAAATATTTATTTCAATTTCAACTGCAATTGAAAAACAATTACTTTTATTATACAATATAAAAATGTCATAAACACAAATATTTGATTAAGGTGTCCTTTAAGTTCGGAATTTTCGAATTAAAATGCTAACACAAACATGGTTACATTTGATTTTAAATGTATGAGTTTTAAAAAATAACACATTAAACTTCAACAACGTTGGAAAATATTGTTACTCTTATTTCCAAAGTAAGTGCTGTGTTGCCCGAACTATACGTTTGTTGAAAAAACTTTTGGCAAAAAAAAAGAAAGCAGTGGCGTTAGCGAAATGAAATGAAACTCATGAAAAAAGTTCGGTGTATTAATAGACAACATTCGCTTTAAACTTATAGATGCATATATTAGACTTCAATTTTAGTGATACCCACAATTCTCTGGCAATCAACAGGTATATCACATAGGGTCCCTCAACGGAAACTGTCCCTCACGAGGTTTTGAGGGTAGTGGAGAGATCCTTAAATTTCTGACAATTCACTTTGGCTGCTTTCTTACCTATATCATTATTTTTTAATATAAAGTAATAAGTTACCGATAATTGGATACATAATGCATTACTTTGTAAGGAATACTTCTTACCCATATCATTATAATTCAACAAAAAGTAATGAATTACCGATGTTTGGATACCCTTTAATGTATACTCCTTGCCTTCAGCATTATTTTGAAATTTGAAGTAATAAGTTACCGACAATTGGTTACGTAATGCATTACAATTCAACATAAAAAATAAGCTTATGTTAAGGCTAGGAGAACACTTTTTATGTTCTCAAATTTTAAAAAATTTTAAGGTTCTTTCTTGTAAGGTTAGAAAGTTGTTATAGTTTTTTATTTTTTTTTTCTCATAATTTGTTAAAATTTATTAAATTCTTTTAAATTTCATCATGTTTTGTTTTATTTTTCACAAACGAAAATGACAACTGATTTTTACGTAATAGCAATAATAGATAACGAATATTGCCGTAAAATTATTGCGGAATAAATTGCTGGGAATAAATATTTACGAAATATCGTAGAGTCATCCACACAGAAGATAAGGTAATTTTGACGTTAACTGCAATATATGCCTCCATTGTAGACTACGGGATGTGGGTAATAGCGATAAGTCAAAATTAGTCAGGAGATGGACAACTAAAGGTGTAGTTGGAAATCAGGATTTTACAGTCATTGCTTATGGGGACGATAGTATCACTAATAATTCCGGGTGTGATAAGTGACACCATGACCAGCATTCTGGATACACTCAGCAACTGGGCTACTGCATGTGGGAGTAAATCCGAGGAAAAAAGAACAGGTTATTTACTCCATAGTGCCAAAACGAACTTTGGATTTTTGCATCGTACGCTCAATACTCATTAACGGCTCAATTGTGTGGTAGAAGGCAATTACCAAGCAGGTGGTTACGAAGCAACTGTAAAAATTTTTGCGCTCGACTTGTATGTACCAGTTGTGCGATAAGATTTTTTCTCTACGAAGTTATCAATGCCATGCTTTATATTATTCCCATTGATTTATATATGAAGGCGGTACGACTTACTGCCACTGTATCTTGAAAGTTCATAACATACGAACGTAGGATTGAGTGATCTTATCCATTATTTTGGTCGTTTGGTTATAGTATAGTTCTCCGTATATCCGTTTCCTATGGGTGGTGTGGTCTTTTAAAACGAAATCCCATAATCACATTACTTGATGCTTGCGAGGGCATGAGCTGGTACTTGTACAATAAATTATTTAAAATTTTGGAAATTCAATGAAATTTTGTAAATGAAAAATTATTATATTTTATCATCATGAAGGATACACAGAAAAAGTTATTACGATCTTCATTAAACGTTCCTGTGCCTTATGGTGTTCTTTGTAAATACAATTAAAAACGTCACATTGAATTTTTTACATATGTTCTAACCCTTTTACGATCAGCTCTAAGAGATCTTATTGATAATAATTTCATAATACAATAAAGGATTCCACACTGAACCTCGTGTGTGGTTTTTATAGTGAGGATTTATTGTAGATCTATGTAAATAAATTAAAATCTTGGGTACTTTTGACATGATTCGGCAGGGGTTAACGTGTTTCGAAAAAACTCTA
The DNA here is from genome assembly GCA_949748255.1 of Eustalomyia histrio. Classification (NCBI taxonomy): domain Eukaryota; kingdom Metazoa; phylum Arthropoda; class Insecta; order Diptera; family Anthomyiidae; genus Eustalomyia; species Eustalomyia histrio. The sequence continues at coordinate 218,246,236 of OX456523.1, forward strand.
TGCAGTGCTAGCATTTTATTTCGACAACTCGTAACTTAAAGGGCACCTTAACTTCCATAAATAAAAAAGTTTATTCAAATTTTCAAATAATATTTTATATAATATTTGCAAAATCATTTCAAAAATAATTAATATGTTCAAATAGGTATTTAAAATAAAATTTAAGGATAAATTTTATTTTTCGAAGTGTCATTGTTTGACATTTGAACAATTGTTATTGTTTGCTAGTAGAAGGTACGAGGTTAGTAAAAATGGAGCGCTACACGAATGAACAACACATTCTCATTGCGAAATTGTTTTACCAAAATGGTGAAAGTTTTGCGGTTACAGTTCGCAAATTGCGATCAATTTGGGGTCACAATAATGCTCCAAAAGAGTCAACTGTAAAGAGATTAATGGATAAATTTGCCGAAACTGGGTCTGTTAGTGATGTAAAGACAACAACGCGCCATCGACCAGGTCGATCGACCGAAAATGTCGCAGCTGTACGTGATGATGTCGCTCAAACTCCATCCACCTCAATTCGACACCGAGCTCAGCAAATTGGTGTCTCCAAATCCACTTTGCAGCGAATTTTGACGAAAGATTTGCATCTTCATGCATACAAAGTTCAATTGACTCAGGAACTGAAGCCAGCTGACCATGGACAACGAAGGGAGTTCGTTAATTGGGTATTGGAGAGACAACATGAAAATGCTGATTTTGCCGATAAAATCATCTTCAGTGACGAGGCCCATTTTCATCTTGATGGCTTCGTCAATAGGCAGAATTGTCGCATTTGGGGTGAGGAAAATCCTCGAGTGATTCACGAGAAGCAAATGCATCCTCAACGTGTCACTGTGTGGTGTGGTTTTTGGGCTGGAGGTATCATTGGACGTTTTTTTATGAAAATGAGTCAATGGTGTTCGGTATCGTGAAATGATAACGAGTTTTTTCTTGCCTAGAATTGAAGAAATGAATGTGGAGGGCATGTGGTTCCAACAAGACGGCGCCACATGTCATACAGCCAGAGAAACAATTCAATTGCTGCATCAGTCTTTTCCCGGTCGTGTTATTTCGCGTTTTGGAGATCAGAATTGGCCGCCTAGATCGTGCGATTTAACACCATTAGATTTTTTTCTTTGGGGTTTTTTGAAGTCGATGGTCATTGAAAATTTCATTAAAAGATCGCGTGCATGCCAGCAAAGCCGCGGCGGCCATCTGCACGATATATTGTTCCATACATAACCTCATTCTGTCTACTTTACGATATAATAAAGTTTAACGATTTTTTTTTTAAATATCTGTGTTTTATTTAAAATTTAAAAATTGCGTTCTTCTTGGGACACCCTTTACAATTAAATAAAAAAAAAACTCTACTATAAGCTACGTTAATGACTTAAGAGTATCACCTAAATAAGAACCTTAAATGTTGTGATATATTTATATAACAAATCTGGGACATACATGTCCTCAAAGATATTATATTGAAATTTTAAAACGAAGTTGCGACTAGTTTTAAAATTTTAGTCTATTCACATTTTTGAAGGAGGTGCATAAACTATAACCCCCATCTGCATAGACATTTAGTTGATTCTTATAACAGTCTTATAAGTAAAATTTGTTGTTGTTTTACATGTTAATTTGATTTATAAGTGTGTTCTAAAAATTAACAGAATGTCTGTGCATATGACAGTAACTATATAATCCTACACTACGTATGATTGATATTTTATAAACAAACATAATACGTATACGCACCAGTGTACTACCATACACACAGCTTCATTAAAAAGTTGTTACAAAATAAACTAGAATTTAGAAAAATTAACTTATTTGTAGGAAAAATTAAAATGAAAACGGCGCCAAAGACACTTTTTACCAATATTTTATAAAATTTTCTTTGAAATTAAGAAACATATTTTACTTAAAATTTGGTCAAAATTTCTAAATTATAGAAAAATTTTACTACTGAGAACTAAATTTTTATTAGAAAACAGTAAAATTTCCAACTAATTAGTTAAAACATCATCTAAAATTTTACTATTGGTTAGGAATGTTTCATTGGTTGTAAGAAATATTTTACTTTTAGTTCATTAAATATTTTTTTTACTAAAAACTAGGACTTAACTTCCTAAAAATAAGAAAATATTTTTTAACATCAAGTTAAATAGCACTTCTTTTAAGTGAAAATTATCCTTCAATGTTTTTAAAAATTTTCAAATAAATATGAAACAGTTTCTATGTATTGTAAAGATAATATATTGTACCATATATTTTATAGTACTTCTCACTGATTGTGTTAGTATTTTCCCACTTTTGGGGAACTTCCTATTTGCGAGTACACCGCTTTCAACAAGCTTTTTGCAATACATTTTTGTCTTTGAATTAAATTGAATTACACTAAACTCATGACTTTAAAATATAAATTAAATTTCATTAGTAACAAGGTAAACAAATAAAAAAAAATGTACTGCAGGCTATCCTGAAACGTTAAAAATTGTAAATTAATGGTTCTCCTTAAGAGAACTACAAAAATGACGCCCTAAGTGACACACAGCATCTATTGCTAAGAAACACTGGGGGTCCTTTGTCTTCTTTAATTAACAAATTTATGGGAAGTGTTGCAAAAATACAAAATATCACAGTTATATTTGTTGTTATTATTGGAAATGGAAAATGCCATAAGTTTATTTTATGACTTTTTTTAGTTTTAGTGCCTTCGATAAATATAAAGTTTAATAGGCGCAACGTCAATTATAGGAAAGCCATTATGCCGCAATGTATAAAATTTGCATGCAATATTTTGTATTGTTGTCAGCAAACAAAATTATTACATGAAAGCGCAAATTCGAAATTTTTACCTTTTGCTAAAAAATTTTAAATATAAATATATAAATAGAAAATAGAAAATATGGGCGCGTGAGCCATTTTGGACTTACGCTAACGCAGATCACGAACCAAAAATTAGAATCATGCACGATAGTTTTTCTAAATTTGTTTCCTTCAATAATATTTTTTCTTGAAAATAAGGAAAACTGACTAGTTTGTTTTTAATATATATTTTTTTGGATAAGAATGTTGATAATTTAAACGTGCTCCAAAAAATGCTATATATAAATTTTTATTATTTTTCAAAAATTGGAAAACTTTTACTTGAAAAAAAATATATTTTATTAAAAGTTTTATATTTATCTGAACTAAGTTGCATGAAAATTTTCCTTAGAAGTAGTTCATCAGTTGTAAAAACGAAATAAATTTTTATTATTACATAGCAAAACATTTATTACATTTTGTTTTTCATTGTCTTAACTAATTTATAAAGGGCTTTCAAAAATTTTGTTAATTTTACTACTCTCGAAAAAAATTAACACAAATTAAGTGCAAGTACTTTCTCATTTTAAGTTAGACACCTTTTTTGAACTAAATGGGGGTAAATTATGTTCCAAATTTTTTTTTTTTAACTAAACTTAGTTTTATTACATTTAAGTATTCAAATTTCTTAAAACTGAGATGATTTTCTTCAAAATTGTCAAAGTTTTATTTAATATACTTGTCTTTTTCCAAATATCAAGAAATATTACTTAAGAAAAGTATGAACTATTTTTGAGTATAAAAACTATTTTGTTTTTATCCAAACATAGGAATTTTTATTCATTTTAAGAAAACTTTTCTAAGTTTTAATAAAACTTGACTTAAATTGAGGAAAATTTTTAAACTATTTGAAAGGAATTTTCGCATTAAGTTTTAGTTCATATCTCTTTGTTTTTTTTAGTGTATTTAAGATAATTAGTGTACCTTCTGTTTAATGTATACTTGTGATGAACACAAAACAATTTTTAACCTCAATATATATCTCAACTTGTAAAATTGAGTAGGTTACTTAAATTCGAATAAGAAAATATGCCAAAAATTGATAACATATGTAAATAAATATTTGTTTAAATAAATATTTACACATATTTTATTTGAGAAAAAATTGTATTACTAAGTACTTGTTAAATTGCCCGTATTTAAGTGAGTAATTTTTTATTGTTGTAGTATTATGCTGTTGCTATTAAGGCTACGTCCAGCTTGGATAAATTCCAGCAACTAAACTAATTCTTCTGTCAAACTTACATCTTTCAAAAATATAAGCTAAAACGTGCAAAATCTCATCTTGATATTACAATTAGTTTATTATGCAATATGCGAATTTATTGAAATACAATTATAAAATAATTTAATCCACAAAAATATATTAGTTTATTTTAAATTTATCCTGTTCGCACATACCGTAAATATAATACAATTACTTTACGTTTTATGGATAAAAACATATACAAAAAAAATATTGTTACATTTTTAAAGGTCACATGGTAACAAAAATTCATAAAAAATTGGTGATATGTTTAACCAAAAACCTTCAAAATTATGTCTACATATGTACTAACTTCAATTAAAAATATGTACAAATATTTTATTTCACAAAAACGACATGGGAATATCCATAGAAAAGGGGTGACAACACATATAACACCGAGGGCCAAATTATAAAAGGCTTTAGCATATTAAAAAAGTAAAAATAACATATATATAGCCATCGTAGTAATAATTAAAGCCGACTTAACTTTTACAATTTTTGTATAAACTTCATGAAAATTTCTTGCACTTTCCAACTAATTTTTTTAATTTTTTATTTATTGAAAATTAATTTACAAAAAATATTAACTGAGAGCTGGCTGCTTAGGCTTTCGTCTCTGCTTTCCAACTGAAATATGCTTCACAATTCAGTTGGCAATATATATTTTTGGGAGTAGGAGCAGCAATAATAAATTATTAAATTTTTTTCTCGTGAAATCCAAAGATTTTAAAAAACTTTAGTAGTGATTTTTATAAAAATTTGTGTTTTGAAGTATTATGGACAAATTTAAGAAACAAAAATTTTCGTTGAGTCGATTTTAAGTTTAAACTTTAAGAAAAATTCTAAAGTAAAGCAAAGAATTTGTATATAATGTCTCCACGAAGGAAAAACCAACCAAGTATCGTTTTTTTGGCCAAACTGTTTGGACACATTCAGCATTATAAAATATGTTTAAGGCACGATTATTGGAATGTCTCGTTTAAATTTTACCTCTATTTAAATATTATATGGAAAACAACAACGAATGTGTCAGTGAAAGTCTCAGATATGAGCCAATGGGACATTGTCAAAATGGAGCTTATGAATTAAGCTTAGTAAAATGTTCTTCCCATAAAAAAAAGTTACACTGAAAAATTACTTCACAATTAAACCAAAATTTTAATTTTTTTTTTGCAAAAAAAATAATAGTGTTGTATAAATTTACATGAAAATAAATTGTACTAAATTTTCACCAACAACAATTTATTATGTCTCTAGGTATTTTTTCTAAGGCGGTTTTCTTGCTTTTAATTATTTTTAATACATTTATTTCTTTGACAATAACAATATTGTTTATTATTATTTTTAAAAATTTACAAATTTTTTGGATATTAAATTATGTAGAAATTTATTACATGATTTTATTTGTACATATATGTACACTTAAAAAAGTTTGTAAGTTAAAATAACGGAAAATATCATTTAAAAGAAATGATATTTCATTTAAAAACCGGTCTTCGTAATTTTCATTTAAATTAAATGCCATTTGTTATTTATTTTTAAATGTTGATTAATCAACTGACACATCCATTAGAAACAAATGATATAATCAGTTAAAATAAATGTCAAAATTTTACCTACCAATCCTTAAAAAATAAATGTTTTTTCATTTATTTGAAATTATTTCCGTTTTTGTATTTCTTGTTTTTTTTTTTAATATACTCGTACAATACAAAATGTATGTATGCATATGAAGCTATAAACACTTTTTGTGTGAATGTATTTGTGTATGTATGTGTGTTTATGAAGTTGTTTATGTCTGACTCCTTTGTCTCGTTTTTGTGCAACAGTTGGTGGCGTTAAGGTATTGATGGTGCCAAGTTGTCAAGATTTAACCAATGGGTGGCGCTGTTGTCATTAGAGAATCCTTTTTTTTATATTAATTTTCTTTTGCTTTTACTTGTTCATTTTCTGTAACTTTTTTTGTATTCATTCGTTGTTAACATCTCTTAGAGAAAAGACCGAGAAATTTGTTAAAAAAAAAAAAAAACTTTGTACGCCATTTTTAAATCCTAAGGAAAAAATAAAGGGTGAAATAAAAGGAAAGTAAACCGAATTATACTTTTGTTTTTCTTTCTTTCCACGACAGAAGCTTATTCTACTTTTTTCCTTTTTTACTTGTCTGCCTAGAGAAGCTTTCGTTGGTGTTCCCAGTGGTTACAGTCCAGATTCTTTGTCGCGGCATTTTTATTGGTCCTTCGAGCCGGATATTTGTGGAACACAGCTTTTCTTTTGAAGAATACTACAGGATTTTAAGGTGAAGTACATTTTGAATTTTTTTTTTTTAAGTGAATTAAAAAAAAAATACATAAAGACCAATAGGTTTTTTTTAAGGAAATTACCTTAAAAAATTCTTTGGTTAATGATCATTACAATAGTACTAGAGTCTGGTTTTGTTTAGTATTATTGTAAAATATTTCGCTAAGCCACCCTGTTCTACAAGACTTATACAACCCTAATACCATTAGATTTGGCAGCACTGTTATCTGTCATTTTTTATTTATTTTGTTTTTCTTGTTTTCTTTTTTTCGCGATCGCCATATTAGCCAGCCATATTAGTTTTTTTAATTTAATTTATAAATTTATTTAAATAATATTCCACATTGCTGTGCCGCGGTGTAAATTAAAAAAAATTTAAAATTAATTAATTACATGTGCTAGTGCGTGCAAACAAATTAAATACCACACAACAAATAGAAAAATAATAAAGAACAAGAAATACATACCGGTGTATATACATACATACGTATTGTTAGCTACAGCAGAGGGCACAAAAAATAGGTACGTGATCGTGTACATATTTTGGCAAAAAAATTTTTTTTGATTTTTGTTTTAAATCTTTTCTTTGGTGGTTCGTTTTGTGTGGTTCGATAAAAAATTGGTGGTGAAACAATACAGAGCTGGCGAGGTATCATTTCTTTGTGAAATATACCAGTTTTTCATTGAATTGCTGGTAAGTCAGATATATAACGAAGGCAGTTTTTTTTTTTTGTTTTGTTCTTCCGGAACATATACGGCCTTAAATTTCGAATTTGTGAGACAGAGCTCTAAAGGTATCATTTCATTGTGAAATATACTAAATTAGATTGTGGAATTTTTGGAACAAAGCGCTGGTTTGCTGTCATAGTAGGACGATTGCCTCATGTTAATTGCAGTGAGTAAATTATTTACGATTGATTTATTTTACATTTGAACTCGCAAAGTTTAATTATTTTGTTGAAAAATCAACATTATTACAATAAAGAAAATCCGTAAAGTTGTTTTCAGTGGATTAAATAGTTAGATTTAAAAGAAATATATTTTTAAATCTTTTTAACAGGCAATTAATACACGGAATACACTAAATTACGAGCTTTTTGTCTTAGTTAAAATATCCAGTAAAAAAAGTTTGTATTTCATATTGAAAATAAGACAAGAATTGGAAAAAACCTTTTAATTTATTAACAAATTTGATTAAACGGTAAAATACATTTTTTTTATTAATAAAATAAACTGATTTTTAGTTGTTTTAAATTTTGTTTGCAATTTTTCGCTACATCGCTTATATTTGAATAGCATTATGTCAAAATCACAAAAATTAGTGAAGTTTGAGAAAATGGCGGGCTTGTTCCTTGATTTTGAGCAAGAATACTATGAGGGTCCGCAAGAAAATCGAACAATTTTTTCGGTTGAACTCCAGAAAGAGGAGTTAAAGTCTTTATGGGAGAAGGTGAAGACCGCATATGAGCAGTTTGCTACCAACAATGGTGCAGGGGATTCAGAGGAACACTGCAAAGAGGCTAAACTTCTTTTTAGCAATTGTAGATCTGCTTATATTACAATTGGTGCGTTGATAGGAGAACTTTCTCAAACTTTTTTGAATAACACGGTCTTATCGTCTACCAACAATTCAGTGGGAGTTGGTGCAAATGAGAATAGAGTGCAAAGTCACCAAGTGAAGTTGCCACCTTGCACTATGGAAGTTTTCAACGGTGATTATCAATCTTGGCCCTCTTTTCGTGACATGTTTACTGCCGTTTATGTAAAGAATTCTAACTTGACTTCTGTTGAACAGCTTTTTTATTTGCGGCAATTTACAAGGGGCGAGGCACTAGAGATTGTTAAAAAATCTCCTCTCACAAACCTTGGCTTTCAAGGTGCCTGGGATAATTTGAGAGATAGGTATGAGAACAAAAGGATTTTGGTCAATAGCCAATTGAAAGTTCTCTTTAATCTGGTGGCAGTGAAATCGGAATCAGCCACTGAGATAAAAAGGTTGCAAAGAGATATCAATAATTCGATATCGGCTCTGCGTTTGCACGAAATTGATATCTCAAATTGGGACCCAATTTTCGTTTACCTTTGTTCAACAAAATTACCAGTTCTTACCTTATCGCTATGGGAACAAACAGTTAGTAATAAAACTGAGATTCCAAAATGGAATGATTTTGATGAGTTTTTAACTTTTAGATTTCAATCGTTGGAAACGGTTTCGGATTTTAGGAATTCAGAGCAAATGAAACAATCAGGGAGAGCTGATTTTGAAACTCTGTCAAATTCCAAGAAGAAAGTTAAGTCGTACTCGACAAAAGTAGGAAAGAAATCGTGTTTTTTGTGCTCGAAAGATCATATGTTGAAGGTCTGTCCAAAATTTTTGAAATTGAATCCAACGGACAGATTTTATCGTGTCAAGAGGTACAATCTTTGTATAAATTGTTTGAGTAGTGGCCATAGACTAAATGCATGTCAAAGTAGTTCGAGTTGTTTGACGTGTAACTTAAAGCATAACACCTTATTGCATAGGGAAGTGCCTAGATCTTCGTCTGTACCAAATTCAAGTGATCAGTCCGCTAGTGGACAAAGTACTAGCCAGGTAACGTCTCAAAAAACGAATATTCAGACGTGTTTCGCCACGACTTCGAAGCAGATTCTTTTGGGAACAGCTCTGGTGAATATATTCCATCGAGGCGACATGTTTAAGGCTAGAGCACTTATTGATTCGGGTTCCCAGGCAACTTTTATTTCGGAAAAGCTGCAAAGGAGACTTGATTTGCCAGTTAGGAGTATAAATGCTCAGGTATCTGGCCTAAATGACGCAATGGCTGGTTCGGTTCAGAAGCAATGTGCTTTTGTTTTGAGTTCCCCCCTGGATAAACGGTTTAAGCTGGAAGTGTCAGGTTTGGTATTGCCAAAATTAACGGGAAAATTGCCTAGTGAAACAGTTGATATTTCGGAATCAAATTTGTTAGTGGGATTCAAGTTAGCTGACCCCAATTTCGCTAAGAGTGGTCAGGTAGATCTATTGATAGGAGGTGACATTTATCCGAAAATAATGCTAGACGGTGTTCGGCGAAATATTTTAGGTGATTTGATAGGTCAGGAGAGTATTTTTGGTTGGATTTTAACAGGCCCACTTTCTAACATAAATCCAGGATCGTATAATACGTGTGTGTCATTTTATACGGAAGTAGGTCTGGACAAACAGCTTGAACGGTTCTGGAAGCTGGAAGAACTTCCTCAGGCTTCAAAGGTGTCTCCTGAAGATGAGTATTGTGAGGAACTTTTCAAAAGGACTACGAAGAGAAACTCTGATGGGCGTTATATCGTTTCTTTGCCTTTTAGGCCTCATTATTGTGCCGATAAGGGTTTGGGATCGTCTCGTGAAAAGGCGGTTCGTCAATTTTTTAGGAATGAGGTTTCACTCCTTAAAAATCCAGCAATTAAGGGGATTTATGACGATGTTTTATCTGAGTACGAGTCATTAGGTCATATGTGTCGGGTTCCTAATGAGGTTGCGGATGCGGCAGATTCATATTACTTGCCACATCATGCTGTATTTAAGCCAGAGAGTTCTTCCACTAAGGTTAGGGTGGTGTTTAACGCTTCGAGCCGAACGACTTCAGGCTTAAGTTTAAATGATGTTTTATACACAGGGCCTGTTTTACAGAATGACCTTATGCTTTTAATCATAAGGTGGCGATTTTATCGGTATGTCTTCAATGGGGACATAGAAAAGATGTATCGCCAGATCCTCCTCAACCCTGAACAGACTGCGTATCAGCGGATTGTCTTTCGTAGAGACTCAGGGGACATTTTAAGGAATTTCGAATTGAAAACAGTCACGTTTGGTGTAAATTGTGCCCCCTTTTTAGCCATCAGGTCTTTGTTGCAACTGGCTGACGACATTGAGGGAAAATGGCCCTTAGCATCAAAGATTTTGCGGCATATGATGTACGTTGATGACGCGTTGGCAGGAGCTCATGATGTTTCGATAGCGATCCAGGCCAGGGATCAGTTAAATTTGGCTTTAACATCGGCAGGTTTTTCAATGAAAAAGTGGACTTCAAATGATAGTCGAGTTCTAGAAGGTTTGCCATCAGACCATTTGCTGCGGGAAAATTTTTTGGAGATCGAAGACTTCAGTACAACTAAAACATTAGGCGTGCGATGGAATGCGAAGTCCGATCAATTTTATTTCCAGACTACTCCAATCCTGTCAAAGGATAATTTTACGAAAAGGGAAGTTTTATCTATAATAGCTAGGCTTTTTGATCCGGCAGGTTGGTTAGGTCCCATCGTTGTTGTCGCTAAGATGTTAATGCAGCATATATGGTCCGAGAAGACTGGCTGGGATGATATTTTATCTGAAAGCAGTAGTCTTCGATGGAAGCAATTTCTGATGGATTACGAGTTCATTGACCGTATAAGGATTTATCGATGGGTTGGTTTTAATCCTACGGCTAAATTAGAAGTCCATGGATTTTCAGACGCTTCGGAAAAGGCATACGGAGCTTGTGTGTACGTCCGACTGGAAGACGAGGGTGGTTCTGTCCAGACCCACCTATTGTTAGCAAAATCTAAAGTCGCCCCATTAAACACTGTCTCTTTACCTAGGCTTGAACTCTGCGGTGCCACTCTATTGGCTGATGTTCTTGATACCGTCAAGAGGGATTTGAATTTTGACGAAACCCGGACAAAATTTTATACATGGAGCGATTCCATGATCGTGTTAGCGTGGCTCCAAAAACCGCCGAATTCTTGGACTACTTTTGTTGCGAATCGAGTGGCTAAAATCATTGGCAAGACCAGCAAAGATTGCTGGAGACACGTTTGTTCTAGTGACAACCCCGCGGATTTGATAAGCAGAGGTGTTCGGCCTCAAGATTTGGTTGAAAATAGTCTTTGGTGGCATGGCCCTTCGTGGCTTCGTTCCTCTACGGATCGGTGGTCTGTGCCTCTAGAGAGGGAGTTTGGTACGAAAGAAGAGGAAAGAGCACAAAAGGTTTTTTACACGTATTTTAAAGAATTTTCTGATACACTTAGAAATTTCTCCTCATACTCAAGGGCCTTACGTGTTATGGCTTTGGTAATGAGAGGGATATCTGGTTTACTGGCTCGCTTTGGGATTTCGAGGACTAATCCCACTTATACCTCAAGGGAGGTCAGCTCGGTTGAATTGAAATTTGTAAAAGAGAAATTGATAATTGTAGCTCAGAAAGCTTTTTATTCTACTGAGTATTTCAAGTTATCTAATAAGGAACCCGTTTTGGATAGCAAATTAATAAATTTGAATCCCTTTTTGGATAATAGGGGCTTAATTCGTGTCGGGGGTCGCTTAGCTAACGCTCCGAATCTAACGTACAATGAGAGGTTTCCTATTCTTTTGCCTTCACAATCCCATTTTGCTTATCTTTTCGTGACTTTTATTCATAAGATAACCTTACACGGAGGAAATCAGTTGATGTTGAGGGTCTTGAGAACCGAATTTTATATACGACATGCCAAAAATGTTATAAAAACTGTCATAGGCCGTTGTAGAATTTGTACAATCCAGAGAAAAACGACTCAGAGTCAAATTATGGCGGCACTTCCCACAGCTCGTACAATGATTTCACGCCCATTCACGACAACAGGAGTGGATTTCGCTGGGCCCTTTGATATACGAAATTATACTGGTCGAGCTTGTCTCATTACGAAAGGTTATGTTTGCCTGTTCGTGTGTTTCGCTACGAAAGCGATTCACTTAGAAGCTGTTAGTAGCTTATCGACGCCAGCTTTCTTAGCAGCCTTTTCGAGGTTTGTTTCTCGTCGTGGTTATCCTAGTGAAATGTATTCAGATAATGGAACCAATTTTGTCGGAGCCGCAAAAGCCTTGAAAGGAGAGTTTCGCGCCTTTTTGCGTGCGACAGGCTCTGAAGTTAATGCTAATTATGGGCCACAGGGTCTTAGTTGGCATTTTAACCCAGCAAGTGCACCTCATATGGGGGGCTTGTGGGAAGCAGGGGTGAAAAGTTTTAAGCATCACTTTAGGAGAATTGCTGGTAGTACAAAATATACTTTCGAAGAATTTTCAACATTGTTGGCGCGCGTTGAGGCTTGTCTTAATTCCCGACCACTGTGTCCTCTATCAGAGAATGTAGAATGTTTAGATATACTCACTCCTGGTCACTTTTTGATCGGTGGTCCTTTGTTATCGCCGCCAGAACCGGAGATTTCCGAGGCTCCTAGTTCCATTATCAATCGTTGGGAACGGGTAAAAGCGTTGAATCAACGTTTATGTAATAGATGGAGAGATGAATACTTAAAAGATCTTCACAAGAGAAATAAATGGAAATTTATGAAGAAGGATCTGGAAGTAGGTGATATGGTTGTCATACGTGAAGATAATTTACCGACAAGTGAATGGCGGTTAGGTCGTGTTGAGAAGCTTATACACGGCGCCGATGGTCATGTCAGGGTTGTGGAGTTAAAAACAGCGCGTGGCTTAGTATCTAGACCCATTGTGAAGTTGGTTGTGCTTCCAACTTATTAGGGTCTCATTGTTTTTTTTTTTTCCTCTAATAGTTTATTTGCAGTAACATGGTCTCTCCTAAGAAGTATGCTGAAGATCGTCGCTCCAGTAAGAAGATGGTTTGCCGAGTTTGTTTAGGGGATCACCCGTTACGTTTTTGTAAAAAGTTCCTTCAGGTAGACTACTACGAACGGATGCAGTTGGTGTCCATCTACCGTTACTGTGCGGGATGTCTGAGCCATGACCATACCTGGCGTACTTGTGAGAGTACGGGAACATGTCGACGCTGTGGTGATATGCATCACACACTTTTGCATAAGCCGGCCACGAAGTCTCGTTCAAAGGCCCGTATGAGCAGCAAAAAAATAAAGCAACGGGGACCTAGTTCGTCCACCGACCCTAAGAGAAGAGGACCTCGTTCGTCCCGAGTCTCAGCCGGGGGACCTAGTTCGTCCGATGGTCTGGATAGCGAGAGACCTAGTACGTCTCAAGCGTTAGTTCCGAGTCAGTCGAGGAGGAACAAGAGAAATCCTGCACAGAAAAAGAAGAAGAACTTTACCAGCACGAAATCCACAATTAATACCGTGGCGTTGCCAGTTTACCAGATTAGCCAGGTTATCGTTCTGAGACCCACAGCAATGGTAAAAATGGTAGCAAACAACAGGTTTGTTTTCGAGCGGGCTATGATCGATCCTGGTTCAGAATCTTCTATAATATCAGAGGAGGTGGTGCGGCGCTTGGGTTTGAAGACCGTTCGTGTTGGCAATAAGGAGAGGTGTCATATTATCATCAGTGCCAACCATGGGTTAAGTGAAAGGGTGGAGACTTATGCGGAAGTACGGCGTGGGTATCGATTAGTGACGCCTCAGAAATCTTTAGATGTGGGGATATTGGATGAGTTCCCTGGCTTGCAGTTGGCTGATCCCCAGTTCCATGTGTCGGCACCGGTACAAATGACTTTGGGGTGTGACATTTACTCCAAGATTATACGTAATGGTGTTGTCGGTGGTTCCTTTGGCAAACCGCTAGCGCAATTTTCGATCTTCGGCTACATCATATCTGGATCTTGTTCTCCATGAATTCTTTTGGCTAAGAAGTTTACTTAGTTTGTTGATGCCCTGGACGTCTGGTACCTGGAGTTTTTTCTAGCGTTGCAGGGTTTACTTTATTAGTTTATCATACTATATAATATTTTTTATTTTTTGTTTGTTATATTTATTTTTACTAAACTTTTCCAATCGGAAATAAATGGAATGACCCGAAATGTGGATTTAAGGGTATTTCTTTTTTTTCTGTTTTTCTTTTCTTTTACTTTTTTTCTTAGATAAAGTGGAGCAAAAATCTGATTGCAGTGTTGCAAGGCCGCCGGGATGTTTATGTCTGACTCCTTTGTCTCGTTTTTGTGCAACAGTTGGTGGCGTTAAGGTATTGATGGTGCCAAGTTGTCAAGATTTAACCAATGGGTGGCGCTGTTGTCATTAGAGAATCCTTTTTTTTATATTAATTTTCTTTTGCTTTTACTTGTTCATTTTCTGTAACTTTTTTTGTATTCATTCGTTGTTAACATCTCTTAGAGAAAAGACCGAGAAATTTGTTAAAAAAAAAAAAAAACTTTGTACGCCATTTTTAAATCCTAAGGAAAAAATAAAGGGTGAAATAAAAGGAAAGTAAACCGAATTATACTTTTGTTTTTCTTTCTTTCCACGACAGAAGCTTATTCTACTTTTTTCCTTTTTTACTTGTCTGCCTAGAGAAGCTTTCGTTGGTGTTCCCAGTGGTTACAGTCCAGATTCTTTGTCGCGGCATTTTTAAAGTTCTTGTAATTTGTATTGAAAAATTTTGTATACATACAACCAATTTAAATAAAAAAACAAATTGAAATTTTTGAATATTTTTGTTTTGAAACAGACAGCAAACAAAATTTAAATTTGTAATAACTGTTACGGACACAAATAAGCCAGAAGTTTCCGTGTTGTGGGTAATTTTTTTTTTAAATTTCAAACAAATGAAAAAAATAAATGAAACTGTAAAAAATCGGTAAATGATAGTAAATTATTTCGAATAAATGTAAAAAAAAAGTTAATATAAATATTTCTTTGAAAAATAAATGTATTTTCCTTTATTTTTAAATGGAACGGAAAACTTTTTTATTAAACTACAAACATTTAACTACATAATATTCTGAGTGTATATTACTTTAGCTATTTTCTAGCGATATCAAATTTAAGCATATTTTTGGCTAAGATTTGGCAACAGTGAAGCATGTCCCAAATTAATTTTAAGCAGCAAAAAAAAAAAATAAATAATAAAAAATTAAATCAAATCATTTTACATCATGTAACGTTTTGTTTGTTAAATTATTGATTTAGATCAAAACGTAAATTTGCTAAATTAACCAAAAAAAAAACTCTGTGCGATTTTAACATACACATATTTGTTTACATTTCCAGTGAAAAATAGCAAACTTAGAAAATATAAAACAATTGTCAAAAATTAAAAAAGGACTGTATTAAATAATTTTATATTTTGCGTCAAAGCGAATTTCAGAGAAAAACAAATTGTAAAAATATTAAAAATACTTTATAAGAATAAACTTTATATCTAAAAATTTTATAAAAATATATAAGGAAAAATTTTTCGAAAAAAATTCTGAAAGAATCTAATGAATATACGAAATGCAAATTACTACGGTGGCTTATTAAAATCGATGTAAGGCCGCACTTGCCCAGCGTTGCTATGAGGTATGGATATTTATGGAAATTTTACAAAAATTATTTCAAATTAGAAGATTGTAATGTGTTTAAAATTTTCTATATGCACAGATTAGGTGCATTATAGTCTTATCCATAATTTAAAGGTTGTAGATGCAGACTGTTAACGAATCACATTAACATATTTGGGCAATTCACAGCCGGTATTGTATTTTGTATGTTGTATTGAAATACATTATACAAATATTTTGTTGTGAACAGTCAGTTGTATTTTTATGTTATAAAACGTTAAATAGTAAAGAAGAAAAATTAAAATATTTATAAATTTATAGAAACAAGAAGAAAAAATAAAAAAAATGCAAAATACAGGTGAAAGTGAAAAAAGTGGCCTTCACTTGAGACTGATATGTTATGATACACAATACAACATTTAATAAACACAGTAAATGAAGTTGTAAAGTTGTATCAGATTTTTAGGTGTAAATTACCAACAACAATTTTACACTATTGTAAAGTAATACACGATACAACAGATACAACGATGTGAATTGAACAATTGAAACTAAACTGAAGTTTATTTGGCATGATTAAGTTCAAATTACAGCCCCCCCCCCTACGTTGCATGGTTTTACGGACAACCAGTCTATCCGGTCAGACCGGTTTTAATACAGCTCTACTCGGTTAAGTGGCTTGTAGTACTTCTTCCAAATGTACGTTTTTGATACTTTTTTCTTTTATACAATACAAATTTGATGCCAGGATTATGCAGATTATTTTTGCAAAAAGAATTTGGCACTTTCATATTAATGTATGACAGCTACAGGTTTTTCTAAATTTAAGAGCCAGTATCGTAATATTTTTTTTTCCACAACTGAAAAAAAAGTTTACTGCTCCAAATCTGAATTATAGCTAGATTATCTCTGCAAAGTTTTAATCCATTCAGAACTAATTAATGAAAACGACAAACATGGGACCACAACAAACCGTGTTGTTTCCATATAAATGTATGAAAAATTAAGGACTATTTCAATTCAAGAGCCAGTATCGGAATATTTTTGTTTCACAGCTTAAAAAAAAAGGTTTGCATTTCCAAATCAAAATTACGTATAGAATATTTCTACAAAGTTTTAGTCCATTGCCACAGTAGAAATAGAAAATATAGGTGTACGGAAGCTGGAATATTTAAGAAGCGTGTAGGAAAAATATGTTATAAGCAGTCAAGAATCATTTCTTGTTACTTAAATTAGAATTTCTTTAGGATCACAAATACGTTTTTCTGTTTTATAGTAAAAATGGCGTGATCTTGAAATAAATAACAAATTTTAAAGAAATTCTCCTTATCCGAGGGATGTGCAGATTTCTAGAAGAAAAATAACCCACAAAACAGACTGGAACTTGCAATTTATTTTATTGTTTTTGGGGTAATTCTTTTGGGGGTGTGACCAACAAGCTCCAGTTGGGTCAACCAATTTTGTAGCTTTTACAAGCCGGGAAATCACTCCTATAATAGTAAAATTTTTATGTTTTTCTAAATGTTTATTTTTTGTTGTTTATGTTTTTTATTTATTTCGTTTGGCATTTTTATATTTCTACCAAAATTTGTCGATTATTTTTTCTAACGAATAATAAAGATACACTCACCAAAAAAGTCTGTAATGGCACCTGAAAATTTTGCTGTTATTACAGGAAATTCTGCTAATTTGAGCCCAGCGGTATTTTTTGCTAATCTTAGCAACACATGTCTGCTGACGTGTAGTACAATAAAATTAGTAGAAAAATTAGTAGCCGCTACTAAATTTTAGTAGACCTTTTGTAAAGTGGAATTTAAAATCCGTTTGCTAAAATCAGCAAAAAAAATTACTAAATACTATTAATATTAGTACAAAGTTTTAGATTTATTTTTTTTATCAAGCATCAAAAATTTTAATCATATTTTTTAAAAGATGTTATATACAAAATGAAAAAAAAAATCAAAGGCTTAAAAATCTTAAAAATTCTTAAAACATAAACGAATTTATCATTTTGTTTTAATTTGGTAATTTCTGTTTTGAAAAATATTTTAGTAAATTTTTTTTTTTACTTTTAAGGTGAAATTTAAATTTTTGTTAGGGCTGATTTTTAGAAATAAAAAAACTTTTTAGTGCTGTTTTAAGTGGATGTCCTACCGACATGAGTCGGTATCTTCACTTCCGATCCTTTTTTTAATCCTATGTAACATTTTAGGGCAATTTAAGTTTGTATGTATAAGTTTAAATTATTAGAAATAACATATCCATCAATATCGACTTTTTTAAAATTAGTAATTTTTTTGCTAATTTTAGCAAATCGGTTTTCAAAAATTTGTAAAATGATTTCTGAAATTAGCAACGAAAATTTGTAGATATTCTGTAAAAACTCTGTAATTTGTAAAATGTAAATAGCAAAAAGATTTGCTAAATAATAATTTTTTTACTAAAAATCAGTACAAAAATAGTAAAGTGGGATTGAAAACCGTTTACAAATTTTTCTACTAACTTTTTTTTCTGAGTGTAACTCGAAAATACGGACTCACTTTTTCAGTAATTTAAGCTATACTTGTTAAAAAAGATAAGGAATCGCACTACCGATAAGTTTATTATTACTTTAAATAAAGTTTTACAAATTTGTTTAGCAAATTAATCATTCAGAAATAAATATATTTTTTTTTAATGAGAAATATATTTTCTTTTTTTCATAATTTCAAAGATTTTTTTTGCGTAAAAGCAATGAAATTTCACTCATGCATGTAAAATTTAAATTAAGGTAATGTAAGTTAGCAATAAATTTATTTAAAGAAAACTGTTTCATTGTCAGGAATTTCTTGCCAATCGAATGATTTGGTTGGAGCCACCGAATTCGATGTTGTGAATTTTAGTTGAAACTAAATATTTTAATTATATCAGGAATAAATTTGTTTGGTTGGGACAACTACATAATTCGGTTGCTGCAACCAAAATATTTAGTTGGTAAGAAATTCGGTTATAACCGTGAATTTGCTTTCTTTTTGCACAGTAGGCATATAACTTTTTTCATAGTCGAATAAAGCATAAAAAAGTATGAATTCCTATTAAATTTTTTTCTGAGAAATTGCAATTGCTTTTTTACACGTTTTTTATATAACTAAATATCTATATATATAACTAATAATCGTCCTAATATTCCAAGACCCTTTTAATGGAGCTAAGGAAAGTATCCCATGAATTCCTATTAAATTTTTTTCTGAGAAATTGCAATTGCTTTTTTACACGTTTTTTATATAACTAAATATCTATATATATAACTAATAATCGTCCTAATATTCCAAGACCCTTTTAATGGAGCTAAGGAAAGTATTCCACCCAAACCAAAAAAAATTTTCTTCAGAAAATATTGCTGAAATTTGAAAAAATTTGAAAATACTTTAAACTCAAAATTTATTTCATAAAACAATTAAAAAAAATTATAAAATAAAAATATTAAAAAAAATCTGACGACCGAAATCACTTAAAAAAAAGTGATATTCATTACTTTTTTTTTTTTCCATATTTCATATTATTTATTGAATCTTCACTTTTAAAAACTGTGAACTAACAATAATTATCCAAATCTTAAAACTAAATATTAATTGTTAAGTCCAGCCAGTGCCAGACTGATGTTATGTGGTTCAACTGGGACCATTATTTCCCCTTATTATTAGCGGACCAGATCCGCAGTGTCCCTCCTCCTAAGACGCTGGTGGCCGTGATTATTAGTTAAGTTACGGGCTAGTATGTTGGGGTGTGTTTCCAGTTTTGTTAAATAGCGTTGACAGTGTCTAATAATTTCATCTTTGACCAGGGGTACATTCAGGTCTTTATGTATGTTGTAATTCCTAACATACCAGGGTGCGTTCGTGATCGTCCTCAAGAATTTATTTTGCATTCTCTGAATTTTCCCTATATTGGACGCAGAGGCAGTACCCCAGAGCTGAATTCCGTAGCACCATATGGGTTTCATGATCGAATTGTAAATGAGTAATTTGCAGTCCAGGCCTAGTTTAGAGTTTTTGCCAATAAGCCAAGCGAGTTGAGCAGTTTTAGCCTCATCTGAGTTATTTTCGCATCTATATGATTTTTCCACGTGAGTCGACGGTCAAGGTGAATACCGAGATATTTCACACATGTGTGTTGGGGTATATTCAGATTATTAATTTTAATGGGTGGACACGTCTCTTTTCTCAGTGTGAAAGTAATGTGGATACATTTCTTTTCATTCACCTTAATTTTCCACTTATCCAACCAAGCTTCCAATTGTGTAATGTGAGTCTGTAACATTCTAGACGCTATTTTTGAGTCATCGTGGATGCTTAAGATTGCAGTATCGTCAGCGAAAGTCGATGTGTGGGTATTAATATCTAATGGCATGTCTGAAGTATAAATGATATATAACAGAGGACCCAAAATGCTACCTTGTGGAACTCCGGCTTGTATATCTTGAGGAGAGCTGACAAAACTTTTTTCAGCAAAAGTGAATTTTCGATTTGTTATATAGCTTTTGAGTAGCTTTTGAGTATTTGTTGGTAACAAAAGTTTTATTTTAAACAGTAGACCTTCATGCCAAACCTTATCGAAAGCCTGTGAAACATCGATAAAAAGGGCAGAGCAGTATTTTTTCTCCTCGAACGTTTTTCTGACAACAGTAACTAGCCTGAGGGCTTGCTCAATGGTGCTGTATTTTCTCCTGAAGCCAAATTGGTGTGATGGAATACAGTTGTTTTGTTCCACATAAACAGTTATCTTTTCCATTAGGATTTTCTCGAACAGCTTTGACAAATTGGATAATAGGCTTATAGGCCTATACGATTCCACTTTTGTGTGATATTCGCCTGGCTTGGGTATCATTTTAACGAGTGAAACTTTCCATTCTGGGGGATAGTATTCAAGGCGTATAATAGCATTAAAAATAAAGAAAATTGTCTTTAATGCTATACGGGGTAACTCCAAGAGCATCTTGTTACCGATTCCATCGATACCATGAGCTTTTTTGGGGTTTAGTTCAAAAATAGCCTTTTCGACATCTCTCATCTCAAACGTTAATCGGGTAGCTGCTCGGTGGTGGGGTAAAATCGGTGGCAACTCTGTTACAGAACTTGTTATATTTGGCGTGAATACTTTTCTTAAATGTTCTACAAACAGATCTCCTTTTTCAGTATCATTTCTAGCCCAACCTCCGTCTGATTTTCTCAAAGGAGGCTTACATAAGACAGGTCTTTTTAAATTTTTCGTTGCACGCCATAATGAGTAATTAGTTCTTGATGTTGGATCTAAATTTTCAAGATATCTGTTTAATGAAGCAGTTCTCTTATGTTCAAGTAGCTTTCTTAATTTTTTAGTGCATTCTTTCAACCGTTCCTTAAGTTGAGGAGATCTGTGCTGTTGCCACTCTCTTCGAGCTCTTCTTTTTTCATTTAAGAGTCGTTCGACATCGGCAGACAAAATAATATTTTGTCTGTTGTGTCGGGGGGGTTTGGTAGCAATTCATTACTTATATTCATTACTTATACAATATTTGCCACCACGTGATGTTTTCCCAAAATTTTGATAAAAATTAGTCATATGCCTAGTGTATAGTCTATGAACTACTAGTTTCAATAAAAATAGAGTTTCGTAAAATTATGCATTTCGCTAATTTTAAGAAATTTTTCGTCCATTTTGTGAAGAAAACTTTATTTTGGGTACCAAAAATTTTTAGTATTTTCCGCCCAATTAATTTCTCTCTGAGTAGGGTATCGTATTAAAATTATAAAAGCAACATCTTATATAGGTATGCAAGTTAGACAATGTACTATGTATTGTTCACTTTAATGTATTAATTATGCCAGTATTTGTCATGGCATTTATACAAGTATGCAGTAAAAAACACAATATGAAGGAGTTTTCATTTTATTTGAAGCTAAAGTATTAAATGAGTCTGTATGCCATTCTGTTATTAATATAAATTTTATGAATTTATTAAATTTTTTTTTTCATGTACATACATTGACTAAAGCAAAAAAGTTTTTATTTTTTTTTTTGTTTCGATATTTTGGTGCAAATAATCATTGTGAGTTGTAACTTTGTACGTTGGTAAATATACACAGATAAAACAGATTCATCGTTACAACCGAATTTCTTGCCAACTGAATATTTTGGTTGCAGCAACCGAATTATTTAGTTTTCCCAACCAAATGTTTTCCTGATATAATTCAAATATTTGCTTTTAACCGAAATTCTGTTACATTAACCAAGTTTCGGTTGCGACAAACAAATGTATCTTTGACTCCAACCAAACCATTTGGTTGGCAAGGAATTCGGTTGTTACAATAAAAATGTATTCTCTGTGTACGAAGTTTTTTTAATACAAAAGAATCTCAGCATATGTTATATCATTATGAGTTTCATTTACGAGTACATACATGTTACTTTATTAATGTTTTATTTACAAAGTTATAAATTACACCTGTTCCTAAATGTTCGTCATGCATGTGACTAATTAATTAATAATTTGATTAGCATTGCATTGAGATCAATTGTAATGAAATTATCTTTTAAAAGAATGAGGAAATTCGAAATCGTATACCTATATATATTTCAGATACGAGGGCGGATCAATAAGTTATTGACTTTTTGAACTTCCCTCGTAGTTATATGAAATGCAACACTGCTCCTATCAAGTACCACCTGTTAATAGACTACTGTCAAATTTTAAACGAATTCCGTCATTCACTTTGCGTTTGACAGCTGTTCAAAACCTACAACCTCGTGGATTTTTTTAAAAATGGAAAAAAGTGAACTTCAAGTGCTCATTAAACATTATTTTTTTCGAAAAATCCGTCAATAAAACAAAGGAAAAGCTTGATAAATACTATGGGGACTCTGCACTATCGATTTCAATGTTAAAAAGTGGTTTACTAATTTTCTTTGTGGTCGCAAAAGTACAAACTACGGTGAAAGTTCTAGACGGCCAATTGAGGTAAATACACCCGAAAATGTCGAAAAAATTCACGATATGGTATTGGCCGATCGAAGTGTAAAAGTGCGTGAGATTGTTGATGCCATAGACATTTCATATGACAGTGTGGTTTTGATTTTAAATGATCAGTTGGATTTAAGAAATCTGTCAGCAAGATGGTTGCTGCGTTTGTTCTCAATTGACTTTAAACGTAATCGTGTGACAACTTCAAAAGATTGTTTGGAGTTGATTAACCGCAATTCGAATGAGTTTTTGCGGTGTTTTGTAACTGTGGATGAAACATGGATCATGGACAATGAAAGGTAGGTTTTTTCGACCAATAAGGTGATGGCAACAGTTTTTTGGGATGCACGCGGGATAATTCACATTGATTACCTTCAAAAGGGAAAAACAATAAACGGCGAATATTATGCCAATTTATTGGACCGATTTAACGAGGATTTAAAAAAATAACCCTATATAGCCAAAAAAAAGTTATTCTTCATTAAGATAATGCAAGGGTGCACACGTGTGTAGTCTCAATGGCAAAATTCCATGAATTGGGCTACAAATTGGTACCTCATCCGCCATATTCTCCGGATTTAGCCCCCAGTGACTATTTCCTATTTCCAAAACTAAAGAAATGGCTCGGTTGAAAGAGATTTAGCTTAAACGATAAAATTATTAATCAAACAAGTGCTTATTTTATGGACCTCGAAAAATCCTATTTTTTTGAAGAGGTACAAAATGAAACGAGAATCGAAATTTGTGCTTTAATTTATATAATCACATAAATTGATATATAAAAATAAATAGTCACCCTGTTGCTGTTTTATAAAATTTTTTCGGGATCCCTCCCGGATCAGCGTGATCTGTATTAATGTAGTGGGAATATTTTCGTACTTGCAAAAGCTTTGTTTTGCCCTATCCTGTTTAGTTATTGAGGTATTCTCCATTTTGTTATATGGAAAATTTTTAACATGGCTAGTATCTCGAAAACTAAGCCAGGTAGGAGAAAACGGCCAAAAATCCCGACAATTATTCTACATGATAATTTTTGTAAGTAATAAAAATTCACTGTTGTTAAAATTTCGTATTTCCACCTAACTTTATGTAGCAGTCACGTGATTTTTTATATTCAACCGAAAGTGAAAATCTGAAAATGTTGTGTTGAGACATAGTTAAGCTACAAATATCAAATCAATGCTGTAAATTATACGTATATCTCTATAACAACTATGTCCATTATCCAAAGTGATTATAGAGGGATGGATGTTTAACAATATATGTACACCCACAGAGAAAAGTTTTGTCATTTTCCAAAGGAAATTCGCTTACTATGACTAAAATCGGTTGTTACAACTGAATACTAAATTTCGCAATAAAATTCGGCTCACAACTCAATTTTCAAAACTTAAAATATTCAGCAATCACATTTACTAAACAAATTCATTTATTATTATTCTGTGTGTATATATGTATGACAACTTTTACTGTTTGACTATCTGGCATTATGCCATTTATTTAATAGCATTTATACGACTTACACACATAGAGTTTTTTGTTTGTTTGCTTATAAAAGCGTTCTTTGATAAAGTTTCTATTCGCAATTCATCAACTTTTATACAAGTTTAAGATACAAATTGAAATTACAACATCTCACAAAGTTCTTTTAAGAAATACATTTGTATCTAGTAATCATACAATATATAAAACAAGTAAAAAAGACTTAAATTCGGCTGTGCCGAATCTTTGAATACCCTTCACCTCACTGTTCTCACTGTTTTTGATACAAATAATGAAAAAAAAACTTTAGAAGTGAAATTATGGATAAAAAATTTTTTTGAGGTGAAAAACTTTTTTGGATGTAATAACAAATTTTGTGGTTGGAAATAAATTTTGAAATGAAAAAATTTGTTTGAGGTGAAAAAAATTTTTTGAGGTGAAAAATTTTTTTTGTTGTGAAAGAAAATTTTGTGGTGATAAAATTTTTTGTTGTCGAAACAATTTTAGTGGTGAAAAAAAATATATTATAAATATATTATATACCAGTCACTACATCTAAAAAAGTCTGTAATGGCAACTGAAAATTTTGCTGTTATTACGGGAAATTTTGCTAAATTGAGGCCAGTGGTATTTTTTGCTATTCTTAGCAACACATGTCTGCACATGTTTAGTAGCCACTACTAAATTTTAGTATACTTTTTTTTTAAGTGGAATTTAAAATCTTTTTGCTAAAATCAGCAAAAAAAATTTACTAAATATCGTTAATATAAGTTCAAAATTTTACATTTATTTCTTTTATCGAGCATCAAAATTTTTTCAAAAAATATTTTAGACAAAATTAAAAAAAAATCAAAGGCTTAAAAATCTTAAAAATTGTAGAAACATAAACAAATTTATCATTTTGTTTTAATTTAGTAATTTCTGTTTTGAAAAATATTTCTTTTTAATTTTAAGGTTAAATTTTAATTATTTTTAGGGCTGATTTTTAAAAAATTGTAAAATGAATTCTGAAAATTTGTAGATATTCTGTAAAAATACTATGATTTTTACTAAAAATCAGTACAGAAATAGTAGTTGGATTGAAAACCGTTTTAAAATTTGTCTACTAACTTTTTTTCTGAGTGTAGCCGAATTTTGGAAAAATATATGGCCTTGCCCTCTTGTGAGTGGTGTTTTTAAAATCACATATCGTCAGCTTGTGATTGGTTTAAAACTTTATGTATCGTTCTGCCTCATAGTGACTTTGTGGCTTATGGGTCAAAAACATATCTTCCATGATCAAGAAATAAAAAGTTCTAAAATGCCATTAAAACGATATTCATTTATATCTTTAATTTTAATAGGCAGCAAAGTACTTTATAAAAGGCGACAAAGTACTTTTCAGGTTATAAAGTTGTGGTATAATGCTTAGTGCATTGAACTGTTACTCAGGAGGTTGCGGGTTCGATGCACAACGACGGCAACATCAATTTAGAATAATAATATATGAGAGTATTTATCTTTCAAACATATTTCAATGTCCTCGTTCGGTAACCCCATAGGACTTAACCCTACCTAGAAGAATAAAATGTATACACAAAACACAGATTCCTGCTGACAACCAAATTTGTTGCCAATCGAATAGATCAGTTGTAGCAACCGAATTGTTCGGTTGTGACTACCGAAATATTATTACGGCAATCGAAATACTATTGGCACAGTAAAATTATTCATGTCTTCATTGATTCGGAAAATTCGGTTGTCACCGGACCATTCGATTGGATAGAAATTTGGAATCTATTTTCACTGTGCACTACAGTATGCTAATACGAAATTTCGTGATTCGCATGAATCTTGCATGCGTCAAATGGAAACTTACTTACATGATCGTGCGTGAGCTGTAAAAAAGGTTTGTGCGTCAGCGTGCGTGAGTCTACTTTTCCTTATTATTCATTTTATTTGTTTTTTTTTTTAATTTTTAATGTAACAAGACTGTTTTTTTATAAAGGGTGGTTAAATTTTAAGGGCCGAAGTTGATTTTAAATAAAACACAAATTATTTAGGAAATTATTGTCATTTCTTATTATTATGATAATATAGTATGGTTCAATTACGTGTGGAACAAAACATCGGCGAAATGGCCGCCGCGACTTTGGCGGCACACCTTCATCCGATGGTCCAAATTTTCGATGACGCTGATTCATAATTGAGGTTCTATGCTGTTAATTTGCCGAATTATCTCATTCTTTAGCTCTTGAATTCTTGCTGGCTTATCGACGTACACCTTTTCTTTCAAATAACCCCAAAGAAGAAGTCCAACGGTGACAAATCACATGATCTTGGCGGCCAATTGACATCGCCACCACTTGAGATAACACGGCCATTGAATTTGTCGCGCAAAAGAGCCATTGTTTCGATAGATGTGTGGCAAGTGGCACCGTCCTGTTGAAACCACATATCGTCCAGGGTTATATCCTCAATTCCTGGCAACAATAAGATCGTTATCATCTCGCGATAGCGAACATTCACGGTAAATGCTTGGCCGTACTCATGACACACTATCGCGAACAACAGCAATGTTTTCAGCATAACGAACTGGGCGAGAATGCACCCGATTTGCTGAAATTTTCCCACAATTCTCCCGATTGTGGACACATTTGGTCGATTATGCAGAATCAAAAAAATCACGAAGTGCACGAAATGCATTTTGATTTGAACGCCCATTTTCATAACGAACCTGAATAACTTTAACGCGTTGCTCGATTGTGTATTTTCATGGTTAAAATTGAGTTAGTCTGAAATTGAGAAATGTCAAATGAAATGCAGAAAAAAACCTGACATTTAGGTGTGGTTCACATTCAACATCTGCCCTTAAAATTTAACCACCCCTAATATTAAGTACGGTAACATTTCAAGTGGTTCAAGTGATAAAATAATTTATTTTATGTTAAATTTTTCGAAATATTTTTTCAATTCGTATTTCGAGAGAGTGACAATAATTTTTGGTTCCTGATCATGCGTGAGTCAAAAATCGCTGACGTGCCCATCTCTAGTGAATGCCAAAGTCTGACAATCCTGTTTAATTCATTCATTCTCAAGTATAATGGACCATTCTAATGCTAACATTTCCTTTAGCAACGTCTTGCCTCTCTCTCTCTCAGCATTTTCCATTTATCCTTTATAAAATATATTCCTCTTGTATCAGTAACAATTTTAACAATTCTGACACAAATGGTTTTATTGCTAATTGCACTTAACATTTATATTGAAAACATTTGATTCTAATGAATAGATAAAATGAAATTCAATAGCATTCACAGATGAAGTATACCAAAGAAATTGGGATTTTCAATAGCATTTAC
The DNA here is from genome assembly GCA_949748255.1 of Eustalomyia histrio. Lineage (NCBI taxonomy): Eukaryota > Metazoa > Arthropoda > Insecta > Diptera > Anthomyiidae > Eustalomyia > Eustalomyia histrio. Next base: position 218,273,671 of record OX456523.1, read on the forward strand.
ATATAAGAGAAATAATTAGGGACTTTTTTATTGTAAATTTATACACGTACAATTAAATGACAAGTTAGTTGTACGGTTGTCATAAATTAAACAATTGCTATAAATTAGTAAGTACAGCAGTTTATACTTTAATTGTGATTATTGTAGTAGTGATTTTTGTCTTTGCTTTGGAAACGAAGGTAATTATTTAAATAGGACTTGGAAAATAAAAATATTAAAGAACAACAATTTTTTAGAGTTAATGAAAAATTTAAACAATCTTATGTAACGCATTTTTGTTGAATACTCAGCACAGAGAAAGGGTTTGTGTGATTTTTTTTTAAATGATAATGAAAAGTATTTAAAATATCTCTGAAGACATTAATAAGGCAAAATATTTATATGTTTTATAAGGTAAATATTTTTGTGTAAAATTTGCCTGCTACTGGGGGTTCTAGCTTGTCTAAACTTCAGATTCAGAAGAGTTTTTTTTTTGTATCAGCTTAGCAAAAAATCGTTAAATATACGGAGGTTAAAAGCTGGTAACGAAATTCTAAACAAGATAAATTCTGATAGAAATATTAAATGTTATTGTGAGGATTTATTTCTTTTTATTTATTCAACCATAAATTTAAAACCAAACTTAAAACCAAAAATTTATCTAATTTAACTTTTAATTATTTTTTACTTTTATCATCATTTTATTTAGAATCTAATTAAAATTAAGTCAACTATAAAACTGATTTAAATTGCTGATTAAAACTATGTGAATAGTCTCTATTTTCAAATGTATTTAAATTTTATTTTGATAGTCATGATTGAGTAGTAAAAACTTTTATAAAACAGCCTGTATGGTAAATACAGTAGACTCTCAAAAATTTGAACTCTCCGCTATGAGAATCGTACAGAAATTAGATTATAACATTGTATAGTATTAAGAGGTTTCAAATTAGAATTTGTGTTTCAACTTAAGGAGATTTCTAATTTGTGAAAGTTGAATTGGGATTCGAACCCGTTGTTCTAATTTATAAGCGTGTTGTTTTACTTTTGTTTTATTATTTTCTTGTAATTTTTGTGTATTAAAAATGTCCAGAAATTAGAACATTTTACAAATTAGAATTATTTTTTGAACAATATGGTTCTAATTTACGAGAGTCTACTGTACAAATTTTTAATGTCAAAGGTATATTACTCGTATTTTATATATCTTTTATTTTTTCTTTATAGATTTACAATATCATCGCTTAATGCTATGCTAAAGTTTGTTCGTCAAGTAATTTCACGCTTTTATAAGTTTATATCTATTTATTAAGAAAAAAAGAGTAGATTAAATAAATCATTACACTTAAAATAATAATTCAGTAAGAATTATGTTAAATACGTGTTAACTCAATCTAACTGATTAACTAATATATACATATGATGCTTTATTAAAAATACAAATTAAATTCTCATTTATGTTACAATATAAAAAGACTTAAATATTTTGGTACTAATAATTTTTATTACTATCAATAATAAATTGTTGTATAATTCAAAAAATTCTAATATAGCACAAAAATCTGTTCTCTAATGTGTTATTGAATATTGAATTTTTTTTCCAAAGAAACTACATATGTAACCAGTAAAAAAGTAAAGTCGGGTATGACGACTTTATGATATTCTACACCAAGTATAATTTTGATCAATTTTCAAGAAGCGATCAAAATTCTTTATTTTATAAACAAGGCCGAAAATATAGAGTGAATGAATTTGTTGAAAAAAATTTTATAAGGCGAACAGAATAATATGTTATTGTAACAAACCAAAAAAACACATGCAATTGCTCCGGTGAAATTATGCCTTTCTCTTGATAAAACCTGGGAATTAAACAACTACTGGCAAGGTTGGTTCATTAACTGACAAATTCTTAATATAATTAAAAATATTACATTGAGACCTTTAATTAAATATCCTTTAGAAACCAATTTCTTGAAAATCTCTTCTTAATAGAAAACTGTTCACTTATGAGAGCTACATCTGTGCCAAAAATTCCAGAGAGATAAAAATCAATTGTTATCCTTTTTAAATAATTGTTATTTCTCTATTAACCATAAAATTAATTTTTGAATGCAATACCCTCTATCAACCACACTCAAGTTATCGACTTATTAAAAGCCCGTGAAAATTAGAATATACCTGATCAGATTTTCTTAAACCTAATACCAATTAGATCTGGTATCAGACATAAAGCTGGCTTTATAAGACTACATTTTGTCTGTAATTGTGTTATGTATGTATAATTATATATGATTATATTTTCGGGACTTATATATAATTATATATTCGAAAATTTGGAAAATATTAGAAAAATGCTGCATATAACGACTAAATGTATGGACTACATAGTTCCTCTACTTATCTGAATATATAATATTACTTATACTTATATTTAGTTATATATAATTATCTATCCATCATATCCTTCGGCATTAGAAAAAATGTGCAGAAAAAAAATGATATTAAAAACCAAAAAAAAAAAAAATATATAAAATTTTCACCACTAACAGAATAAATGCAGATTTAGGTATTTTAAAATGGTCAAATTGTTTATACGATTTGTTTCTTATTGTGCCAAATGTTGTAAAAATATAATCTCATTTGGACCTTTTGATCAAAAACTTCTTTTCCATAACTTTCTCTAAAGTATATACCAGATGGCGATATTGAATTTAATAAAGATTTTTTATGAAGAATAAAATAACGCCCCGGTAGCCTAGTTGGTAGCAAGCTAGTTTATTAGTGCGGGGATCGTGGGTTCTATTCCCACGGGAAGCTCTGTTCTGTTTACGCTACAACTAGCCGTTAGCCTTCTTTGCTAGTGCTTATTTAGGGTATTATTATATAATTTGTAATTTATGAATAATTTTTTTTAAAAAAAGTAAATTATACAATTTAAAGAATACGCAGAATATATTGCACCAAAAGTCTGCCATACTTATCAACTTCCAATGCATTCTAGTAAATAAAAACATCTACAAAATTTAAAGTCTGTTAAACTACTAGAATATTATTATTTTTGTGATAATTTAGTTTAGATGAAATTAAGGAGTTACTAGGATATGTATAAATTTCCAGTTATTTATTTAGTGATTCATATTTTTATTTTTTTTATTTATTTAATAGATATAATAAAAATATTTACAAAATTTTGAATAAATATAAATAATTATCTATAACTGGCATAACTTATTCGTTGTAAGCCAGATTGGCAAAATAAAAGCTGTTATAAATTCATGTAATAAAATTCAATACATATTGAAAGTAAAAATGTTACAAAAGTAATGTATGTACATATAAATATTTTTAACTTTAAAACAGAAACTATGAAAATTCATTTATTATTAGTTTTCTGTATTTTAAACAAATTTCCAGATAATTTACAAGAATACCATAGTGACAAGTATGTCCATTGAGTATGTTTAGTACTTCATTTAAGTCCAGGTTACTTTTACCGAAATATTGACGTCTAAACGCATTATAAATAGGGCAGATACCAATGAAATGAAAGGTGTTTCCGTTGCGTCGAGGTTACAAAGTTTGCATAATCCAACAGATGTGGTTCTGAATGGTCTAGCATTATTATCCAAAAGGCCCCTTCTTGCTCTTATTAATAGACTTATTGCACGTGACGAGAGATTTGAGGAAGTTAGTTTCACCAAAGAATATTGAAGCTGTGGATATAAATCATGAAATTGAGAGCTTTTTGCATCGGAGATTGAGTTTTCAATTTCGTAAGATTTCAAGAGAGGTAAAATTGCTTTGTAGTGTTTGCAAAGTGGCTCTGAATTATTTACGGGTACAAAATTAATTTTAGCACATAAGTTCGACCAATCTTCAGCCCAAAACGTATGTTTAGCAATTACTAATTCGGCAAGCTTGCTAGGCAATCTATTATATGGCATGTTTAGTACTTTGTTGATGTAATCAAAATGCAATTTTAAAGTATCTAGATAAAAGGAGTTCAAACCAGTTTCTAAAAAGAGCATATAGTTTGGAGTGTTACTAGGCAATAATAACATCTTCTTGGTGAAAAATCTTAATAACTTTTCAACTATATTGAATTTTTTGTAACCCCATATTTGGGCTCCATAAAACATAATAGAACGCGAAGCAGCACTGAAGATTTTAAGTTTATTTTTATTATGTATTTTGGGATGGTTTATATATTTAGACCAAGTAGAAGAAATCGCCATTTTGATGTTATTAGTTTGTTTTCTAAATGTTTGTTAAATGACAAATTATAACATAGATCCATACCGAGGTAGTTGTAAGAGTTTACAATTTCAATTACATTTTCTCCATAAGTCCACTTTAAGTTATTAGATATTCTCGTGCCACTACGAAAAACTAATACTTTTGATTTAGTAAGGTTGACTTTTAAATGCCACAAGTTACTGTACGTAAGAAGGGAATCAATCATATTTTGAAGACCACTAGGCGAGTCAGATAATATGACAATGTCATCAGCATATAGAAGTATTTTTACTCTGATGTTATCTACTATTATTCCACCAGAAAGAGCGTCGGCTAAGTCATTCAGGTACAAAGCAAATAGAATTGGGCTTAATATACACCCTTGTTTGACACCAAGATTTACATTGAATGCATTGGAGAAGGAGTTTTCGAATAATATTTGACTGGTAGTGTTTTCATACGAGAGTTGAAGTATTCGTATTATTTTCGATGACAATCCCACAAGTGACAATTTATAAAACAATGAATTCCTAGGAATCATATCAAATGCGCAGGAAAAATCAACGAAAAATGCATAAGTATTTCTGCCGTTCAGTTTATTTAAATGAATAATATTAGTTAGATTAAACACATTATCGACAGTTGAATAGTTTTTTCTGAATCCAGCTTGGTATTCATTTAAAATGTTATATTTGTTGGTCCAATCAGTAATACGATTCAGAAGTATATTATTAAAAATTTTACAAAGTGTATCAATAAGAGACAATCCGCGATAATTGGAAGGGCAGTTTGGATCTCCTTTTTTTAGAAGAGGAATGAGAATTGCAGTTTTGAAACTAGATGGTATATTTTCTTTAAGAAATATAACGTTTAAAACAGATAGTATTTCATGTACAAAGTTTACGGGAGCATATTTAAAAAACTCGTAGCTGATACCATCCTGACCGGGAGATTTATTGTCCTTTAGACACTTAAGAACAGAGACAAGTTCACATAATTCAATTGGAGAATCTAGGAAGGCATCTATGTTGTAAGGCAAGCACCAGTGAAACGTACTAATTTCATTTGAATCTTGTAAAATACAGCTAAAATGTTCTAGTAAATCATCAGCACTTAAATTACCACGTGATTCATATAATAATTATAAATTATATGTCAATTATTATCGAACAATGGAAATGTGCAATTAGTTTTTCTTAATTGTTGTTTTTATACCCTCCACCATATATGGTGAGAGTATATATCAGTTTGTCATTCCGTTTGTAACATGTAAAAATATAGGATTAAGACCCCATAAGGTATATATATTCGTGATCCTTATGCAATTTTTAGTCGATGTAGCGATGTCCGTCCGTATATATATTCGTGATCCTTAGCAATGTCCGTCTGTCTGTCTGTTGAAATTGCAATCAAGACGCAAGCGGGGCTGCTTATTTTCATCCAGATTATTGAAAATCCTCCCAACCAGTTTGCTATTGAAAACGAGGAAGATCGGTCCAGCGGTTCAAAAGTTAAGAGTGAAAATGTGAAGGTACCTATAAATTTTCCATAAAAATTGGTACAATTTTTCTGTATCTATTTTTTTTTTTCTGTTAAGCTTAGTTGGTTTTTCGTTGGTTTTTGTAACCAAAGACATTTATATATAAAGAAAGAACAAAATACATAATTGCTTAAGTGCCGCTACTTTTGACTGGTGGCGCTGAATTAACAAACAAACAATACCCTGCCCCATGGCTAGATCGATATAGCCTTGGATTAGGCTTTCAATTAATTAATTTATTAAAAATATTAAATTGACTTCATACTTCAAATTATAATGCATTCAGATGTTACTAGTAGACTTATAACATAATTTTAAAGTCAATTTTTCAAATGTTTGACGTAATAAAAGCATTTGTTTTACATTTTTATGTCATTTGTATTTTTGAGAATTGAGGGATTGGCAAATGTATATTTTTCTTTTATAAAAAAATACACATAAATAAAGTGCAATATTGTGCTCTTAAACATCTAAATGAAAAATGATTTAATAAATTAAGGTATAATATGCACATAAAACATATATTTTTTATAGTTTTTGGCAAATAATCATTTATGTTACAAAATAGAAAATCAATAATACTCTACTGCATATTAGCCATAGAGACTAGCTCTGCAGCAAAATATGCCTAATGCAGAGAATGCACCTTCTTATGGGCCATCTATTGACAAATAGTTACAACTCATGTTATTTCTTTAACATATTAATTTGTTTGCTGTATTCTCTCCATCAAACAAACACACTTCAATTTTCTAAAGAAAGAACATTCGTTGCAACTATTTATCAATACGTGGCGCATCAGAAAGTGCATTCTCTCCATTAGCCATATTTAGCTGCAGAGCTAGTCCCCATTAGCCAATAACGAAATTGAGTATTTGCCAAAAACTATGTTTTAAAATCTGTTTTTGTGCAGTCCATGGTTAAAAAAAAACTAGTGGAAATGTAAAGGTGCCTCTAAATTGCCCATACAAATTTAATACATTTTCATAGTAGCGACTGGTACATAACATATTTTTTTCACCAGTCGCTTAGCAGTAAATATTTTATATTCACCTCAAACATTTTTCCACCACTAAAATTTTTTTCACCACAAAAAATTTTTTCACCTCAAAAAATTTCTTTCACCTCTAAATTTTTTTTTCCACCAAAAAAGTTATTTTCACATCAAAAAAGGTTCATCTTTTTAGGATATTGGTGGAGGGTAGTGAAAGATTCGGCACAGCCGAATTTAGTCTTTTTTACTTGTTTGTTTTTAATTGTTATAGTATGTTGAAAAAATGGGCCACGTTGAAACTTTAATAGTTTGCTAATTATATAATTTTGTTTATTGTGCAATACCCTCCATCACCTAAAAACTATTTGAATTTTTTAATTGCAATACCCTCTATCAATCACAGCGCAACAAATAACATACAATTTTATATTTTTCTTATACATATGATTCAAATATTGTTAAAAAAGAGATTGACTAATAAATAAGTATTTTGCCTCTTCTGAAAAAAATGTATTTTGGGTCAATATATAAGTAACACTCACCAAAAAAAAAAATTTGTAATGGCAACTGAAAATTTTGCTGTTATTACGGGAAATTTTGCTAATTTGAGCTCAGCGGTATTTTTTTGATAATCTTAGCAACACATGGCTGCTGAAGTGTAGTACAAAGAAATTTGTAAAAAAAAATTAGTAGCTGCTACTAAATTTTAGTAAACTTTTTGTAAAGTGTAATTTAAAATCTGTTTGCTAAAAATAGCAAAAAAAAAAATTATTGAATATTATTAATATTACAACGAAAAACCAAATTTTTTTTTATCAAGCATCAAAAAATTAAAAAAAAAAATCAAAGGCTTAAAAATTCTAAAAACATAAACGAATTTGTCATTTTGTTTTAATTCGGTAATTTCTGTTTTAAAAAATATTTTAGTAGTTTGTTTTACTTTTAAGGGCTGATTTTTAGAACTAAAAAAAAACTTTTTAGTGCTATTTAAAGGGGATGTCGTATTTTTAGACATGAGTCCAGAATCTTTACTTACGATCCCTTTTTTAGCCTATGTAACATTTTAAGGCAATTTAAGTTTGTAGGTGTAAGTTTTAATTAGAAGTAACATTTCCTTTAAAAACCACTTTTTTAAAATTAGTAATTTTTTTTTTTTGCTAATTTTAGCAAATCGGTTTTTAAAAATTTGTAAAATGATTTCTGAAATAAGCAACACAAATCTGTAAACATTCTGTAAAAATTCTGTAGTTTGTAAAATGTAAATAACAAAAAAATTTACTAGATAATATTTTTTTTACTAAAAATCAGTTCAAAAATAATAAAGTGGGATTGAAAACCGTTTACAAATTTTTCTACCAACTTTTTTTCTGAGTGTATCGATAAGGGTTTTAAAGAAATTTTTGGGCTGAAAACAAAAAGGTCTTGGCATCTTTTGACCAAAAAAATTAAAAAGTTTTTTTTTTAATTGGCCAGCTTCCAAACGGTTTGCATGCGCGAGATGCCCTAAGTTGGGACCTAATAACTAAGCTTCCGATGGGTATGTTGGGTCCCTCGTCAAAATTACGTTTTCTATGGTTGTGTCAGCTTTGGGGCTATCCGGCCAGCGGGAAAAAATGGATGCCTTATTTTTAAAATATTTAAATTTCAGTGAATTACAAGCGGTAAGATAACCCCCCTCCCCATACATAATGATACAAATAACGAAAATCGCCACAAAATATATTTATCTTTGTAAAATTCCTTACCTGAAAACTGTGATTTACGTTTTTAATACTACACTTAGCTGTACAAAAGTTTGATAAATCAATTACGACAAAGCCATCATGCTGAAAATATAACAAAGGTGATAGATATAATAGAAATTTAATTAAATTTGTTATTATTATTAAATTAGTTATATGTATCTAAAACTATATCAAAGACATATTCAATTAGTTTATATTTTTAGTACTAATAGTGTTAGAAATATTTTCATACAAAAATGTAATATTAAATTCAAATAGAACTTAATTTCATTTATTAACATCAAATACTCTTTTTATTTATAAATTTTCTGTTTTATGAAAAAAAATTTCATCACGTTAATCACTTTATAAATTGTTATTTATATATCAAAAGATTATAATTGACATTTGCAGTGACATTCTGCTCTTTTGTATTATGGAATATTGCAACGGCGGGAAAATTCGGCCCTTACGGTAACATGCACGCCTTCATTGATTTTAGTGCGGCCCCGTGGAAACTTAAAATTCACTTTTTAAGATTTTTCGTGGAATTCATTTATAAAAGATTTTTTCCAATTTTTTAATTTTTAACCAAACAAAAATATCAAAATTTTTCAAAATTCTTAAATTTTCCGTAAAAATTTATCGAAAATTTACAAAATTTTACGAAAATATTATTAGTTCAACAATATTGAAAACAAATAAATTTATTTAGAACGCAGAAAACGCGTTTTACCAAAAATCGCAAAATTTCCACAATTTTTTATCCCACTAATATGGAATATAGCAACGTTGGGAATATACGGCCCTAATAGTCACAAGCACACCTTTATTGATTTTAGTGCGGCCTCCGTGGAAACTTTAAGATTTTTCGTAAATTCATTTACAAAAGACTTTTTTCCAATTTAATTTTTTTTAGAGATAAATCTCTTTTTGTTTCTTTTCAAATTCCGCAAAAAAAATCAAACAAAAATATCAAAATTTTTCAAAATTCTTAAATATTCCATAAAAATGTGTCGAAAATTTACAAAATTTTACTAAAATATTATTAGTTCAACAATATTGAAATTTATTTAGAACGCAGCAAACGTGTTTTACTAAAAATCGCAAAATTTCCACAATTTTTTATTCCACTAATATACGATTACTGAATGCCCCTTGATTTAAAAGTCAAATTTTATGTGGAAAACAACAACATATGTATCAGTTAAAGTTCCAATGGATTAACCAAAAATAAGTCAAAATTTACTTTTTTCCTGTTCCAGAGAATTGGTTTAAAAAACCATCTGTAACAACGATGATTTTGTTTAAAATTGGTCCTAAATCACATTTATAACTAGTTGTAGAACAATTTTTCCATTAGCTTAAGTTCCGTGAAATGATTTCAAGTCTTGTTTCATCGAATAAGATCTTGTGGAGCCAGTTTTGGAAAAGATGTGTTGGGAATCCAATTGTGATACATTTCTCTGAGAAATGATTCACTTAGCTTACTATACATATTTAGTTTAACCTTTATAAATGTATGTTGCGACCTCTTTTAATTTATGAAAAACAATAAATGCGTGCCCACCCCTGGAATATAAAAAATATATAAGGAGAAAAATCTATTTTTTTTTTTTTTTTTTGCTGTCAATAAAAATAAAACATAATGTTGAAATTTCTCTAATTTAATTGATATCATAACTAAAAGGTTATTATTTTTAACAAGGATCAATCAATTTCATTAAATTTTTTAATGGGATTTTTAATTTCATTTTGTGAAATGTTAAAAAATTGTTGATATATTAATGTAGCTACAAACTTTAACAGTTTAAAGGTTATGATAACCTTAAACAATATGTGACACATAAAACAAATTCTTCATGACAATCGTAATTGCTGCCAATCGAATGTTTTAGATGCAACAACCCAATTTTTCTGCCGTCAATGATATTGCCGTAGTGATATTAAAGCAAACAAAATTCTGTTAATTCTGTATTCTGTAAATTCTGTATTCTCAATTTTTTTTCTGTTGTTAAAAATTAAAAATTGGTTTAAGACAACCAAGCCATTGGTTACAAATGAGGTCTGACATCCGTTTTCTCTGTCTACATTTTATTTAGCAGATGTAAAGTCATACTAGGGGAATATAGGGAATCAAATAATAATCGTTTTTCTCGGTTTTTCTTGTCAGATTCAGGTTCATAGTATCTTATTTTATTATAAATCTTGTATTGTAAGAGAAGATTATGCAAAAAGTAAAAATTTGTTGAATCGTATATCAATATTACAAAAATTGGAAGAGAAAATAGAAGAATTAAATAAATAAATTCATAAACTCCCAATTTAATACCCAACTATGTTATATTAAGAACATAAATATTATAGTGTTTAGTGATGATGTCGTTCAGAAGATAGTTGTAAAACCGTTGAAGATCCGTTGGAGAACCGTTTTCTTATCTGCTGGCCGCAAACAATAATTCTTAGTTGAGTTGCCAATTCATTTGATTCTTTTTAAAAGGATTTAACAAAGGTAAAATTTATTATTTAAATACTATAGTGATCGAATACACTCAGAAAAAAAACGGTTTTCAATACCACTTTATTATTTTTGTACTAATTTTTTGTAAAAAAAATTATTTTTTAGTAATTTTGTTTGCTATGCACATTTTACAAATTACAGAATTTTTACAGAATATTTACAAATTTTTATTGCTAATTTCAGAAATCATTTTATAAATTTTTCAAAAGCGCTTTGCTAAACCAAGCAAACAAATTTATTAATTTTAAAAATGTGATATTGAGTCAAATGGTATTACTAATAATTAAAACTTACACATGCAAACTTAACTTGCCTTAAAATGTTACATAAGTTGAGTCATGTTTAAAAATAGGACATCCACTTAAAATGACACTAAAAACTTTTTGAGTTTTAAAATTCGGCCATTAAAACAATTTAAATTTGACCTTTAAATCCAAAAAATTTACTAAAACTATTTTTCAAAACAAAAATTAGCAAAATAAAATGACAAATTCGTTTATGTTTTAACTAATTTTTAAGCCTTAGATTTTTTTTTATATATAATTTTGTCTTAAATATTTTTTGAAAAAAAAAATAAATAAAAGGTTTGCTTTTTCGAATTTTATATAAATATTCCATACAAATTTAAGTAGATATAGACTTGCTAAGTAGTTATAGATATAGCTACTAAAAAATTAAGTATGTATAAAAATGCTGCCAAGTCTTAGAAATTATTGGCATTTCTCTTTTAAATGTAAACAAAAATTTTTGTCATAAAAATATTTGAAATTTTAGTATTTTTAACTTGATAAAGTATTAAAAACAACAAAAGCTAACAAATAAATTATGTATTTGTAAGTAAAGGTAAATCAGGGCAAATAATATAACTTCTCTATTTCGAGTTCCCGAGAAGTCCATATACGAAAACAGCTTTCATGCAAAGGCGGCCCCAAATGTTCAAACTATATTTGTTTACAAAAAATAAAGAAAAGTCAAGTAAGTAGGGATAGTCGTTTTCTGTACAAGTAGTTAAAGATATAGATATAAAATTCGAAAAAAACAAACCCAAACTAAAAAAATTTTGTTCGATACCAAAAAATATAAATTTGTATATTCGAATTCGAAAGGCAATTGCAAATCAGCAGCTTTAAAGTGTAACAGGTTTATTTAAAAATAATTGAGTTAATTTGTGCATTTTAATAATTTTATTTATAAATTAAAATTGTGATATATATTACAAATCATTGAGTTTACAGCAATTTACTAAAATTTAGTAGCACTGGCTAATTTTTTATACTAATTTGATTGTACTAATATTAATAATACTTAGTAAATTGTTTTGCTGATTTTAGCAAACCGATTTTAAATTACAATTTACTTTGCTCAAATTAGCAAAATTTCCTGTAATAACAGCAAAATTTTCAGTTGCCATTACAGTCTTTTTTTTGGTGAGTGTAGTGATTCCTAAATATTTTAATCAGATTAAAAAATTATTAAGTAATTTAAGTTTTTAAAGGTCTGAAATAAATTTCTATAAAAATTTACCTTTTTCCAGGGTTAGATAGAATTTTTTATTTTTTATTTGAAATTCTAGGGTTTATGAAAAAAAAAATTGGCAAAGCAATAATTTTGAACGGACTGACAATGAATGAAAAAAAAAACATTTTGCCAAAAATTTTTTTGAATATTGAAAAATTAATGAAATTAAAAGAATCTACCAGCACATCATATTATTCATCCACTTTTGATAAATGGCTGAAATGTTAGCAAAAAACCAGGACTACCTCTAATTTTTCCGTAATATCCCTTTGTTTAATATATTTGTAGAATTTTACGCATAACAAACATCCATTTGTTGAAATTCTTTTCTTTCACCTCTTCACCTTTTATACACACACAACAAACACATACAAAGATTTGTCATTTAAATAAAAACCAATCAAACCTGTTTTAAACGAAAACTGTTTATTTTTTTACTTCTGTTGACGACGGTTGCGTATGAGCTTCAATGGCTTAGTGGTCTGAGCGCTATGCCACGAATATTTTTTTTCTCTTAGGCGCGGGATCAATCCCCGTCTATTCAACTTTTTTTATATTTTCTTAAGATTTTTTTTTTTTGTTTATTTTTTGTTTTTTTTTTCATTAAATAATTAATTTAAATAAAATATTAAATTAATAATTAAATAATCCATAAATAGGCTAAAAACGTCAAAATTTGTATAAAAACCCTCTAATACAAACAAAATACAAACGGTTTTATTTCTATTTTTTGCTCCGATTTAAAAGAGTTTATAAATAGATTTTTAAAAAATTGTATTTCTCATATATTAAGAAAATTTTATACATATTTTCCCTTTGAGTGCAACCATTTTAGGTCATAACTTATAATAATTTATAAAAAAAAATTATAAACTATTTTCCTTCAAATTTTTAAAATTAAGCTTAAGAAATTAAAAACATTTTTTAAAAAGCGAAATAATATCCCAAATACAAATTTGCCAGCTAAATTAAACATTTTTGTAGAAATTAAACACATGCAGTTCTAGTGAAATCTTTTAACGATTTGTAAAAAAATATTTTTTTGGTCGAAAAAAGCTTTTTTTAGAACTAAAAGGATTTTTAAAAAAACGGAAAGAGGAAAAGTTTCCTTATAAGGTGCAAGCATCTTGGTTATCAATACACAATAACTGACCAAATGTGGGCGAGATCCTTGAATTGGGCGTGGCACAAAATAGATTAATTTATATCTTAAGAATGATAAGACCGTAATTAAATACTCCATAAATTGGCTTAAAACATCAAAATTTTTATAAAAACTAAATTTTTAGAGCTGTAATATAACCTATGAATACGTCTTATATATCAAAAGGTCGAAAATCTTTAGTAGAATATATTTGCTGAAAAACTCGGAAACTCGGTTCAGATACAAAAAAGTTATGACCAAAACATAAATTTTTTTAAATACCTATTTCGGGAATCATAAATCTTCCCGAATCCAAGTTTTATCATCAAACTAAATGGTAAATTTTCTCTTAAAGCCGTCCGTATATAAATCTGTCCATTCCATATATAAACTTCACTTTTTTCCCAACCATAGTGAAGGGTATATAAAATTCGGCATAGCCGAATTAAACCGCTCTTACTTGTTTTTTATGTGTGTGTCTATATTTGAATAATTTCTTGTATATTTTATTGAAATAATATTTTATATAAACAAACTATTTTGGTAAAAAAAACAAAAAGGAATTTTATGAATTTCTATTTTTAAAAACATAAAACAAAAAATTTTACACTTAACAGAAAATATCAACTCCTACTCAATGTCTGTAAATTTTTATAGTTTGTTTTTTGAATGACTGGTTGAAATAGTTAAAAAATATATTTCTATGAATTTCAATTGATTCTTCATTAAAAAAAAAACTCTACGTATTACTTTTTAAATAAACTACAGTCGGTAACGAAAAATATATTGTCCCTTGTCTCAAATGTTTGAAAAATGTTTTTTATTTTTGCTTCCTAAAAACGCCATCATTAATTTCATTATTTTTTATAAATGGATTATTTTTTTCCACGAATAATTTCCACTTTACTCTTCTAAGAACCATTACCAGCAATTGCTGTAAATTTTTAAACAAGACCTGTCATGCTTAAAATGTTCTTATAAAACCTTGGCAGGAAAAAAAATATTAAAGATATTTTTTGTATTAATTTCCATTAAAATAAAATGGATAAATTAAAATGTTTTTAACAGCAAGTGAAATTTTATAGTGAAGAAATGTTAGCAAATATTTTTAAAGATTACATTTGTGCAAGACACAAATTTTTGTGAATTATTAAAGAAATTTATTTAGCTTAAGGCTTTAAGAAAATTAAGTATTTTTAATAATTTTTTAGTATTAAAATTTCTATAACTATTATCTTATTCTATGAACCTGTCAATATAAATTTGTTCCTATTTCTTTTTTGTTTTTTTTTTTCTATATATTTAATTAATTTCGTATCCTTTTCACCATCTCATAATCTTTTGATTGTCACACAAAAATGCCTTAAACGATTAGACACGTCCCTAATCAAATTATCTCTCTAGGCAACCGTAAAAAGTTAGGCAAAAGAATTGACGAGAAAATTAAAAATTAGTCTACCGTTTAATTACAAACAAAAACATGTACAAAAAGTTATGTTAAAACGTCATTTACATATTTTTCATACAAATTTCTAAAAAAAAAAAATAATGTTTAAAAATGTGTGTTTTTTTTTTAATTTGTAATTTATCTTAATTTTTATATCTGTGTTTAAACAGCATTAACAATAGCACCATTGAAAGAATAAAGGCTGAAAATAAATGTTTAAACAGAAAAACTCTTTAACCATTAAAAAAAAACCAGTTAACTAGTTACTTTATTCTTTACTTTTTTTCCTTTTTCAACTAAAATAATGTAGTTTTTTTTTTATTTTTTTGTAAAGGCACGTTCAAATATTTATATTTGAATGCTTGCTTAGTTGGGAAAAAGGAAATGAATTATAAAGAAAGAAGCAAATCAAGAAAAGTGCAAAAGAAAATATCCGTTTAATGGAAGGAAATCAGCTTAACTTTACAGTTTGTTTTTTTTATGATAAAAGAAAAGTAAAGAAATCACGTTAATTTATATTAGGTAATTTAGCAGACATGTTATAACCTTCAGGGCTATTATCCCTAGTTCTGATTTACAAATAATTGCTGGAAAAAATCCAGTTAGGAATTTTCTTTTCTTTGTGGCATGTTATTTTGTTTAACGGCCTTAAGTTGCAAAATAGGATTAATGACCAAATATTTTTGGTTTGTTTCCAAACACTGCCAGGTTTGGACCACCCTTATCAGGTTAATATATGGGAAATGATGCTTTGTTGTTTCTCTATTGATATAGCAAGGTGTTAAACACTTATATTTTGGCGTAAAAATGGAAATACAAAATTTTTTCTAAAGAAAATTTAAATACTTTAGCTTTTACTTTGGAAATAATACGTAACCAATATTGTGATATATCACCACTTATTTGAAAGTTATGAAAACAAATAATGTTTTGGTGCTATTGTGTTAAATACACTCAGGAAAAACAGTAAACGGCCTTCAATCCCACTTTATTATTTAGGAAATTTTTTTGCTATTTACATTTTAAAAATTACAGAATATTTTCAAATTTTTGTTGCTAATTCCGGAAGATCATTTTACAAATTTTTGAAAACTGATTTGCTAAAATTACAAAAAAAAAATACAAATTTTAAAAAAGTGGATATGAAAGAAAATTTTATTTCTAATTAAAACTTACACCTATAAAATTAAATTGCCTTAAAATGTTACATAGATTAAAATAGGGACCGGAAGTAAATATACCGACTCATGTCAGAAAATTGGACATCCACTTAAAATATCACTAAAAAGGTTTTTTAGTTTTAAAAATCAGCCCTAAAGGCAATTAAAATTTAACCTTAAAAGTAAAAAAAAAAAATTGACAAAAATATTTTTCAAAACAGAAATTACCAAATTAAAACAAAATGATAAATTCGTTTATCTTTTAACAATTTTTAAGCCTTTGATTTTTATACCCTCCACCATATATGGTGAGGGTATATATCAGTTTGTCATTCCGTTTGTAATATGTCGAAATATAGGTTTAAGACCCCATAAAGTATATATATTCGTGATCCTTATGCAATTTTAAGTCGATTTAGCGATGTCCGTCTGTCTGTCCGTCTGTCTGTTGAAATCACGACGCGAAGACGCAAGCGGTGATGCCTATTTTTACCCAGATTATTGAACATCCTCCCGAGCAGTTTGGTATTTAAAATGAGCAAAATCGGTCAAGCGGTTCAAAAGTTATGAGTGAAAATGTGAAGGTACCTCTAAATTTTCCATACAAATTTGTACAATTTTTCTGTATCTATTTTTTTTTTTCTGTTAAGTAAGTAAAAATGTTATTAAGTCTTCTTATTGTTCGATTACATTTATTGTCTTACATACTATGATAACTAAGTTAACGTAAAAATGAACAATGTTAAAGTCGCTAACAGAGCAGACCTCTGTAAATAACATTGCTAAAACTAAATAACGAAAGTTCGTTACATAAATTGACAAAACATATTCATATTACAGTTCATGCAAAATTTAGTATATACGTATATCATCTTCATCCCCTTTGGTGGAGGGTATTCAAAGATTCGGCACAGCCGAATTTAGCCCTTTTTTACTTGTTTTCTTTTCATTTTGTATAAAAAATTTTTTAAAAAATATAATAAAAAATGTTGATGCTTGATAAAAAAAAATAAATTTAAAACTTTGTACTAATATTTATAATATTTAGAAATTTATTTTGCTGATTTTAGCAAACAGATTTGAAATTCCACTTCACAAAAAGTTAACTAAAATTTAGTAGCGGCTACTAATTTTTCTACTATTTTCATTGTATCACGTGTCAGCAGACATGTGTTGCTAAGATTAGCAAAAAAAATACCGCTGGGCTCAAATTAGCAGAATTTCCCTAATAACAGCAAAATTTTCAGTTGCCATTACAGACTTTTTTGGTAAGTAACAAACTTAAATTGCCTTAAAATCTTACATAAGTTAAAAAAAGGGATCGGAAATGAAGATACACAGCCGATTCATGCTCAAAAATAAAATAGCACTAAAAAAGTTCTAAAAATATGATAAAAAAATAAATAAAAATTTGATCCAAAAAATTTACTAAAAATATTTTTCAAAACAAAAATTAACAAATTAAATAAAACGATAAATTCGTTTATATTTTAACTATTTTTTAAGCCTTTGAAATTTTTTCTGTTTTTAATTTTGTCTAAAATATTTTTTGAAAAAATAAATAAAATAAAAAAATGTTGCTTGATAAAAAAATATAAATTAGTATATTTAAATTCTTAAGGCAATTTCAGAAGAAATTAGCAGCTTTAAAGTGTACACTCACCAAAAAAAAGTCTGTAATGGCAACTGAAAATTTTGCTGTTATTACGGGAAATTTTGCTAATTTGAGCCCAGCGGTATTTTTTGCTAATCTTAGCAACAGATGTCTGATGACGTGTAGGATAATGAAATTAGTATAAAAATTAGTCGCCATTACTTAATTTTGTTAAACTTTTTGTAAAGTGGAATTTAAAATCTGTTTGCTAAAATCAGCAAAAAAAAAAAAATTACTAAATATTATAAATATTAGCACAAAATTAAAAATTTTTTTGTTTATCGAGCATCAAATTTTTTTATTTTTATTCAAAAAATATTTTATACAAAATTAAAAAAAAAAAACGAAAGACTTAAAAATCTTAAAAATTGTTAAAACATAAATGAATTTATGATTTTGTTTTAATTTGGTAATTTTTGTTTTGAGAAATATTTTTTTTTTTAAATTTGTATTGTTTTTAGGACTGATTTTTAGAACTAAAAAAACTTTTTAGTGCTATTTTAAGTGCATGTCCTATTTTTGGACATGAGTCGGCTGTGAAAATTATCTTCTTTCCGATCCCTTTTTTCAACCTATATAACATTTTAAGGCAATTTAAGTTTGTATATCCACTTTTTGAAATTAGTATTTTTTTTTTTTGCTTATTTTAGAAAATCGGTTTTCAAAAATTTGTAAAATGATTTCTGAAATTAGCAAAAAAAATTGTAAATATTGTGTAAAAACTCTGTAATTTTTAAAATGTAAATAGCAAAAAAATTTGCTAAATAATAATTTTTTTTTCTAAAAATCAGTACAAAAATAGTAAAGTGGGATTGAAAACCGTTGACAAATTTTTCTACTAACTTTTTTTTCTGAGTGTAACAAGTGTATTTAAAAAAAATTTAGTTAGTTTGCGAAATTTGATAACATTTTTTTTATAAATTAAAATTTTGCTATATTTTCATTGCGTAATTCGAGATAATTTTATTTAATAAGCTTTGTACTATTTCCATTTTACTATTATTTAGTAAAATTTTTTGCTAATTTTAGCACATCTAGTATAATTCCAGTTTATAGCAATTTACTAAAATTTAGTTTATTTTTAGTTGCCATTACAGATTATTTTGGTGAGTGTAATAACTGACTAAGAAGCTTTTTGTATTTTAAAGAGAATTTTTTAGTAGAACATAAATTTTATTTGATATCTTATTATTTGGAATTTAATAATTAAAAACCATTTTCTACACATGTGTGTCATACCCACTCTCCTTAAGCACATTCGGCAGGTCCAATTTCAATTTTTTTTTATTCGGCTGAACGTGTTAGTCTATATTTTATATTTTTCCCACTATGATAAAAAAGTCTTTTGCTATCAATATTACAGATCACCTTTCATCTTAACTATATTTCCTTTTCAAAGTTAGGAACATATTAATTAATAGAAAGAATTTCCGGAGTTGTACTTATTTAAAAAAAAAATTGTTTACTCGTATTGCAAACGTATGGCGAAGGATAAAATTTCGCATTTAAAAGTTTTCACACTCTTCTCATAAATTGGTCTATGCAAAAAATGAATCATAATGATGAGACTTTAGTGTTTAACAAAAATTTTTTTAATTTCGTAATTCTATGCTAGATTACACCGGTCAACAAAAACAAAATTAAAGATTCTTGGGTTTCTGTTCTAATGCATAAATTCTCATGTTAGACACTGAAAAACACTTAAATACCAATTCCCAGCTTTAAAGTTTGTTTTTATCTGTTTTATGCCGAAAAGTAAGTTTTGAAGATTTTTATCGAATTTACGACCAGCAGTTGGCAGCACTTATATAAAAAGTGTTGCAAAGTACATATTTCTTGCATAAAGCGTAGAAGTGTGCGTTTACTAATTTATTGCAGCTGTTACAAACTTTATTGTGTATTTTGAATTTATGAAAAAAATAAGCAAACATTTTTCTTTACCCTCAAATTTAAAGCTTATAAAGTATATTTTAGATTCGAAATCTAGATAAAAAATCGGTACCTCATTTTGCGTATGTAAACTGTAAAAATACTTTAGAAGGTAATAAATAAAAAATTAAAATATAAAAAGCTTTCCACCATATTAATATGCTTGTAACTTGAATACTTTATGCATGAAGTTTAAATTAAACTAGTTGCTTTCGTAGCTTCCAGCCTGGTGTCAGGGAAAAAAAACGACACATGCAATTCGGAGTGCCAAGACTATGGATGAAACCTCATGATCATTTGCAGGATTGTTATTTTTGTATCGTGAACCCATGTAAGCGTCGAGCTGGTATAAAGAGAAAGCAGATTAATTGTAACAACCGAATTTCTTGCCAACCGAATGGTTTGGTTGGAGTTACCTATATATATTTGTTTGTCGCAACCAAAATTCGGTTAATGCAACAGAATTTCGATTGAAACAAAATATTTCAGGAAAACATTTGTTTGGGACAACTAAAAAATTTGGTTGCTGCAACCAAAATATTCAGTTGGCAAGATATTCGGTTTTTACGATTTTTACCGTGACCTTCCTTCAACGTCGGCTCTAACAGTCGGCTCGACATTGAAAATTTCCCCATTCCGTCTAGGTCAAAAATAAATAGCTCCGAAATTCAGATGTCACAAAGTTCAGCAGAATCTTGTGTATCGCTTATGAACACCTCTGACAATGATTTTTATAATAAAATCGTAAAGTATTGAACCACATCTCATCAGCACTACAGAATCTAATGATATAGTACGAGATCTGAACCTGCCCAAGAATAAATAAGAGATTCTGCGTTCACGATTGGAATAGTGAAACTTGCTTGAAAATGATGTGAATACACAGAGAAAACAGATTCATTGTGACAAACAAATTGTTTGCCAATTGATTGGTTCGTTTGAGGCTACCGATATATTTGTTTGTAGCAACAGAATTTCTGTCAAAACAGCACAAAATATGTTAAAACAACAGAAATTCGGTTATTCCGACAGAATTTCAGTTAAAGAAAAATATTTCAATTGTGTCAGGATATATTTGATTACCACAACCACATAATTTAGTTGCTACAGCCATATTATTCAGTTGGCAAGAAATTCATTTGTCACAATGAATCTGTTTTCTCTGTGTACAACTAGTCAAAGAGAGCATCATAAAAGTTTTCATGGCTTTTCTCAGATTTATTCAAAGAAATCGGAATACCATGCAAACCAGCTTTTTATCGAAACAACTTTATTAGTCTGCCTGTGGCATATTCTGTAATGCTTAAGGAAAATAACAACACTGTAAAAATTGTAATAAAAAAAATAAATTATAAAGAATACAACCACTAATACAGCCATTTATAGGAGACTTCAAAATGGTTGCTTTTTTATGGGAATATACATATACGAAACACCCTTGTTCCCTTTGCTTATGGGATAGTCGAGCAGATTGAGTACACTATCAGCAGCGTACATGGCCTGATCGAGTCGAGTTTCATATAGAAAAAAATAAAGTCAACCAGTTGCACACACAAACATTATTTTAATGCTGCCATTGCATATCAAATTAGCCCTAATGAAACAATTTGTGAAAGCATTGCATCAAAATTTTGAAGCTTTGAATATTTAAAAGGATTCTTTCCCAAATAATCTTTGTTAGACCACAAATGAAAAAAAAAAAATAATGGACAGTGATGAATTCACAATATTACTCAATACCATAGAAAAACAAGCCTGGAACTGTTTAAAGCAGGTAGTTAATGGTTTTCTCGGAAACAGCAGAGCATATAATTATAAAGATTTAATTGAAACTACACAGTAAAAAGTTTTGGTTTAATTTGTACACTTAGCGGTGTTTATTGTAAACTTCTTTGGAATTAAATTTGAAATTAATACCTTAAAAGTTTATATCTGAAACCATACGTATAAATTTAAACACTTAAGGGAATTATTTTAACACCATAAAAAATTGTGAGTTTTTATTGACTACTTGAAATAGAAATAACACCAAAAAACACAATAAAAACTATTCCTGTTAGTTTACAAATAACACCGAAACAGGCATCAGAAATTTTTTTATTTTAGTTTTGTTACTTTCGATTTAATTTTAATGCCAAAAAGGAATTAAATTTCTCTCTTAAAACAATTTTATTCCTTCAAGTTTAAAAACATCACCTAGAAAGAATTAAAAGCATCCCAATATACCACATAGCAATCAAACTGCAATACAACTTGAGAATAAGCTTATATAAATAGTGTGTTTTAAGCTTTTCTTAATTTCGCTTATTATAATATTTATAAAATGTGAATTCACCAGCAGTATTTAACAATGCTAGAGAAAATATTATTATACATAACTTTTTCTCAAGTATGCTTATGAACAACGCAACATGACGATTGAAATAGAAATATTTTTCAATACATTCTAGTCTTGTTGTCTTTTCTACGCTTATAATGCATACAACAAGTGCCATTACTTTTTCTTTAAATTTGTCAAACGTGTTTTGCGTGTACATTTAGTTTTAAATTTTATATAGTGAACGTGCAATTGCATATTAAATTTAATTATTTTTATTTATGGTTAAAATTAATTATAATTATTTATATTTAAAATGAATTATTATTTTTTATATTTAAAATGAGTTATTATTATTTATTTTTAAAATTAAAATAAAATAAAAATAGTTGAACCACAAAGTGAGGATTTCACTTCAAATAGAATCGTAATTTTAAGTAAGTATTGAATACTTTTATAAAACAGTTAAATACTTTTATAATACAGTTAAATACTTTTATAATACAGTTTTTTTCACTTTAGTTGTAAACAAGCTGAACATCGACGTAGAAGGCAGAGAACTGCAATTTAGAGATCGGGACGGTGCCGTAATTGATTTCGATTGATTTATTAACACCGGATATTATAGAGTAAGACTAATATTAAATACTTTATTATTAAATAAAAAATAAATTAAAAAATTACAAATCTCAAAATTAAATTTGTTTCATTTATTTTCAGTAAAATTTAATAAATAAAGGGTGCCAATTTAAGTCCTGCCTAGATTAAAATCAACACCCGTTTAGTATACAATTTATTCCGTATGGTATGGAAAATAACACCTAAAGGGTGTGAATTTCAGTTCTGTTTAGCTTAAAAACAACACCGGTTTAGTATAAAATTCATTCCGTTGGTTCTTAAAAATAACACCTATTCAAGAATACAATATATTCCTTATGGTATTAATCCAATTCTTGGTCAGATGTAGAGTCTAATACATATTGGTGTTTCTTAGCTTTAAAAACAAAACTCTCTCTCTCACTGGCTCTCGTTCAATCTCTTTATAAGTGTACCACAGGGATGGAAAATATGTTTTCTGTTATTGTACCAACCAGACAAACAAATTGTACTTTTTCGATCCTCACGGTACCAAAATTTTTTCCGCTTTTTTTTAACAATTTTATCGTATTGAGTCAGATTTGCTTAGACACTTAAAAGACTTAAAAAATTTAAATTGACCGGGTGAAACAAAACTTATCGTTAATTTTATGTAGTCGTAAATTCCCACAAAACTTTGTAAAATTTTACTCTAATTTTTATGTCACATCTTTTTTTATGGTTAACCTTTTCAGGATTTGCTATTAAAAAATTTAAAGGCATTTAATAGCTTTTTAACAATAATACACTTTTTTCTTATTCTTTTTTTTTTTTTTTGTTTTGAGAGGTTATTTAAAATCAGCTGTTCAATGTTGCCACTTCCGAATATTTTAGTACAATGTGTATGGAAACATTTGGTACATTTGATGTGACACCAATTTAGAGCCGGTTCAACTTAAAACTGACTTTATTTTTACTATAGAAGCTGAATAAATAAAAACAGGTTTTTAATTTGAAGTTGCTTTTAAAAAAAGTCGTTTTTTTTGTTATGTGGTTTTATCAAGTTATAAATTGAAAATTTGAAAAAATTTCAAATTGTACTAAATGAGCTGCGGTAGTACCACGGTACCAACCAAGGTAAAAATGTACCAAAAAAGTACAATTGTACCATGTTTTCCATCCCTGGTATACCATATTGGAATACATTTAATTCTTTTTCGGATTTGTTATATATATACACCGGCTCGGCATTAAAAATAAACTAAAACTTTTTACCGTGTATGAAAACTTTAAAATTATAGGCTGCCGAATGTCCCATAAAGTTCATATGCTACAAGTTCATATGCCATCTGGACCAATTTAGAGACAATATGGGTGCCTGCTCAGAAGAGCAAGCAGAGCGTTTTCACCAAGATGTGATGGACTTTGAACGACGTTACAAAGAGCAGTATAACGAAAATATAATGGGAGACTACATTTGAAGTTTAATACGAGAAAGGCCATACAAACATAGAAAAATTATTAAAAATATTCATTTTTGAACTTGATTTTATTTTATTTTCTATTTCTATTATTTTTGACTTTAAAATGAAATTAAGGAAATTTTTTGTTCCTATATAAAATGTATAACAAAATTTTAAGAAAATCCATCATTATTCATAAAAATCGAAAAGTTGGTCTTATTTCCACAAAAATAAACTTTGACAAAAAAAAATATTTTTCCCTTTATTTGTAACATAAAAGAAACTAAAAAATGAGATTTAGAAGTCAGACCCAAAAATCGTGGCGACCAGTGTTATAGATCAAAATTCTATGTCACTAAAACCACCACCCTATATTAAAATTTCCATGTATAAATTGCACACAGTTATGACTAATTATTTTAAGAAAAATGTGTAAATATTTCAGTAAACACAAAAATATGTTACACTAGTCGTATGAGTGATATTAATTAAAGACTAAAATATATTACTAATACGACTAGTAGTCCAGTTAGTAAACTAACTTGAGAATTTATCGATGAATTTTTTTAAAATATATATACCTTGATTTTTTGCTAATAGTTAAGCTAGATGAACCAAAAAAAAAAATAACAATGTATTGGGCGGCTCCTATTTCAAATTTAAAAGCTGTTAATTTTGGCAAATTTTGACTATTTTTTTATATGTATTTTCGACCATAGCACTTAAATCGCTGAACCTAAAAAACTATGCTTAAAATGTTTATTTCTTATTTTAATGATACAACAACATATTGTCTGTTCTGGAGAAAATCATAAAACCTAAAATACAAATCCAAAAAAAAAACTTAAAGTATAATATAAGGTGTCGAAATATGCAAAAATTGTGTTTGTTTGTAAACCAATGTTATGCCATTTTTGCAAATTATTCAATAATTAAACTCATACCCTTTGTCGATTAACTTTATCCTGTATAGTTCACCTCAAATTACATATTGATAGGAAAAAAAGTTTAAAAACTATTACTTTTTTATTTTACCACCTTACTCAGAATTTTATGTAGTTTACCGTTTGTAGTCTAATAAAAAAAAGTTTTCCGTTCCATTTAAAAATAAAGGACAATAAATTTATTTTTCAAAGTAATATCTACATTAACTTTTTTATACATTTGTTCGAAATGATTTGTTTGGTAAATGATTTTTTCAGTTTCGTTTATTTTATTTTTTTGAAATTTAATAAAAATTTAAACAGAAAATGTAAATTTGTGGTTTTTTTGTGCCCGTTATAGTTATTACAAATTTAAATATTGTTTGCCGTCTGTGTCAAAAAAAAAATCCAAAAATTCCAATTTGTTTTTTATTTCAATTGATTCTTCATATGCAAAATTATTTAAATTCGAATTACAAAAACTTCATAAACACACATACACAAACGCATTCACACAAAAAACAAATAATACAAAAACGAAAACGGAAACAATTTCTATATATATGAAGGAATAACGTTACTGATTGACTATCTGACTCATTCAACATCGCCCAGCCCAAGCCGCTAGAGGTAGGAGGTTGAAATACGGTATGTAGGTCCTCCTCCGGCGTAGACATCCTCTAAGAGGGAAAATTCCCCTTAACTGCCTTCCCAAACCGTTGGACCTGCGAAGTTGAAATTTTGTATACAGACCCCTTTTCCAGTGTAGATAACAGTTATGACGTAATTTTTGGAAAAATACAATGGGGAGGGGCAGAAAAGGGAAAAATTCTTGCTGTTGCCAAAACCGCTGGAGATGGGATATTGGTACAAAGGTTCCTCCCCCGGTGCAGAAATTCACCTTAGTCGCATTTTTGGAAATATGTACTGGGAGGGGCAAAAAGGTGAACAGTCTCCTCCTTAACTGGCTGCCCCCACCGATTTAGCCAGAAAGATAAAATTTTAAATATGTATTAACTGGAGTATGTGCTAACACATTGATCAGCTATATTTTAGAATTTTAGCCAGGTACATGGTAAAAATGGGAGTTCAAAGGAAAAAATCTGAAATTTGAAATATGTGTTACCTGGAGTATGGGCTAACTATTTATTGAGGTACATCTTAGAATTTTGGTCTGGGACATGGTAAAAATTAAGAATTCCGGGTAATTATCTGGAACTCCTTATCACCCCGAGCGTTAGTCCTGAGCTTTGCCCGCTATGGTGTACGAGTAAAATTAAAATACTAGACAAGGGATACGAAATGGAATGAAACGGAGTACGAGTGGAATTAAAACACTTGACATGGAGATTGAAATGGAATAAAATAAGGAACGAGTGAAATCGAAACACTTGATAGGTAAAAAATAAAATGGAATGGGGAGCGAGTGGAATTGAAACATTAGACGTGGGGAAATAAATGAAATGAGAACGATTGAAATTTAATCTTTAGACAAGGATAACGAAATCGGATGAAAAGGGGAACAAGTGTTATTAAAATAGTTAACACTGGGCATGCCCGCCCTCGAATGACCTATAAACAAGAAATTCAAGACATTAAATTTATACATCTACTTCAAAAGATAAAACAAATTTATTTAAAAAGTAAAATCTTTAGGAAATAGAATAATATTTTCTTCTCAACATATTTCTATATTAAAAACTACCAATAACGAAGTATCGGGCTTTTAAGCTAGTTTCAAATAAATTACTAAATAATTTCTTTTAAAGGAATTGGAAGGTAAAATTTTAACATTGACTAGAACTGACTACATCATTTGTTTCTTACGAATGTGTCACTTGTTTAAACAATATTTAAATAGCAAAAGACAAACAAACAATATTTAAATAGCAAAAGACATTTGATTTAAATGAAAGGTAAGTAGACCGGGTTTTAAATGAAATATCATTTCTTGTAATTGACATGTTCTGTTATTTTAAATTACAAACTATCTTAAGTGCAGATCTATTATGGTGAATATTTCAGCCAAATTACTTTAAGCCGTGCACGTTAAATTTGGCATTACCTAATTTTTTATACCCTCCATAGTTTTTATGTTACGGTAAAAAAATATTGTGACCTTGAATTCATAATGAGCTTTTTCGAAATTTACAAATTTAATGTACATTGCTGGCCATAAATCAAAAGCCAGGTCGGAAGTAAGACTCGTCTTTTGAGATAATTCATTCATCGAGCGATTTATTGCATTGTTCATATGAAGTGAGCTTCTGCTGGAAAAAGTCATTGTCATCGACCGGAACAAGTAGTAGTCGAAAAGAGCGATGTCTGCAGAATGCGGAGCATGCAGTAGCACTTCCCATTTCAGTTTTTTCAAGTAGGTCTTTTAAAATCCAACTAACATATCCATAATAAACAAATGATTTAATCACTTAAAATAAATGTTAAATTTTTAGCTACAAATTTCTTAAAAAATAAATGATTTAATAATTTTTATGAAATTGTTTCCCTTTTTGTATTTTTTGTTTATTTTTTAATCTACAAAATGTATATATGTGACCTTCTTCGAGAAAAGGGATCTAGTGTGTGAAAATGAAGTTTTGAGAAAAACGCATTTAAAGTTTCAAAACGCATTATCACTTTGAACATACCTTCAGTTGGAAGATGCGATTTGGTATGGTTAGTTATGATTGGGTGCCGACTTTGGTGACGTCATGCCTATGTGGTGACGTATTTTTTTCGCTTTTAGTGTAACATTACCTCTGCTATTATTGCTGCTCTGTTCGTTCTCGCTCTTCCGGATTAATGAAACTAGAATATAGTCAATAGATCTAGCAGTAATAAATTTAACAACGCTGTGAATGGAAATAAAGTAGAGTCGAGAACATGGGCTACTCATTTCGAAATATTTTACAAAAGATTACCAGGTAAACTGTCGCGATTTTGTGATTTTAATTTTTCAAATTCATTTCAATTAATTTTTTAAACGTTTGTATTTAAGGTATTACCAAGTACCACCGCTATGACTTCAAAAAACGAAATTGTATGTAAAGAACTTGTGGACTCGGAAGAAGAAAGATTTAATCTGCGATTAACAACTGAGCTACCAAACGAATTACCTTCGCTCATTGCACCAAGCGGTTTATCGTTAGATCGCAAATAGTATTTGTGTGAGAATTTCAGGGTCTGATTCACAGAAACGGGATTTTGTAGCTCCTAAGTCGAGTGAACCCAAAGCGAAAAAAAAATCAAAAAATAAATCTGAACCTACCAGCAAGAAAAAATTCGAAGCACCGGATCACGGGAAAAAGAAAGCTGAAGTCAAAGCGCCGAAAAAAGAAAAAATCTGAAATTGTCACACGGAAGAAAATAGAAGTATCAGATCCCGAATCACCGAAAAAAAATTCCAAACTCCCAAAAAATCCGAAGACTGTCGAGAAAAGCAATTCAAAACCAAAAAATCAAAAAAAATTAAAATTTTATTGTTTTTCTCATTTTTATCGATTTTTCCAAGTTCGTTTTCTACGTTTTTATGGGGTAAATAAATTTTTAATAGAAATCTAACTCATTTTATCTTATTATACACCCTTTTAGGTATTAGAATCCACTCTTGAGTCCAAAGCCGTTTTTTGACACACTATGTCCCTTTTCTCGGAGAAGGTCCCATATGTCTATAGATACTTTATGTGTGAATTTGCTTGTTCTTGTTTTTTGAATTGAAATAATATATTATATAAACAAGCAATTTAAATATAAAACAATTTGGAATATTTTGAACATTTTTTAGAACCACAAATTTTTGTTGTCTGTGCAAATTTTCATTAAATTTCAAACAAATGAAAAAATAAATGAAACTGAAAAAATTGGTAAAAAAAAATGGTGTCATTTCAAAAGTTAAAATAAATATTTCTTTGAAAATAAATGTATGTTTCTATATTTTAAATGGAATGGTAAAATTTTTATTAAACTACAAACATGATGGGGTGACACAGTGTAAAAAGCATATGATCTTTAAAGAGTACACAGACCATTCAAAGGCAAACTGCCTCCGACCATCATTAAAAACAAAAATTAAAAATTGCCTGTCGTATTTCATAAAGCCTTTATATAGGGTCCGCCATCTAACGTTTTTTTTTTTTCAACTAGTGCTTATTTCGTGAATGGTAACACTTAGCTCATGTCTGATTTGACAAATAATTAGTTTTATCCTTCCGCTGAACGAATATGGTTGTGTATACGCTTGAACAACGCTGGGCAATATTGCGACATTACTTTGAAAATCATGGTAATGTTGCAGAATGTCATCTTTTCAATGCCATCTTTTCAGATGAAGCTTATTTTGATCTTGGCGGGTATGTAAACAAGCAAAATTGTCGCATTTGGGGCACAGAAAACCCGCACGCATACATTGAAAAGCCGATGCACCCAAAACGAGTCACTGTTTGGTGCGGATTTTGGTCCAGAGGCATAATTGGGCCATTTTTCTTCGAAAATGAGCAAGGAGTGGCCGTTACAGTCAATGGCGATCGTTATCGGGCCATGTTGAACGAATTTTTGTTCACAAAAATTGAAGAGGAGGATATTGGCAACATTTGGTTTCAACAGGACGGCGCTACGTGCCACGCAGCCGAAGCTACACTCGATGTTTTGCGCCCTGTTTTTGAAGATCGTATTATCAGCCGCAGAGCTGATGTCATTTGGCCACCTCGGAGCTGTGATTTAACACCGTTGGACTATTATTTGTGGGGTGCCGTCAAAGATAAGTGTTACGCCGACAAGCCAGAGACAATTGACGCTTTAAAGGACAATATTCGTGAAGCCATTGGTAAAATACAGCTGCACACAATCGATAATGTGCTTAAAATTGGACCGATCGTGTAGGCTACTGCATGGCCAGCCGAGGCAGCCATTTAAATGAAATTATTTTCCATTATTAACCGGAAGGATTGTACTTTCAAATAAAAAAAGAAATTTGAGAAAATATTCAGTAGTTTTTTTTTATAGCATTTTCAAAAGAAAAAAAAGTAATTTGGCGGACCCTATATATGTAATCCTTAAGTATCTCTTTCAATCGATTTTAAAAGAATTTCATTGAATTTTTAAATAGTGTTTTTTTAAGCTTTTTTTATTATTTTTTTACAAAAAGTTAAAAAATTATTAAGTTTTAAGTAAAAATAATTAAAAAATCCATATTAAAAAATTAACCGATTAATTAAACATATTTTAAACGATTAAATGGGTAGAGTTTTAAATAGAGGTGATTAAGCGAGGAGTCGGTTAATCGAATTATAAACACTACTTATTATTAAACACCTTTAACCTTCCCGGTATATTATAAAACTTTTTATTATATTACTAAAAAAGATAAATCCTTATGGCATAAGGCATAAATACAATAACACATTAATTTTTATAACACAAAAAACCAAAAAAAAAAGAAATATACAAAAAAATACTTTCAAAACTAAATGGCTAACAGTGTCTGTTGTTCATGATTTATTAAGGACAATGTGTTAACAGGAATAAACAAAATATATAATATATTGGCGATACGCCAGCGTAACAAGTTATGTGTTTAATTTTTAAATATTTTATTGCACCATTCGAAATCCCTACAGATCCCCGTCAAAACACGACCTTTGATATTTTAGCGTTAGCGTAGTAAGTTATGCGCTATTCAAAGAAAACAGTTCACAAAAGTCTCTACTATAAACCTTTTAAAATATCTATGAATTGTTTGCCGGGAGCAGCGTCGATATATATTTATGTGTGTGTGTGTGTTAGTAAAAGAAAATTCAACGTTTAAACCTTAAATATTTTTAAAGATTTTTGAAATAAAATCACCTTGATATTGGATATAGTAAATAAATGTTGTACTTGTGCGTTTTTCAACTTTCATTAAAGTATTAAGTTCTCTACAATAAACACCAAATAATTTGATTTCAAATCTTTAAGAAGCAACAGTATGAGCAAATATTTTTTTTTAAACATTCTTTAAAGGTATAAAAATGTATAAAAATTTAAAACCCAAAAGTGTACTCTTATTATTTATTTATTTTTTTAGCATAACTTTTTATCTAACAAATGTAAGTTTTTTTACCAGAGGGTTAACTTATATTTCTATACAATATTAAGGAATGGTTAATATAATTTTCTTAATGCTTTTCCATTTACTGGGATATATGTATATTTTTCGCTTTTTTTTTTTTGTCCGTATTTTTTGATTTTTGTCTTTTTGTAGTATTTGGTAAATATTTTATGCTTAAATTATAAAATAAAGGTTCAAATATGTAGTACTTTTGATATTGAATTTGATTGCCACATACAAGAGTAAACAAAAATTTGGAGTTAAAAAATCACAACCTTTTTAACACTGTTTTTGTTTTCCTTTCTTTTTATTAAATCAATCAAAACGTTAATATCTTTGTTCATTGAACTGTAATAAAAGAAAAAGAATCTGTTTAATTTAAACTTTTTTTTTACTTCAAATCTAATAACACTTAACACATACTTGTGTATAAGAAAAAGTGAAAATGTAAGACTAGGGACTAGGGTGCGTGCGGTGATGTTTTTAAATGGGTGCTCTGCACCTCTTATTTTATTTTTATTTTTCAATAGAAACTTTTATTTTGTAATTTAAAAATATAATGTAGCATTTTAAAAACGGTTGAAATTTTTGCAAAAAAAAAAGGGATAGTACGTTTTAAAAATTAAGGTGGTGTTTTCAGATGACATTTTGCTAGACACGAATGAAAATACAATAACAAAATACATACAATACAAAAACAAAATACATGTAGTCACTCATTCGTCTAGCGACGTACGTCTTACGGAAACCCCAAATAATTTTAAATATAAAATTTTAAAATACAATGAAATAATAGTATTAAAACGATGTGAGAAAATGTTTCCCTATTTGTATAGAAAGTACGAGAAAACTTAAAAAAAATATGAAATAAAAAAGGAAATATATGCAAAGAAAAAATTATTGCCATAAAATTCAATTAATTTTTTTTTTTTTTTTTGATTTTTTGTTAATTTTCAATTAAAAGTTTAATCATATAAATTAAATTTTTAGTTGACAATGAACTTGTAGTAAAAAAATATTCCAGTTCAAAATAGTTCCTATTGACAACATATAAAAATCATATTATTTTAATTTTGAGATTGCAAAATTGCATCTCAAATCCCTAAACAAAAAAAACAATAAAAAATGTCTATAAATACTATTTTTAATATTACGCGTATATTAATAAAAGCATTACAACTTGTTTAAATTTGCAAAAACAACATAAGGTTCATTCGTTTAC
Organism: Eustalomyia histrio; assembly: GCA_949748255.1. Classification (NCBI taxonomy): domain Eukaryota; kingdom Metazoa; phylum Arthropoda; class Insecta; order Diptera; family Anthomyiidae; genus Eustalomyia; species Eustalomyia histrio. The sequence continues at coordinate 218,306,103 of OX456523.1, forward strand.
TTTCCTCGGTCAAGTCCAGTAAGAATTACTCAGTAACAAACTAGCGTAAGACAAATTTACTCTCACCATGAAAATTTCTAAAAAAAATGCGAACAGAAAATTTGGAATAATTTACAAGTTTGTTAAACAGCTGATTGCAAAACCAAATGCAAAAATAAATTATAACTGATCGAAATTAAAGAAGAGGATTTTTGTTGTAAAATCTTAAGCAGAAATATTTTAAAAGGTTTTCTTATCTTTTCTATAATTCATTTAACAATATTTTTTTTTCAATCATATGTTTTTTCTACTTGCAAATTATTGCTGGCAATAATTTGTCCAGTAAACATTTGCAGGAAGAAGAAGAACTCTTAACATCAAACTGTCACTTTATTCTCTCGTTTTTCTTTATATTTACTGAGTATTTGTGTAAAGGAACGACATCCAGTAAAAATTTGCACAAATTCGTAAAAACTATTGAGTAAACGAACGGAACTATAGTCTACAGGTTGGTTGAAAAGTTCCTGCGCTCACCAAGAGATGGCACTGCTAGCTCCGAACTTTTTTTTCTAAAGTTGGTATAACTGTCCTAAGAACACATGCAAAGTTGCAAGTCATTCTGTCAATTCTTTCTTTGTTTACAAGCCATTTGAAGTTGACGTGTCATTGATTTTTTTTTAATATGGAAAAAATTGAATATCGTGCGGTCATTAGATTCTTTGTTTTGAAGGGTTTAAAAGCAAAGGAAATTTATGAACAATTGTTAGAAGTGTATAAGGAGTTCCACCTTCAAAACGCATCGTGGAATTTTGGGCTGGTGAATTTAAACGTGGTCGTACCAGCCTTGAAAACGATCCACGCGAAGGACGACCAAAAACTGCAACCACAGCAGAAATCATTGAGCAGGTACATAATATGGTTAGTGAAGATCCAAGGCATCTCAGACGAATGAGGACTCCATATTTTACATGAAGAATTACGTATGAAAAAACTGTTTGGAAAGTTAGTGCCGCACACATTAACAATTCAACAAAAACTGGATCGAAAACAAATTTCTCTGCGTACTTTCGAGCGTTTTAAGCCGAATAAAACCGACTTCTTGCGTCGTTTTATAACTATGGATGAGACTTGGATCTACCACAATGATCCTAAATTGAAACAGTGGACTGGAGCTGGTTGTTCAGCTCCAAAGCAGGTGAAGTCACAACGATTAGCAAAGAAGGTTATGGCATCAGTTTTTTGGGATGCAAAAGGAATTTTGTTGATTGATTATCTTCAGAAAGGTAAAACAATCAACTCTGAATATTATTGCAGCATTTTTGATCAGCTAGATGAAAAAATTCGTGAGAAAAGACCTGGTTTAATGAAGAAAAAATCATTTTTCATCAAGACAATGCACCTGCTCACAAAAGTGTTTTGACGATGGCTAAATTCAAAGAATTAAAGTACGAATTGCCTGAACATCCACGGTATTCACCAGATTGGGCTCCCAGTGACTACTATATTTCGTAACAAAAACACTATTCTTTCATTTCGAGCGCAGGAACTTTTCAACCAACCTGTATGTAGTGCTTGTATGCATCAGAGTGTATACACATCAGTGTTGCCAGATAAGGGGATTTGGTTTTTGATTTGAAAATTTATTGATAAAAAAATTAAACTTGGATCCATTTTTCAGATCGATAATCGAAAGCTATTTCTGCTAAATTAATGACAATGATTTAATTGTGACAATGATTTAATTTTGACTCGATTGAATAATTTGTTATATGATTCTGTTCGGGAACGATTTTTGGTTATTTGATTTGTTAAAATTTAATCAATTTTATTGATTATATGAAAATAATCAACAAAAATTAAATTGATTCTCTGAATTGAAAAAAGAAGAAAATTCTTCAAACAATAAGCAGAATTTTGCAAATCGATTCGTTAAAAATTGAATAAGATTTAAAAATTAAATCTAGGAATCATGTTTTTGAATGTCTATTTTAAAATTTAAAAAAAAAAGTTAAAATTAAAAATTTAAATTTGTTAAAATTTAAATTCTTTTATGATGCCCCTCATTTTTCTAGAATATTTATTTTTAATATCAATTTAGAAATGATGAAAATTTGATTTTTAAGCAATTTGTTAATTATTAATGGGTATTTCAACTTTGAAAATGGGAACATGAGAACTTTTTTGGCAAACCTGTGGATACGCTAGTTATAATAAAGTTATGATAAAGTTGGTACCATAGTATTTCTTGTGATGCTATTGGTACAGCAATAACAAAATAAAGATAAATACAGTGACGAACTGATGTAATAAAATATTATAGAAACCTGGACAAATAAAAATATACGAAAAACAACACATTTACTTGACCAAACAAAATTGATCTGGCGCAATATTTTATTTTATTCAATTTGATGGCAGATCATCAAATATGTATATATACATAGTTATATATTCTTATATCAAATCAGAAATTTTTTCTATTTTCCCCAGACTTCCAAATATATAATTATACATAAGACCCGAAGATATAATTATATATAACACAATTATACGAAAAATGTAGTCTAATAAAGTCAGCCACACACTGCTTAACTCACTACAATTTTGGATGACCGAGCCAAAACCTTGCCAAGGCATTGTATGTTAGAATTTAATTTTTTTTTTGTAATTTAAAATTTTTGTATACGTTTTTTATTTAACTAGATTATATATATGTATATTATATTGCTCCTACAATTTAATCTGATATTTTTCACATAAATTTGGATCTTACTTAATCTCTAAATATATTGCAGAATCTAATTTGATCTGCGATTTTTCAAATCAATTCCATCCTCAAATATATTGCTAGATCAAGTGTGATCTCCCTTTTCTCGGAGAAGGTCACATATGGTATATTTCATACCATGCATTTATATTTTATTAGTACCAAATTTTGTAAATATTTGGCCCCAGATTTTTGAACATAACATTTTAACGTGTTATAAGCAGTTTTCCAAACATATATATCTGTTAAGCTCTTTGACATATTTATGAAAATTTTTAAAAGTTTGATTGAAACTTTCTTGTTATAAAGGTATTTTTAAAGACATTTTAAAGATTGTAATTTCAAGCAAATATTACCTACCAGTGCTTAGATACCTATCGTTTATACCTTCAAGCAATACATACCTATCATCTATTGGTTTTTTTTGTCTACACGGTAGGTATCTAAGCACTGGCAGGTTTATATTGCTTAAAATTACGGCCATTAGATGAACGAAAACAAATAAATACAGTGAATCACAGTCAAAGTGAGCCAGGCAGAATTTTCAAGTAAAATTTTTAATACATAATAAAAAGAAAATCTGATTGGCAAAAATATAAATTAAAAACTTAACAATTTTTTCCGAAAAATTTCTTAAGTAATTAAAAAAAAAAAACAACAAAAACTCAAAGAAATATTCAAATGTGCATCACAGTGAAAGTGAGCCACTAAAAGTGAATGTGGTTAATATTTAATACTAATATTTTGTTGGACCTCCTTTCACTGAAATAATTCCCTGCAAACGTCTAGGCATCGATTGCAATAAATTTTGGGTGTACGAGGTGGGAATTACCCTCCACACCGATTGAAGAGCATCGATGCGGCATTTTTGTGAGGTAATGGCATGTTTTCGGATATTTTGATCAAGATGGGATCATAATTTTTTAATTATATTGAAATCCGGAGATTGTGGTGGAACTTCAAGAACATGTGGGCAATTATACAGTAACCATTCCCGCGCAACATACGATTTATGCTTGGGATCTTTGTCCTGGTAAAAGTCATCTTTGATACCAAGTTTTTCAACACTCGGCGTGATGTTTAGCTTTCAAATGTCTACATAAAGAAATTTGTTCATAATTCCCGAAATGTGGTGCAAATTCCACACTTGGGGTAAGGTTTTTTTCCTAAAGCTGGGTGTTCTTTTGTCGCCATATGATTTGCTTCCGTCGGACCCAAATAAGTTAAATTTACGTTCATCTGTAAATAAAACCAAACCAAACCTTTTTAGTGGATATTTACTCTATTTTATGTCTGTATACCTTTTTCCAAAAACTCATATCCTTTTGAACATATTTTTAGAGCAAACTCTAGGCGTTTCTTACGGTTTATTTTGCCAATAAACGGCTTCTTTCTTGCTACTCTTCAATTATACCCGTGTTTTCTAAGCACTCTTCTAACTGTTTCAGGGTGTACTTAGACTTTTGACCATTTTCGTCAGTTTCGGAGCGCTTGAACAAAGGGTTTTTTTTAATTCTCTCACAATAAAGACCTCATTTCTTTTCGAAAATGCTTTTTTTTATTACTTCTTCATTTTCTTTTTAATTATACCATCTCTTGTAAAGCGGTGGATAATGTGCTTTACAGTTCGACGGCTTTTAATGACAATTTCTCTTTGAGATTTACCTTCTTTGCAAAGTTCAATTACTCGCTCTCTAATTTTTACTCCTTAATGTTTTATACACAAATAACGCATTAATAATAATAAAGGGTGTCCCAAGAAGAACGCAATTTTTAAATCTGGCAACATTCGAAGTGTCATTGTTTGACATTTGAACAATTGTTATTGTTTGCTAGTAGAAGGTACGAGGTTAGTAAAAATGGAGCGCTACACGAATGAACAACGCATTCTCATTGTGAAATTGTTTTACCAAAATGGTGAAAATTTTGCGGCTACAGTTCGCAAATTGCGATCAATTTGGGGTCACAATAATGCTCCAAAAGAGTCAACTGTAAAGAGATTAATGGATAAATTTGCCGAAACTGGGTCTGTTAGTGATGTAAAGACAACAACGCGCCATCGACCAGGTCGGTCGACCGAAAATGTCGCAGCTGTACGTGATGATGTCTCTCAAACTCCATCCACCTCAATTCGACACCGAGCTCAGAAAATTGGTGTCTCCAAATCCACTTTGCGGCGAATTTTGACGAAAGATTTACATCTTCATGCCTACAAAGTTCAATTGACTCAGGAACTGAAGCCAGCTGACCATGGACAGCGAAGGGAGTTCGTTAATTGGGTATTGGAGAGACAACATGAAAATGCTGATTTTGCCGATAAAATCATCTTCAGTGACGAGGCCCATTTTCATCTTGATGGCTTCGTCAATAGGCAGAATTGTCGCATTTGGGGTGAGGAAAATCCTTGAGTGATTCAGGAGAAGCAAATGCATCCTCAACGTGTCACTGTGTGGTGTGGTTTTTGGGCTGGAGGAATCATTGGACCTTTTTTATGAAAATGAAATGATAACCAGTTTTTTCTTGCCTAGAATTGAAGAAATGAATGTGGAGGGCATGTGGTTCCAACAAGACGGCGCCACATGTCATACAGCCAGAGAAACAATTCAATTGCTGCATCAGTCATTTCCCGGTCGTGTTATTTCGCGTTTTGGAGATCAGAATTGGCCGCCTAGATCGTGTGATTTAACACCATTAGATTTTTTTCTTTGGGGTTTTTTGAAGTCGATGGTTTACGCGAATAAGCCGACGACGACTCAAGCCTTGAAAGAGGAAATTGGACGCTGCATTAATGAAATACCGCAGCATTCATGCAAAACGGTCATTGAAAATTTCATTTAAAGATCGCGTGCATGCCAGCAAAGCCGCGGCGGCCATCTGCACGATATATTGTTTCATACATAACCTCATTCTGTCTACTTTACGATATAATAAAGTTTCACGATTTTTTTTTAAATATCTGTGTTTCATTTAAAATTTAAAAATTGCGTTCTTCTTGGGACACCCTTTATAAATACAAAAGTATTAAAAACAGAAAACAGTTAACGTTATTTTAACAAGAACAAAGTCAAGTGGCTCACTTTGAGTGTGATGTATATTTGGGTAATTTTTTGAGATTTTGTTGTTTTTTATATTACTAATAAGATTTATCTGAAATAACTGTTATATTTTTTAAGCTTTGAAGTTAAACAAAAAAAGTCCTTAATATTTTCGCCAATCTGTTTTTTTTTTTTATTATTATTTATCAATAGTTTTATTTGAAAATTCACCCTGGCTCACTTTGAATGTGAGTCACTGTATATATGTTAAGAACTAGAAATCACGGGCATAACTGTAGGCCCAAAATAAGAACGCTACGTACAACGAGAGAAGACGCGCCCAAAATAAAGACGTATGACGGTTACTGCAAATATTGTCATATTTATTTAAGTATAAAGAGTAGCGTGAGATTCTTTCCTCTTCAGTGTCTCCATCCCTTACCAACAATCCAATTTTAAATTTTTTTAGTTTTTGGTTTTTGGTTTTTACATTTTAATTTTATTTTTATTGCTATTTATCAACCTCTTCTCAACCAATTTCTATATATTTTTTTAATTTTTTTTATCGTTAAACATTTTGCCATTTTAATATATTATTGGATTCCTTATTGTTTGTTGTTATATTCCCATTTCCCATTTACCTTTAACAATTTTATTTCAATAAATGCTTTTACTCTTCATTATTTTTATTATTATTTAAAAGCTATTTCTAATATAATTTTCGAAATTCTCTGACAAAATTACACAACACTTAAACTGTAACCACAATTGACTTACCGTTTATGAATTTTGCCATAAAGTCGATAAAATGTTATATAAATTTGATCATAATATAACCGTACCCATATTTGTCTTAAATTACTTAATGTAGCTATTTTTTGGAACTATTTTCCTATTTTTTATTTTTTATAGTTTTATTTTATTTGTTTTATTTTTATATCGGTTATTTTTATTTTAATAATTTTATTTAAAATGCTTTTTATTTTTCTTTTTTATATTGAGTACGATGAGTTTGCTTTAAAATTAACAGAGATAAAAATTTTAAAAGTTGATTTAAGCAAAATATGAGTACTTTAACATATTTTTATGATACACAATTTTGCTTAATATAGTTGAGCTTCAAATTACAAATAAAGGGTGTCCCAAGAAGAACGCAATTTTTAAATTTTAAATAAAACACAGATATTTAAAAAAAAATCGTAAAACTTTATTATATCGTAAAGTAGACAGAATGAGGTTATGTATGGAACAATATATCGTGCAGATGGCCGCCGCGGCTTTGCTGGCATGCACGCGATCTTTTAATGAAATTTTCAATGACCGTTTTGCATGAATGCTGCGGTATTTCTTTTAAGGCTTGAGTCGTCGTCGGCTTATTCGCGTAAACCATCGAATTCAAAAAACCCCAAAGAAAAAAATCTAATGGTGTTAAATCGCACGATCTAGGCGGCCAATTCTGATCTCCAAAACGCGAAATAACACGACCGGGAAATGACTGATGCAGCAATTGAATTGTTTCTCTGGCTGTATGACATGTGGCGCCGTCTTGTTGGAACCACATGCCCTCCACATTCATTTCTTCAATTCTAGGCAAGAAAAAACTGGTTATCATTTCACGATACCGAACACCATTGCATGTTTGCGCTTGACCTGCCTTATTTTCATAAAAAAAAGGTCCAATGAATCCTCCAGCCCAAAAACCACACCACACAGTGACACGTTGAGGATGCATTTGCTTCTCGTGAATCACTCGAGGATTTTCCTCACCCCAAATGCGACAATTCTGCCTGTTGACGAAGCCATCAAGATGAAAATGGGCCTCGTCACTGAAGATGATTTTATCCGCAAAATCAGCATTTTCATGTTGTCTCTCCAATACCCAATTAACGAACTCCCTTCGCTGTCCATGGTCAGCTGGCTTCAGTTCCTAAGTCAATTGAACTTTGTATGCATGAAGATGCAAATCTTTCGTCAAAATTCGCTGCAAAGTGGATTTGGAGACACCAATTTGCTGAGCTCGGTGTCGAATTGAGGTGGATGGAGTTTGAGCGACATCATCACGTACAGCTGCGAGATTTTCGGTCGATCGACCTGGTCGATGGCGCGTTGTTGTCTTTACATGACTAACAGACCCAGTTTCGGCAAATTTATCCATTAATCTCTTTACAGTTGACTCTTTTGGAGCATTATTGTGACCCCAAATTGATTGCAATTTGCGAACTGTAGCCGCAAAACTTTCACCATTTTGGTAAAACAATTTCACAATGAGAATGCGTTGTTCATTCGTGTAGCGCTCCATTTTTACTAACCTCGTACCTTCTACTAGCAAACAATAACAATTGTTCAAATGTCAAACAATGACACTTCGAATGTTGCCAGATTTAAAAATTGCGTTCTTCTTGGGACACCCTTTACTATACAGAGAGAAAACAAAAATTACATTTAACACACATAAAAACATTAAAAGCCCTAGAGTATATCGTATGGTCATAATTTGACAACATGTAAATAATTTAATTTTTAATCTTCTCCGTCATAAATATTTCATCAGAAGTTTGAAAAAAAAGTGAAATTATTTTTATGGGTAATACACCTATGACCATTGCTACTTTGTAATTTTATTTTGACAAAAGCATTCCGCACCACTAAGATATACACAACAATAGCTTGTTATGATGAATTATAATGGAAAAGGGTATTGAATGTAAAGAAAACTTTCTTTCCCTCCTACATAACAATAATGTTAAGGTGTGTCTGCTAAGGGATTTTAGTAGTGTAATTTTAAGCGAAACTTCTGTTTAGAAAGTTTTTACAATTTTGTGTTTTTGTTCAAATAGAAAGCTTACCTGAATGGATTGACATGAATAAAATTGACATAATGATATAATGCTTTCAAAAAAAATTTACAAGTAATTTTTGTTACTTAAGTTACTTAAATATTGCGCTAGCACGTTATTGTTAACTTTAATATTATTACGTTTTTAAAACTAATGTAATTACGAATATTTCTCTGACTGGTTCTAGAGTCACTTAGCAAAATTTTTTCATTACCCCACCGATTGTTTAAAGGCTTTAATTTGCTACTTTTTTAATATATTGTTAACTTTAATATACATATCTTATATTTAAAACAGAAGGTGTATTTTGCGTAGTTACTCGTCATTATTTCTCATTGTTACGTTCAATCGTGAATGCTTTTGTGCTTTTTATTTTACATTTTCCATATTAAGTTGTTAATGCCTTAACAAATGTGACATTTCAATGGAATATGATTTTAAAATATTAAGTCGAAATGGAACGTGGTAGTTTGTGCGATTGTTTAATATTTGCGTATTTTAAGAGGATTTAAAAGTCCAGGTATATTTGATAAAAGCATTCTAACTATAAACCACTATGGGGCTGTGTTACAGTCAGCACTAACAAGGAAAGTAATTCAAACTAAAACACTGTCATGAAATTTGGCCACGTCGGAATTTTAAGGGGTCAAAAGGGGTTAAAAAATTAGTATTCTGTTTTTTTTTTTTTGCTTTTTAGTGTATTTAAACCACATGAAAGTCCTGTATCTTTGAAATGATATTTTTGAGGGCTTTGTAAATATTTTTCAAATTTTATTTACTGTTATGACTGCTAAATTCAAAAAATTTAAATTTTTCGAAAAGATTTTTGTCGGATAATTTTTTATGACTTTGAAGTTGGCTTGAGCCAGCAGGATAACGCTCTATTTCTAAAAAATGGATAACGTTCTATTTCTAAGAAATATTTTTTCCTTGCTTGCCGAACTCAATCATGGACGATCCTCCATCCGCGATAAATGTTGCGAAGGTCGACAAAAAACAACTGAATTCAATTTTCATGTAAGGCAAAATATTCACCAGGTCGGAAGGTAACTCACAGATTTTTCAACCAATTGATCCTTTTTATACTGTTGATATCTGACAGTGAAGTATACTGAGAAGTTCCCTTAGTCCTTCCTGCCAACGGCTAAGAATAGCCCTAACATTCCACCATACAGAAAAAATAATACCTTAGCCTGGCGTTGGCAAAGAGAATTTTGCCACCACGTAGAAACTCAGATTCCCCCCACATCCTGAGTTTCTCCGAGCACCGCAGTTGGCTACACAGTCTGCCCTTTCGTTGCCACCATGCCACTCACGACCTGGAAGTTGCTTCTTCTAAGTTGATTTAGAGTGTGAATGCACTCTATTATCAGTGCAAATGGCATATCATACATAGGTCATAAGGGCCCTGAGTGCATCCTGACCGTCAGATATACACAGAGGAAACAGATTCATTATAACAACCGAATTTATATTCCCGGGTAATATGAAAAATTATGTTCTAACCAAAATTCTGTTGTATCTATCAAATTTCTTTCGTCACAAACAAAAATATCAATAAACACAACCGAACCATTCGGAAGGAAAAAAATTCGGTCATCACAATGGACCTGTTTTCCCCCTGAAGGGCAAATAGCCGCACAGACACATATGACAAACATTTCCGTCTGAAAAACGAAGAGGAGTTTGCCCATGATAAGAGCAATAACATCGACTCGCCATCGATCTTAACAACTCGGCATTTCACGCACCACCATGAAGAGAATTTCGCACAAGGATCCGGATTATTCGCTTACAATGTCAAATTGACTCAGTAACTGAAGGCAAATGACCATCCACTTACAGAAGCTTCAATTGGACATGGAATTTGGCTTGAAAATCCACTTTTCTGACAAGGCTCATTTTCATTTCGGTTGCTATGTCAACAAACAAAACTGCCTCATTTGACCAGCACGTCATTGCAGAGTAGCCATCAGGGAGTGACGGCTTGAGGTGGATTTTGAAGTGATTGCATCATTGGCACATTTTTTAAGTCAATGGCGGGCGCTAAAGAGCCATGATTACGGACTTTTTATGGATTGAAAAGGCAAATACACAGAGAAAACAGATTCATCGTGACAACCGAATTTCTTGCCTACTGAATATTTTGGTTGCAGCAACCGAATTATTTAGTTGTCCCAACAAACTATTTTCCTGATAAAATTTAAATATTTAGTTTCAACCGAAATTCTGTTGCATTAACCGCATTTCGGTTGCGACAAACAATTATATTTGTGGCTTTAATCAAACCATTCAGTTGGCAATAAATTCGGTTGTTAAAATGAATCTATTTTTGTTTGGATACTATTTGGTTTCAGCAGTTTGGTAATTGCATAATGAGCCGGCTTGGCGATGTCAAATGGCCATTTTGCAGCTGCGATTTGACTCCTTTAGAATTTTTATTGAGGGGTGCGTTAGAGACCGATGCTCCGCGAATATTTTTGAAACGATCCAGGATCTTTAAGGCTAATATGATCAGAGCTATTGGTGAAATAGAACCAGAAACCGTCAACAAAGTCTTGAAAACTGGATTAACAGGACAAGACAGCCGCGACAGTCATATAAATAAAATCGTGTTCCATAAATAGTGGGAATATTTGTTATTTCTAGTAAATCCATAATATACCAAACGAAATTTAGTGTAGTTCATTTTATTTAATTTTAAAAAATATACTTGTATTTGGACCACCCTTTACACAATTTTCAACCAAATTTTATTTCTAATGTTGATGAGAAATACCAATAAATGGGTAATAGGATTGTTTTTAGTTCCTCTCTCTTCATTTTTTAATTCCCAATACAATATTCTTTTTAATGGATTATGGGCTATTCCAAAGAAAATAACATTTCAATGAAATTGATGTGCCAAAAATTAAAAAAAAAAACGAAAGCTATCATTAAATTTTTTGTTGTTTTACTAAAAAAAATTCCACTTACACTATATATTTTAAAATATTTAGTAAATACGATAATACAAAAGCTCTTAACATAAGTTATTAAGCTTCAGCAAACTTAATAAACTTTACTTAACAATTTTTATTTTCAAGGTTATTTGTATTTTGTTATAAAACAAAAAATGTATATACAATATTTTTATTTATTAAAACTTATGTATGTATTCCGTTTAAGTGAAACCTTTCAGTTTTTTAGTCCCTGTGGTCTCATCATCTAACACAAAATCATTAAATAAAAAAAAAATATTATTTAAAAGTTGTTCTTTTAACATTAAAGAATATTATAACATTTTGTGGTCTGAGCGTTCTTTTTATGGGGTTTCCTTCATTTAACTTAACGTAATAAATATGATAAATCTGTTTTACGCCAGCAATAATATTCCAAATATTAAATTGTTCGATTGTTTTATTTTTTTCTATCACTATCGTTATGTTAAATAAGGAATATATAATTTAATAAATCTATAAATGTTTTTTCATGAAATTTACTTAAAAACTAATGTTTTTAAAATAAGGAAAACATTAAAGGAATTATCTTGATTGTGGGAAATTTTAAAATGAATCCCGTTTTATGGGCAAATGCTAAAGTCCGGGGAAAGAAAATCCGGGGAAAGAAAATCCTACTAAAACACAGATTTGTACATAAGAACTGTTCTACATTCTTTGTTTTCATATTTTCATGCTTTTACAGGTTGGTTGAAAAGTTCCTGCGCTCACCAAGAGATGGCACAGCTAGCTCCAAACTTTTTTTTTTCAAGTTGGTATAACTGTCCTGAGAACACATGCAAAGTTGCAAGTCATCCTGTTAATTCTTTCTTTGTTTACAAGCAATTTGAAGTTGATGTGTCATTGATTTTTTTTAATATGGAAAAAACTGAATATCGTGCAGTCATTAGATTCTTTGTTTTGAAGGGTTTAAAAGCAAAGGAAATTTATGAACAATTGTTAGAAGTGTATAAGGAGTCCTCACCTTCAAAACGCACCGTTGAATTTTGGGCTGGTGAATTTAAACGTGGTCGTACCAGCCTAGGAGACGATCCACGCGAAGGACGACCAAAAACTGTGAAGATCCAAGTTTAACTAAGCGTGAAAATGCTAATGCCATAGGCATCTCAGACGAACGAGTACTCCATATTTTACATGAAGAATTACGTATGAAAAAACTGTTTGGAAAGTTAGTGCCGCACACATTAACAATTCAACAAAAACTGGACCGAAAACAAATTTCTCAGCGTAATTTGAAGCGTTTTAAGCCGAATAAAACCGACTTCTTGCATCGTTTTATAACTATGGATGAGACTTGGATCCACCACCATGATCCTAAATTGAAACAAGTACGTTTACAGTGGACTGAAACTGGTTGTTCAGCTCCAAAGCAGGTGAAGTCACAACGATCAGCAAAGAAGGTTATGGCATTAGTTTTTTGGGATGCAAAAGGAATTTCGTTGATTCATTATCTTCCGAAAGGTAAAACAGTCAACTCTGAATATTATTGCAGCCTTTTGGATCAGCTGGATGAAAAAATTCGTGAGAAAAGACCTGGTTTAAAGAAGAAAAAATCATTTTTCATCAGGACAATACACATACTCACAAAAGTGTTTAGACGATGGCTAAATTCAAAGAATTAAAGTACAAACTGCTTGAACATCCACCGTATTCACCAGATTTGGCTCCCAGTGACTACTATCTCTTCAAAAATCTCAAACAATTCCTTCGTGAAAAGCATTTTTCGTCGAATTAAGAGGCCATATCAGCCGTAGACGGTTATTTTGAAGAGCTTTCGGAAAACCATTATAAGGATGGGATAAAATTATTGGAAGATCATTGGAACAAGTGTATTGAGCTTCTAGGAGATTATATTGAATAAAAAAATATATTTCGTAACAAAAACAGTATTCTTTCATTTCGAGCACAGGAACTTTTCAATCAACCTGTATGTAAACCTTTTTAAAAGGTATACCCAGTAACAACTGTGACAAACAAGATTGTGTAAATAAATGTCGCACTGAAATGAGGGGGTATAAAATTTTTGTTTTTTTTTTTTTTCGTAAGCTTAGTTTTTCGGCTAATATGATATTTTAGCCGATGCATTCACGCATTGACAATATTATTTTGTTAAAAATAGTCTAAAATACATATTAAATTAATCGAAAATACAATCACAAAGGCACGCCAAAATTATACAAATTGCACAATAGTGGACAGCATTTACTCATTTTATTATTAAGAAATATTACAGTTTTTTCTTTGAAAAACACAACATTTTATCAAATATTAAAATTTTTCTACACCCAGAAAATAGATTGGTTCCAATTCGATATTTGTAAGAATGTTATTTCATTTAGAATATCCTAGGAACTAAAAAGATGGAAATAATACTATTATGTAATTATTGTGCGTTCTGATGAAATGATTCGATCCTCAGTAACGGCAACATCAATTTAGAAAACCAATACACTTAGAAAAAAAAGTTAGTAGAAAAATTTGTTAACGGTTCTCAATCCCACATTATTATTTTTGTACTGATTTTTAGTAAAAAAAATTATTTGGTAAATTTTCTTGCTATTTACAGAATATTTAAAAATATTTAAAAATCTTTGTTGCTAATTTCAGAAATCATTTTAAAAATTTTTGAAAACCGATTTGCTAAAATTCGCAAACAAATTTATAGGGTGGGTTTTTTAAAATTTGAATCGGCTATAAAAAAAAAGTACTGATTATTATTTCAAATTTCTGGTTTTATGGGGAAAGGTTGAACTTTGTCATTTAAGAATGGAAAACAATATCATTCATATGACTACCACGACTGGGCCATTTTTCTTCGAAAATGAGCTAAAAGCCGCCGTACCGTCAACGGTGAGCGTTACCCTGCCATGCTTAACGAATTTTGGTTTCTAAAAATTCAAGAGAATAACATGGACGACATTTGGATTCAACACAGCCAGCACAACCATCTATATTTTACTAACTGTTTTTGAAAATCGAATAATCAGCCGAAATTGTGATGTCAATTGGCCGCCTTGGAGCTGTGATTTGAGTCCTTTGGAATGTTTTCTGTAGGAGGCCATTAATGATAAATTTACGCAAGCCATCCAGAGACAATTGAAGCATTGAAACATGAAACCCAAGTTTCCATTGAAGAGATTCGAGCCGAAAAATTGAATGAGGAACTGCCGAGCCAGTCGCTGTAGTCATATGAATGATATTGTGTTCGATTCTTTAATGACAAATTTCAACCTATCCAATAAAACCAGAAATTTAAAAAAAAAATATTCAGTCCTTTTTATAGCCGATTCAAATTTTAAATTTAAAATGGCACACCCTGTTCTTTAAAAAAAAAAAGTATATTGAATAAAATTTTACATCTAATAATTTAAACTTATGCTTACAAACTTAAATTGGTTCAAAATTTTAAATAAGTTAAAAAAGGGATCGGAAGTGATAAAACTTTTCACAACCGACTTATGTCCAAAAATAGGACATTTACTTAAAATAGGACTAAAAAGTTTTCTTAGTTCTAAAAATCAGCCTTAAAACAATTATAATTTGACCTTAAAATGCAAAAAATTTACGAATAATATTTTCAGAATTAAAATTAGCTAATGAAAACAAAATGATAAATTCTTTAATGTTTTTACTATTTTTTAAGCCTTTGAATAATTTTTTTTTTTAATTTTTTGTAAAATATTTTTTTGAAAAAAAATAAATTAAATAAAAAAAATATTGTTTGATAAAAAAATTTATTAATTTATTTATTTTATTAAACATATAATTACAAATTATATCTTAATACCCCAACCGAGCACTAGCAACAAAGGCTTTCGGCTCGTTGTAGCGAAAACAGACCAGAGCCTCTAGTGAGAATCGAACCCACGACCTCCGCACTGATAAGCTAGCACGCTACCAACTAGCCTACCGGGGCGCTCTGATAAAAAAAAAATATTTTAATCTGTATATACGAATACGTAAGGCAATTAAAAAAAAAATACCAGCTTTAAAGTGTAACAAGTGTATCAAAAAATAATTGAACCCGTCATTTCGAAAAAGGCATGAGTTCATACATTAAAACTTTTCAGGATTAACAAAAAACTTATTTAAGAAACTGAATACGGAATATAATAAAAAAAAACATATATAATTTTTGTGCCATTTATTAATTTTAAAAAAAGCATTTATCATAAAGATTTTGGTGGTTGAAATTTTTGAACTTCTGCACTTAAAAAAGTTTGTAAGTTAAAATAACTGAAAATATCATTTAAAAGAAATGATATTTCATTTAAAAACCGGTCTACTTAATTTTCATTTAAATTAAATGCCATTTGTTATTTATTTTTAAATGATATAATCAGTTAAAATAAATGTCAAAATTTTACTTACCAATCCTTAAAAAATAAATGTTTTTTTCATTTATTTGAAATTATTTTCGTTTTTGTATTTTTTTTTTTTTACTATACTCGTACAACACAAAACGTATATATGCATATGAAGCTATAAACTCTTTTTGTGTGAATGTATTTGTGTATGTATTTGTGTTTATGAAGTTCTTGTAATTTGTATTGAAAAATTTTAAATAAAAAACAAATTGAAATTTTTTGAATATTTTTTTTTGAAACAGACAGCAAACAAAATTTAAATTTGTAATATCTGTTACGGACACAAATAAACCACAAGTTTTCGTTTTGTGGGTAAATTTTTATTAAATTTCAAACAAATGAAAAAAATAAATGAAACTGAAAAAAAATGGTAAATGATAGTAAATTATTTCGAATAAATGTATAAAAAGTTAATATATATATTTCTTTGAAAAATAAATGTATTTTCCTTTATTTTTAAATGGAACGGAAAACTTTTTTATTAAACTACAAACAGTTAACTAGATAATATTTTGAGTGTGCCCTTTTCGAAATGACCTCTTAGATAAAATCGCAAATCAAAAGATTTTCGGAAGAAGTGACATTCAATAACCATTATTTTCTTCATATCATTTATTAGTTGAAGTTGTTGGCCTTGCAAAAATCTGTGTATGGAAATTTTGGTACTTTTCTAGAATGTGTTTTTCTAGTTTTTTTTCAAATCTGGTACTTTCTTTTCATTGATTGCACTTTGCCGGCATACGTAGAAGTATCATTTGATGGTAAAGGCGGGCTGGTGCCCATTCTCTGTAAGAAGTTGAATTCATAACTGATTAAACAATCTATAGATTCACTTGTTGTAACAAGACCTGGTGGAGACTTAGAAAATGTAAAATTTGACACTTGTTTAAGAGAAAAATTTTTTTTGGTTTGATCATATCATTCGACTTAAAAATTACTCGATATACATCAGAATTTTTTTTTCACTTGAAAACATGCCTTTTTCATATAGACTTTAGATTTCGAGGGCCATATAAGGTGGTTTGTTGCACTTGAAGCTCTACCATTTCGACAGAAAATACGAAAAACCCTTAAATGAATCATGTGGTGTCAAAAAGTGATATTTGGAAAAAATGTGACTCATTCCCTTTTCGAAATGACAGCTTAAATTGAGTTATTTTGTGCATTTTAATAATTTTTTATAAATTAAACTTTTGTTATATTTTAAAATTCAATGAGTTCAGTTCACTAATATTCATCAACAATATTGATTTTATATAGCAGTTTACAGCATTTTACAAAAATTTATAAGCGCTTATTAATTTTTTATATTAAATTCATTGTACTAATATTAATAATATTTAGTAAATTTAAACAAAAGTTATAGTGAAAGAATATCAGATGATGATGTTTGCCCCACTCTCATACAAATGTTCCCTTAAAGAGTATACTTAAACGTATGAGTGATATTTTTCTTTAATAATGTTAATCATACGCCACGTGATCAGCAAAGGAAATTGGAAATAAAAACGCAATAAAATGCAGTATAGGTTATTTTTAAATTTGTTGATACAATTTTTATGATTTGTTTTGAACCCAAAAATATTAAAATCGGATTTAATGCCATTTCCAACAGATCATTAAATCGTAGCTGTTTTATATTAACTAAAATTAAAATGTCATTGTACTACACGTTAGCAGATATGTGTTGCTAATATTAGCAAAAAAAATACCGCTGGGCTCGAATTACCAATATTTCCCATAATAACAGTAATATTTTCATTTGCCGTTACAGACTTTTCGTTTGAAGAGTGTATGAGTTTTTATCTCTCATACCTATCGCCACTTCCTTCTTCTGTGCT
Source organism: Eustalomyia histrio (assembly GCA_949748255.1). Classification (NCBI taxonomy): domain Eukaryota; kingdom Metazoa; phylum Arthropoda; class Insecta; order Diptera; family Anthomyiidae; genus Eustalomyia; species Eustalomyia histrio. The sequence goes on from OX456523.1 coordinate 218,323,928, forward strand.
TATATAGCAATTTAGCCCACAAAAGTAAAATAACATAACAGGTCTATGAACTAAAAAGCTTCAACAGTTTCGCCAACTCTCCATCAGATGGCGGGCAACAACTGTTCTAAGAATTATCATCTCTCGCAATTACAGTGTTGCATTTGTACGATTTTTCTCTGCAACACAAACAGGCGAACTCTTAATGTGACATCGTAATTTTTCCGAGCGAAATTCCATTACGAAGAGCGTCTTCGTGCTAAAGTTCTTTCTGCTCCTCGGTGTAGATCCTCTATGCCAACTCTTATAAGGGCTGGCCAATTATTCACTGAACCCGTTAATAAAGCTAACCTTTAAGCTGAATTATTCGCAAAAAATTTATTTTTGCTGGAAAGCAATTAACCACTGCCCGAGCTAGAGAGAATATTTCATACTTTGCTTAAGACATTCTTCCAAGCTCGCGCCGTTAAAATGGTTGTTGTGAATCTTAACGTAAACAAGTCAGCGGACCCGGATTGCATACCTTCACTGGTGCTGAAACAGTGGTCACCTTATTTGTTACATCAAACCGTAGGGATATATTTCCTTCTTTTTGGGGGTTTGCCTATGTTCAGCCAATCCCGAAAAATGGTACGGCTAATAGCGCTGACAATTAGCTCCCAACTGCAGTATGTTCTGCGCTGTCGAAGGTTACGAACAGCCTGGTTATTTCCATCATATAAATTATCTAGAATCCAACTCACTTCTCAACGATCGCCAGCATAGTTTTTGTAGTAATTCGTTTTGCGGGTAAATTTACAGATTTTGTGAGAACAAAGTAGTCGCTATACACATTTCCAAGCCATTCGATAGTGTATAGAGTGTTTTATGTCGAAGCATCTTGCTTCTGGAGTCGATGATAACTTCTCTCGATTCATATCGAGTTTTCTTAGTGGTCGCACTATTAAAGTTGTTGTAGGTAGTGGCTCATCCGATGAATTCCGGGGTATCGCAAGGTTACATTCTTTCTTCTTTTAAAAGACCTTCAAATCAAATTTATTCTTTTGCAGATGACAGCAACATTTATCATTTATATTCCTTGGATTATATGCCAAGCAACATGGTCGCTACCACTATTTGTATAGTTAATAATGGCGGGAAAAAGATACGAATTTTTTCATCAAGTCAATGTTTTTAATTTGAATTCTGAATTAAATTATTTCAACAATTGTTTCTTAAGAAATTTTAAGAAAAACATCAAAATTTTCTGATCATTCTTTAAAGTGGATCCTATTAAATTTTTCTGGGGACTCTGCAACAATTAATACAATCGACATATAGAAAGTAAGACTCTGAGCTAGTTTTATGGTCAGCACTAAGTGGGATTTTTTACTTAAATTCTACTCAATTAAAAATTTTTGTTTCAACATTTTTTACTTAAGTAAAATTTGAGTAAAAACTCCCACTTAGTGGTGACTGTAAATTTGGCTCTGTTGTCTTAGCCTCCAAGATAAGTCCAAGGACTCAGAGGATACTATCAGGACAACTTAAACTTTTATCGTTTTAACTTGAAAGCGAACTCACATTGATATTATAAAAAAGTGGTCATTTGGGCATTGGGACCTGTCCCGTGTTAGGTGAAAACTGGACCGGTTTCGAAAATACATATCACGAGATAGGTGAAAATAGGCCTGATTCCTAAAATACCTACCGCGTGACCAGTTTAAAAGTCATGACATATTCTTTTAGACCAGTCCTGTGACATATCACAGAGGTCAATTTACCCAAGCCCATGTCAAAATGGCCAGTCCCGTGACCGGTCCCTATCACAAAGAACCGGTCACGTGACGTGTCCTGGAATAGGTCCCGCAGGGAATATACACTCTTTTTTGATTACTTTAGAGCGAAAAATAAAATTGTAGCTAACTAACTGCTTCAAATTCTGAAGTGATTCAAATAATCATGTATAGTTTTTTGTTGGGATGCTTACATCTGTTATATTTTATTATTTATTTTATTTCAGATAAATGTACCATAAGTTTCGTATTCGTTCACATGTCACATAACTAAAGAATACATTTTTCATTAAAAATTAAAAAAAATAATAATAAAGATAACCCCAAGCACATATAAAGGGTTGTCTTATAGTGTACGTAGTTAAAGATGAAAAGGGGCTATGTCATAATATAAAAAAAATATTACAGAAGTTCGCTTAAAATGGTTTAAGTATTTTAAATATATTTTCAAAGCTGTAAATACAGTTACAAAAAGTAATTGCAAAATGGAGGATTTTTCATTTTTTTGCACTTTTTGGTAGTTCAGATAAGTGATCCCTGAAAAATAGGGTAACATCTTTTTAGAAATAAAACAGCTTGGGCTTTTTTAGACCAAGAGGGTTTTCAATTTTCCAATAGTTTCTCTGCTATTTTCTGGATATTATATAATTAATTAAACCATTTAAACCACAATTCTATTTCTCTGCCAATTTTTAGTAGTTGTGTCCTTAAAATTTTAATTGAAATTAATCACCAACTTGAAATCTCATTCAAAATGATTAAACAATTTAACTTAAGTATATAATATGTGATTTTTAACCAGACTTAACATGTTTTTGTTTTTGTTATTTTTTTTTTTTGATAAATAAAAGTTAGCTTTTCGACACATGACTGCACAATAACAAGTTGGAAAGACAAAAATGTAATTTTTTATCTATAAATTATGTATTTTAACTTGCTCTATCATATGGCTTTAATATATAAGTTTACAAAAAACGTGGACTTGTCACCTTTTCACGCCATGCTAACGACACATGTTTTTATATATATGTTATATATCACACATCCCACGGACTAGCCTTATACACCAGTAATACATTGTTTTGAAATCTTAAATTGTACAAAGCATGTATATCAAACATGTAAGTTAAGCAAAATTAAAATTAAAAAAAGCCTTCTCAAACAGATTTATTGTATAGGGTCCGCCAAATAACTTAGATTTTTGAAAATGCTATAAAAAAAACTACTAAATATTTTCTCAAATCTCTTTTTTTATTTGAAAGTACATTCCTTCCGGTTAATAATGGAATATAATTTCATTCAAATGGCTGCCTCGGCTGGCCATGCAGTAGCCTACACGATCGGTCCAATTTTTAAGCACATTATCGATTGTATGCAGCTGTATTTCACCAATGGCTTCACGAATATTGTCCTTTAAAGCGTCAATTGTCTTTGGCTTGTCGGCGTAACACTTATCTTTGGCGGCACCCCACAAATAATAGTCCAACGGTGTCAAATCGCAGCTCTGAAGTGGCCAAACGTCATCAGCTCTGCGGCTGATAATGCCATCTTCAAAAACAGGGCGCAAAACATCGAGTGTAGCTTCGGCTGTGTGACACGTAGCGCCGTCCTGTTGAAACCAAATGTTGCCAATATCCTCCTCTTTAATTTTTGTGAACAAAAATTCGTTCAACATGGCCCGATAACGATCGCCATTGTCTGTAATGGCCACTCCTTGCTCTTTTTCGAAGAAAAATGGACCAATTATGCCTCTGGACCAAAATCCGCACCAAATAGTGGCTCAGACACTTGGGTGCATCGGCTTTTCAATGTATGCGTGCGGGTTTTCTGTGCCCCGAATGCGCAATTTTGCTTGTTTACATACCCGGCAAGATCAAAATAAGCTTCATCTGAAAAGATGACATTGAAAAGATGACATTCTGCAACATTACCATGATTTTCAAAGTAATATCGCAATATTTCCCAGCGTTGTTCAAGCGTATACACAACCATATTCGAAATCAGCACTAGTTGAAAAAAAAACGTTAGATGGCGGACCCTATATAAAGAGTAGATGTATTAAAAAACATTCCCTAAAAATATAAACAGTTTTTAACATTTTATTTATTGAAAAAGAGTTTTCTTAAAATTATTATACTAAATATTAGAATTTCACTTTTTTATTACATTTTTAATTTATTTAAATATCACAACAAGGTGGATATTATTTCCCTTAATGCTCCAGCAAGTAAAAATGTTCATAATGTAGATCCTGACACGGGAATAGCAGCCTGCTATATTTACTATTTTATATTTCAGATTCCCAGACGAATGCGATTGCTCCTCCCCTTTTTCTCCCATTACCCATTTCATTTCAATTCATTCCCCTGTCTAAAGCCAATTCGTTCCATTTTCACTTTGTTCCATTTCGTTTCCCCTACCTAGTGTTGCAATTCCACTTGTTTCCCGTTTCATTTCACTTCGTTTCCCTTATCTAGTGGTTCAATTTCCCATTTCCAGTTCCATTCTATTTCAGTCCGCTTACTTAAGGTTTCAATTCCATTCCGTTTCGTATACCAAATTTAAATTTTTCAATTCCATTTCCTTAAATTTTAGATTTCTATCCAAAGCAGTTGGAGCAGACAGTTAAGGCCCTCAAGTTTCCCCTTTCGAATCCCAATTTCACCACGCTCCTGTGGAAAATTCCAAAAATTATTCTATAAGTGAATTAGCCCATAATCCAGCGAACATGTATCAAGTTTTCACACTTATAAATTCCTGTTTAAATTTACCCAACTAATAGTACTCCTACAAATAATTAAGTAACTTTAATACGAGTGTGTAAATCAAAAAAATTACGTTCAATGTGCGTATGATGATTACACACAAAATGTGTAAATTTACATTGAAACTGGAATTATATGTTATTTTACCACTTAATTAAAAAAAAAATTTACAAAAAAAAATATACCACGCAAAAATAAAAGAATCATAACATTATAAAAAAATAAAATATTTTATTAATAAAATATTTTGTAATAATATGTAAGCCAAATACAAGCCCCAGAATTTAAGAACATTTTTCGATGAAAAATGCTTCTGAGCAGTAAAGCCTCAGATTCTGGTAACTCCAATTGAATTTTTTTTTCTCCAAATTATTATTGAAATTAACTAAGCTTGAAAGGAAATCTATTGCATTTGCTTTTTAAATTTTATAGCCAAAAACATAAATATCAATTTATTTATAATTTTTGTTTTACACTATTCCATTATATTGTACAAAAAGTATTTGAAAAAAAGTTAACAATTAATATTGTATTTTTTATACACATTCGAATACTGTTTTCATAATTCTAATACTGTATTTATAATAAAATATTTCGTTTGAAAGCTAACAAGTTGAAAATATGTTATATGTTTTTTAAATAGCAATTTGCTCATATGTGTATGCGGCAAGCTATCAAATTTGCTTATATCATTTCAAAAATAAATTTGAAATAAGCCAACGTTTAGTATTGACTCTTAATGTTACTATTTGTATGGGAATGATACAAATCAATGTTAATAGCTGGTCGCACAAACACAGCTTTTATTTATTACTTTAATTTATTTTTATAATTAATATTACTCATACAGGTTGGTTGAAAAGTTCCTGCGCTCACCAAGAGATGGCACTGCTAGCTCCAAACTTTTTTTTCTCAAGTTGGTATAACTGTCCTGAGAACACATGCAAAGTTGTCAATTCTTTCTTTGTTTACAAGCCATTTGAATTTGACGTGTCATTGATTTTTTTTTAATATGGAAAAAATTGAATATCGTGCAGTCATAAGATTCTCTGTTTTGAAGGGTTTAAAAGCAAAGGAAATTTATAAACAATTGTTAGAAGTGTGTAAGGAGTCCTCACCTTCAAAACGCATCGTTGAATTTAAGGCTGGTGAATTTAAACTGCAACCACAGCAGAAATCATTGAGCAGGTACATAATATGGTTAGTGAAGATCCAAGTTTGACTAAGCGTGAAATTGCTAATGCCATAGGCATCTCAGACGAACGAGTACTCCATATTTTACATGAAGAATTACGTATGAAAATACTGTTTGGAAAGTTAGTGCCGCACACATTAACAATTCAACAAAAACTGGATCGAAAACAAATTTCTCAGCGTAATTTGGAGCGTTTTAAGCCGAATAAAACCGACTTCTTGCGTCGTTTTATAACTATCGATGAGACATGGATCTACCACCATGATCCTAAATTGAAACAAGAACGTTTACAGTGGACTGAAGCTGGTTGTTCAGCTCCAAACCAGGTGAAGTCACAACGATCAGCAAAGAAGGTTATGGCATCAGTTTTTTGGGATGCAAAAGGAATTTTGTTGATTGATTATCTTCAGAAAGGTAAAACAATCAACTCTGAATATTATTGCAGCCTTTTGGATCAGCTGGATGAAAAAATTCGTGAGAAAAGACCTGGTTTAAAGAAGAAAAAAATAATTTTTCATCAAGACAATGCACCTGCTCACAAAAGTGTTTTGACGATGGCTAAATTCAAAGAAATAAGGTACGAATTGCTTGAACATCCACCGTATTCACCAGATTTGGCTCCCAGTGACTACTATCTCTTCAGAAATCTCAAACAATTCCTTCGTGGAAAGCATTTTTCGTCGAATGAAGAGGCCAAAGCAGCCATAGACGGTTATTTTGCAGAGCTTCCGGAAACCCATTATAATTATGACAGTATTCTTTCATTTCGAGCGCAGGAACTTTTCAACCAACCTGTACGTCCACAATTTCATTTATAATAAATGTGTGTCCCAAAGTGTTACATATTTTATATTTCATATTGGATTTGAAGAGTAGAGCAAATTGATACCAAATCTTTAAACTATAATCTTTAAAGAATAACATAACCATTGTTATAAAAAATTGTCTTGATTTGAATTTGCAGATGGTAATAAAACCGGATCAGATTATTACAAAATTGCAAAATCTTAATGTTCAAATTCTAATATTGCCTACACTTTAAGAGATAACTTTCAAGTGGAAGTATGTTTAAAGTATCTCTTTATTAGTAAATTAAAATTTTAAAATTTTCATTAAACGGTTCATAAATCAAAAATTGACAATTATTCAAAATTTGATCTGGCGCAGTATTCTATCATATCTTATTTGATATTATTTAATTTCTGTCCTAATATCAAGCTTATCTGATCCATAAAAGCAATATATTTGGCAAATTATAAGGATCTAAATTGATCTGAAAAATGGTATATCAAATAGGGTCCAGCAATATATTTGTGGGGTTTTTGTAAATTCTAAATTGATCCAGAATATGGCAGATCAAATGGTTTCAGATTAGATCCAACAATACATTGCATGGAAAAATAAAAAAAAAATAAAAAAAATACAAAATTGTAAAAAAAAAATTTAATTAAAAATTGAGCCTTAGAAATGCCCTTTATAAGACTTCATTGTATAATAATATATCCTGGAATTCGGAAACATGGTAAAAAAATACAATATATAATGACTGAATTTGTTCCTTTACTTATCTGATTATCTATTCTTTAGCTATATGTTAATATGTAATTATATGTAAACTTTTGAAATGACACACGAATACCTCGAGACACGTTAACCTAAATTTGGGTCGTCAAATTTTTATTTTTTTATTAAATTTTACAGAAAATACTTCGAAAATTTGTTTGCAATGACTTTATTTATTGATTTTTTTTTTACTTATTTATTATTTATTAATATTTTTTTTTTCGTTTGCAATAAAAAAAAAAATTAAAATTTTGTTCAGAAAATAAAACGGCATAGGAGTCATTAAAGTCTGTTACAATAATATTACGTATACGTATTGGTGCACTTTAACTCGAATTAAAGACATCCCAGTGTAGAATTAATATTGAGGTATCATTATTTTTTTTTGAACTACAAATAATTATAATTCCTTACCTTCTGGATTAATTTAAAAATAATACTAATAAATAGTAAATAAGTGAAACAATAATAAATTAATTCATTGGAAAACAATTTTTAAATGTTTTCGTTAAAATATAATCAAAAAATTGTTTGTGTCAATACAAACATAAAATGTATATATCTTATTAAATTAGAATGACTCTTCAAAACGGGGTTCGCCACTGAATTCTACGACCCCAAATTAAGTTTAACTATCCCAGGGTTTTGGTGTGTCATTTTGACATACTTACCTTGTTCTTTCCGTGACTTTTTGAATTCAACACAGTTTTTTTTTTTTGCAAAAAAAAAATTAATTTTCAACATAGCCCCCTTTTAACCCTTCAAAAAAATAAAATTTTTCAAGGTCCATAAAATAGGATCAAACAAATAATCAATAATTTTATCTTTGGAGCTAAATCTCTTTCCACCGAGCCATTGCTTTAGGTTTGGAAATAGGAAATAGTCGCTGGGGGCTAAAGCCGGAGAATAAGGCGAATCAGGGGGCAATTCATAGTCTACTTCATGGATTTTTGCCATGGAAACTAAGCTGTCACACGAGCTGTGATAGTATCCCATTTTTTTTATTTAACACATTTTATTAAAGTTTTTATAAAATATAATTTTTCCTTGTTATAAATTTTGATACATAAATTCAACTGAAAATTGTTGACATAAAAACTGAGAAAAATATTTTTCACAAAATTACAACTTATTTCTAGAAATCTTGGGGAAGTCCCCACATGGTCGATTGTGAGCAAACGCTGCTGCCATCATGGGGAAAGCTTTCTCATACTCAAGTAATCGTTCAAAATTGAAACAATTGAGCCATGTGAGATGCCTATGTCTTTCACAATCTTTTCGCTAAAAACTATTTTTAATGAGCACTCGAAATTCACTTTTTTTTCATTAAAAAAGAAAAAAAACACGAGGTTGCATGTTTTGAACAGCTGTTAAACACAAAGTAAATGACGGACCTTGCTCAAAATTTGACAGTAGTACTTGATGGGAGCAGTGTTGCATTACATATAACTACAAGAAAGTTCAAAAAGTCACGGAATTATTATTCCGCCCTCGTATATCAAATCATCTATTTATACCCTTCACCACAGGTGGAAGGGTATATAATGGTTGGTCATTACGTTTGAAATTTCTACAATATTGATCTTAGACCCTGTAAAGTATATATATTCTGGGTCCTTATGAAGAGCGAAGTTGATTTAACGATGTCCGTCTGTCTGTTGAAATGGGTTTTCCGAAGACCCCAGACATGATGAGGACTTCATTGTTATTTATTTCTGTTAAATGTGATCCATTTCTGTTTGCTATAAAAATCAGCCAGATCGGTTAATAAATGGCTGAGATATTAACAAAAAACCAGGACTACCTCTAATTTTTTCGGTAAAATCCCTTTGTTTAATATGTATGCAGAATTTTAAGTATAACAAACATATCCATGTGTTAAAATTCTTTTCTTTCATCTCCACCTTTTATACACAAACAACACACATACAAAGATTTGTCATTTAAATAAAAACTAAACAAATCTCTAATGAACGTAGACTTTTTATATATGTACCTCTATTAACGATGATTTTGTGTGAGCTTCAATAGCTCAGTTGTCTAGACGCTATGTCACAAATACTTTTTTTCTATAAGGCCGCGGGTTCTTATCCCGGTCAATTCACTTTTTTTTGTATATTTTTTTTTTAATTTTCTTAAGATTTTTTTTTGTTTATTTTTTGTTTTTTTTTAACATTTAATAATTAATTTAAATAAAATTTTATATTAATAATTAAATAATCCATAATAAAATTTTTATAAAAACCCTCTGATACAAACAAAATACAAACGGTTTTATTTCTATTTTTTGCTCCGATTTAAAAGAATTTGTAAAAAGATTTTTAAACCATTTTATTTCTCATATATTAAGAAAATTTTATACATAATTTCCCTTTGAGTGCGACTATTTTAGGTCATAACTTATAATAATTTATAAAAAAAAATTATAAACTATTTTCCTTCAAATTTTTAAAATTAAGCTAAAGAAATTAAAAATATTTTTTAATAAAAAAAGCGAAATAAAATCCCAAATGCAAATTTGCCAGCTTAATCAAAAGTTTTTGTAGAAATAAATCACATGCAGTTCTAGTGATTTCTTTTAACGATTTGTTGAAATTCTTTTCTTTCACCTCTTCACCTTTTATACACAAACAACAAACACTATTCTAGAGCTGTAATATGACCTATGGATACGTCTTATATAGCAAAAGATCGAAAATCTTTAGTATATCATATTTGCTAAAAAAACTCGGAAATATCGGTTCAGATACAAAAAAGTTATGCCCAAAACATAAATTATTTTTAAATACCTATTTTCTGGAACCATAAATCTTCCCGAGTCCAAGTTTTATCACCAAACTAAATGGTTAATTTCCTCTTAAAGGCGTCCGTATATAAATCTGTCCATTCCATATATGTCCATATATAAACTTCAGTTTTTTCCCAACCATGGTGAAGGGTATATAAGATTCGGCATAGCCGAATTTAGCCGCTCTTACTTCTTTTACTTATTTTTTATATTTTATGGTTTAAGCGGCCTTTGAGTGTTTTTGTGTTCTGTTCGCATGTTAGCTGGTATTTTCCACCCAGGCGCCGTTTCGGTTCATAACAATATATAATTATATATCATACCATATTAAAAAATAGTTTTCTATTAGATCTCATATATATGGTATTGTGTAAGCCATATATTAGTATATATGACTCTTTAAAAGTCATATATATTTTATATATGATATATAGTAGATAGCTATGTATACCAACATAAGTATTTGTATATGATAATATATTATTATATAAAACCATATTTGATTATATATACCTCTTTTTACTCCTGAAATTACTTTTTTTTTTCAAAGCGAATTACAATATTATGTCCAAAACTCTTAATGCCTTCTATGTAGTAAAATTTTTTAAAGTCAAATATTTTTTGCAAGCCCTCCATGTTCAATGACAATTTAAATTTTATTTTGTTCGCTTTAAATGCCATTGAATCTCTTAAATATACATTTTTTTTGCCACTTTGCAATTTTAGATTTTTAACATGCTGCTTTTACAAAAAAAAAATATGTCAATTAGTTTTTGATGCTATTGTTTTACAAAACAAGTGTTTCACATTGTTTATTTTTACCTGTCAATTACAGAGATGTTAAGATTTGTATGGAACATTTTTATTATTGATGCCATTTATAGATTACCGATGGGGAAACAAACTTGAATGAGTACTACTTTAATATTTTATATCATATTTTTGCAACACACATGAACTTGTTTAAAAATAAATGTATAATTTTATAATTGTTATACAGGTACTCAGAAAGTTGAATAATTCTATTAAAAAGAATAACATGATTATAGGTATCAAAAAAAATTAAATTTATTTTACATGCTTGAATTTTAATAACTCAATTCATCTCCGCATGTGTTATTTTTACAACTTTGTCTTTAAAAAATATTTCATGTCACTGTTGTTCGTAGCTTGAAATTTTTTAACAATTGATATGGGTACATTAACCCCCTGATTCAGAAATACATAATTTCCGCCTTGTACATATATTTTGTTGTTGTGTGCAAAAACAAAATCATGTGCAAGAAGAAAATTCCACTTTGTGTGCCGTCTTCCTGACTTTGTTTAACAATGAAATATTGTACAATAAGAAGATTATATTAATTTTAAAGCTTTAAATTGTATAAAATTTAGCACGTCAAATCTTCATAAGAAAATAAAGCATGTCTCATAATTATAAGGTCAATTCTTTTTTTTTTCATTTTCTCCTAAATAATTGCTTGGATCGATTTGCTTTCTTCAGAAAAGTTATTTATATTTTGATGTACTGTTAGATAATACAACATTTATATAATTTTTTGTTGTTGTTTTACTTTTCAGTGCTTCTTAATTATAAGTTAAGTTTATATTTTTTTAAATAAAAAAACAAATAAATAATTTTGAATTATGTTTTTTTGATAATTTTTACCACTAATACTAATATTTAGACTAAAAAATCTTTTTTCATACTATTAACTTAATTTTTAATTATATTGTCATACATTTTTTTTCCATGCTTCTAAAATTGCCGTTTTTAGTAAAAATATATAATCAAATTGGCGGTTTTAGGAATAAATACGACGATATAAAATTCCCCACACATTTTCCATCGGATTTTAATCTGAGGAATATGCTGGCCAATTGGTTTCTTGTATATTTTTTTATAAAAAAAATTTATATACGAGCTGTTGTGAATTGTGACGTTGTCCTGTTGAAATGTGAATTCTTTTGTGGTGTTTTGAGCTAGAAAGTTTATTAAACTCATTTCAAGAGTTGATACATAGTCGTGGCTCTTCATTGTATATGAGACGAAATAAACCTCCAGCAACACATCTGCACAAAATGGTCGCTGCTGTACGTGATTATGTCGCTCAAACTCCATCCACCTCAATTCGACACCGAGCTCAGCAAATTGGTGTCTCCAAATCCACTTTGCAGCGAATTTTGACGAAAGATTTGCATCTTCATGCATACAAAGTTCAATTGACTCAGGAACTGAAGCCAGCTGACCATGGACAGCGAAGGGAGTTCGTTAATTGGGTATTGGAGAGACAACATGAAAATGCTCATTTTGCCTATAAAATCATCTTCAGTGACGAGGCCCATTTTCATCTTGATGGCTTCGTCAATAGGCAGAATTGTCGCATTTGGGGTGAGGAAAATCCTCGAGTGATTCACGAGAAGCAAATGCATCCTCAACGTGTCACTGTGTGGTGTGGTTTTTGGGCTGGAGGAATCATTGGACATTTTTTTTATGAAAATGAGGCAGGTCAAGCCCAAACAGTCAATGGTGTTCGGTATCGTGAAATGATAACCAGTTTTTTCTTGCCTAGAATTGAAGAAATGAATGTGGAGGGCATGTGGTTCCAACAAGACGGCACCACATGTCATACAGCCAGAGAAACAATTCAATTGCTGCATCAGTCATTTCCCGGTCGTGTTATTTCGCGTTTTGGAGATCAGAATTGGCCGCCTAGATCGTGTGATTTAACACCATTAGATTTTTTTCTTTGGGGTTTTTTGAAGTCGATGGTTTACGCGAATAAGCCGACGACGACTCAAGCTTTAAAAGAGGAAATTGGACGCTGCATTAATGAAATGCCGCAGCATTCATGCAAAACGGTCATTGAAAATTTCATTAAAAGATCGCGTGCATGCCAGCAAAGCCGCGGCGGCCATCTGCACGATATATTGTTCCATACATAACCTCATTCTGTCTACTTTACGATATAATAAAGTTTCACGATTTTTTTTTAAATATCTGTGTTTTATTTAAAATTTACAAATTGCGTTCTTCTTGGGACAACCTTTGTATTAAATCATACAAATCTATATATAATACTATTTTCTATATTATTATATATGGCTCATACAGAACCATATATACTCATATATGGCTTATACATAACCCTGTATATTTATATATGCTACCACATATCTGATATATATTACTTATGGTCCCTTGTCAACAAATTTTTTAAATATTGTATGAAATATAATTTCCCGTGTAAAAAAGTTTAGATATAATCATATGTGGCCTTGTCTAATAATATATTATCATATTTTATTATCCATTACGATGTATTACTATGTATTACATTATTTTTTTTTTAAATCGCTGTATATTGTGCCATACACTCAGAATATTATGTAGTTAACTGTTTGTAGTTTAAAAAAAAAGTTTTCCGTTCCATTTAAAAATAAAGGAAGATACATTTTTTTTCAAAGAAACATCTGTATTAACTTTTTTATACATTTATTCGAAATAATTTACTATCATTTACCGATTTTTTTCAGTTTCATTTATTTTTTTCATTTGTTTGAAATTTAATAAAAATTTACCCACCAAACGGAAACTTGTGGTTTATTTGTGTCCGTAACAGTTTTTTTTTTTTTTTTATTTAAATTGGTTGTATATATACAAAATTTTTCAGTACAAATTACAAGAACTTCATAAACACACATACATACACAAATACATTCACACAAAAAGTGTTTATAGCTTCATATGCATACATACATTTTGTATTGTACGAGTATATTAATAAAAAAAAAACAAAAAATACAAAAACGGAAATAATTTCAAATAAATGAAAAAAACATTTATTTTTTAATGTTTGGTAGGTAAAATTTTGACATTTATTTTAACTGATTATATCATTTGTTTCTTACGGATGTGTCAGTTGATTAATCAACATTTAAAAATAAATAACAAATGGCATTTAATTTAAATGAAAATTAAGTTGACCGGTTTTTAAATGAAATATCATTTCTTTTAAATGATATTTTCAGTTATTTTAACTTACAAACTTTTTTAAGTGTATATAACCACATCTAATTATATATTGATCTTTGTAAAATTGGATATGATTTATAAGATATGGTTTAAATTTTATAACAATATAACTATATATATTTATAATTTTATATGCCTTACACGGGACCATATTTACTTATATACCATATATTCTTATATATATTTAATATATTATGAGATATAATTATATATGATACTATATGTAGTGCAATATAAGAATTTTTTTGATATGGTATGTTATAAGATAATATTATATATGGTACAATATATGCAAACAAATTTTATATATTGTTATATATAGTTACATATCTAGATTATTTTATTCGAATCCCAGACACGAAGATAATTTTCACTGTGAACACACCTTCAGTTGGGAGATGCGATTTGGTATGGTTAGTTATGATTGGGAGCCGACTTTGACGTCATGCCTATGTGGTGACGTATTTTTTTCGCTTTTAGTGTGAGAATACTTTTGCTATTGTTGCTGCTCTATTCGTTCTCAGCTATCTGTTCGCTCTCAGCAAAGGGTTGATGTGCGTATACTAATACGAAGAACATTGTAAAAATACCTATAAGAAAGGAAAAGAATAAAGTGATTCATAGAAACGGGATTTTGTAGCTCCTAAGCCGAGTGAACCCAAAGCGAAAAAAAAAATCGAAAAATAAATCTGAATCTGCCAGCAAGAAAAAAAATCGAAGCACCGGATCACGACAAAAAAAAAGCTGAAGTCAAAGCGCCGAAAAAAGAAAAAACTGAAATTGTCAAACGGAAGAAAATCGAAGTACTAGATTAAGAAACACCGAAAAAAAATTCAAACTCCAAAAAATTCGAAGACTGACGAAAAAAAACTATTTAAAACCAAAAAATCAAAAAAGGAAAATTTTAATGTTTTTCTCATTATTATCGATTTTTCCAAGTTCGTTTTGTACGTTTTTATAGGGTAAATAAATTTTTATCAGAAATCTAACTCATTTAATTTTATTCTACACCCTTTTAGGTACCAGAATCCACTCTTAAGTCCAAACTCGTTTTTTGACACACTAGGTCCCTTTTCTCGGAGAAGGTCACATATATAAGTCTCGAAGATATATAACGTGGTGAAGGAATTGATTTCTTAAAATAAATTAATTTTTTTTATAATTTAAAATTTTGATACGGTTTTTAAAAAACTTACATTCCGTATATATTGTTGGATATAATTATATTATACAATTATATAATATTATATAATAAAATGGATCATACTTAATCCCTTAATATATTGTTGGATCTAATTAGACCTGTTACTTTTCGGATCAATTCAGATTTTATTAAATCCCCAAATATATTGCTGGATCTAATTTGATCTGCCCTTTATCGGATAAATTTAGATCTCAGTTTATAATTTTAATTGTAAATTTAGATCTTACTTAATCCCCAAATATATTGCTGGATATAATTTAATCTGACCTTTTTCGGATCACTTTAGACCCTTAAGATCATATATCAAATTGGATATGATTAAAGACAACCCTTTTACGTTTAGTTATATAGCTAAGTAGATATTTTTTGATATTTGGTGTACTGATGCGTTAGACATGTACATATACAATAAGAAATATAATACGAAAAGTAATTAGTAAACATTACCAATAATGGATTTAATAACCCATTAAGTGGTAATGATTTTTGTTTATATAACATTGTAATCACTATTTAATATTCGTGTGGGGGTCCCTACCACAGAGTTTCATTAGTTTTTAGTACGTGTAATAAATAATTTGTAGTTTAAAGTTTGTTTCAAGTGCTATTTTTTTTTTTCCTTTTTAATAGCACTCGAAACAAATTCTCTTATTTTAACGCACAAATCCATATAATGTGGTTGGATTCAACTGCCAAGAATTGTAAAAAAAACCTTGAAAGTATTCAGATTTTAAGGTTTTTCTGTTTTACTCAAAGCCAATACATATTGCGAGCAACAATAAAATGTTTACAAATACTTACAAAGAATTAAGTTTTCAAATGTAAGCAAACAAGGATAATGGTTAGTTAATGAGTGTTTTGATAACATTTTCTTGAAAATTGTATTCACTTAAAATGACTTTTATATTTTTAGGGGTGTTAAGCTTGTTTTTAGTTACATATTTATTTACTGAACAAAACCGAATGCTACACTCAAAATAATATGTGTGTTATAAAAATATTTTTTATGAAATTTAACAAAATATATTTCTGTTTTTTTTTTTTTTTTGGTTTAGGCCGAGTTTCTGGAATGTGAGTTAAACTTGTTTTAGTTAAATCGAAAACGAATTTTGTCAGTTATATCCAAGTTTATTAACAAACATATGTCCGAGCAACTTTTCTTTGCATATTATTTTAGTCTTCATTGAAATAAAACAAAACAAACCGATATTCAAAGGCAGTATTTCAGTAACAAACTATTTCAGTAATAAACTGAGTTTAAAGATAATTTACATCTTAAAAAATCAATCATAGAGGCGAGTTTTTGATTTAACCATAGTTTTGCAGTAAAATCATGGTAATAACATATCATACTTTTTACATTACTTTGTAAAGAATACTTCTTGCCTTCATGCTAATCTTTTATTAATTTAAATTGAAAAATAAAAATAAATATGATGAACCAATTCCTAATATCTCGATGTTTATGAAAACTTAAAGTAATGGACAATGTCCTACTAAAATTTTGTATGTGTACTAAATTTATGAAAAAATATCAATATCTTTTATTTGGATTTCGGGTGATCCTATTCGGCTCTAAGACTATCCCAGCAAAACTTGCTATCAACAGGTAATGGGAAATAAAATAAAAATTAAAACTTTTCTATCGCTTAGAAAATGGGTCTAATATGGCAAAAACTAAAAATAGGTCATTTATAAACCATCAAGGGGTTAATTTATATATTTTGTAAAAAAAAAGAGAAAAACGGATTCTAAATTTGATCGCTTACTCAAAGTTAAATTATAACTGGTTCTTGCTAAAATAATGTGTTACTCAATTTCTTACAGAAAGTTAAATAAACATTGGTTATTAGTTAGCAATTATTCTTATGCATGCACGAAAGTATAATATCTTAAATTTTGGACATACCATTTATAAAAAGTTAGAATTATAATACATGCAAATACATGAAAATCATTGAGTTTAGATTACAAGACTCAATACTTTGTAAGGTGTGTTTTTTCTAGGTGGTGTTTAATTTAACAAATCTAAAAGCAGAAAATTTGTTAAAATCTTTAACAAATTGATTGAAACACGTTTCAAATAGATTTCTTTTATCAACATTATCTTAAGATTACAAAAATTGTTTGATACACATTTTAGAAATTTAAAAATACATAAATAATTATGCCTTTAGGGTTAACTTAGCAAAATGCATAAAAGAAATACTTCACTTAAAACAAAATGTTTTATTTTGTTCGAATTTAACTTTTTGTACTTAACAGAAACAACTTACAACTTTAGGCATCTTTTAAAAATCAATATATGTCAGAGACGACAAAAAAAAGTGTGAAAAGTTGTTAAAGAAAAATTTAAATGGGAATTAGTTTCCAGCCAAATAAATACAGTATAATGGTATTTGTGAACACTTCTTTTTGATCTGAAAGGCACTTGATTTTTATTTCGGTTTGAAAGTTATAAATATAAATGTAAAGGTATCTCTTTCACCCCAAAACTTGTTTTCAAATAATTTTTTCATCTCTACACGATAAATCATTTTAAATTTTATATATTATTTGTGTTAGAAATCTCTTCTGAATAAACAAAATCGATCCAAGCAATTACTTATTTAGGAGAAAATTTAAATATCTATGAGACATACTATCTACATACTATCTTTGTGAACCTAATGCAATTTGAGGCAATCTAGTGATGTCCGTCTGTCTGTTGAAATCGCGATCACGGAGTAAAGACGTAAGAGGGGTTGGACATCTTTCCGATCACTACGGTGTAAAAAATGAAATCGATCCAGCTATCAATGAGTTGTGAGTGAAAAAGTAAAGGTACCTCTAAATTTTTTATACAAAATGCGGCATTTTTGAACTTAAGAGGTGAATAATATTTTTAATTACCTCAAATTATATGTCAGCTCAAAAATTATTTTTTAATATAATAGAATATTAAAATGTATTTTAAGTCTGGTTCGAGGTCAAAGAAAATATTTTTCCCAATGAAATTTTTTTTTTCCTTATTTTATTATTTAGTAATCATAAAGTAGTAAAAGAAAATGTAAAAGCACAAAAAATAGTAAGTAAATGTCATCTAAACTCAATGAAAAAAATCAACAGGATATTAGCATAAATTGCATTTTCCTTTGATTTGTGATCTAAATAGAGATATTTACAATTAGCATTTTTAAGGGCACGAGGAATGTTGATAAAGGTCGTAACTGACCAGAAAATGCATTTCATTCGGCTTGTGTGTAAATAACTTTTCTACGTATTCTGCATGATTACTTAATAAAAAATAAATTTTTTTTCTATGATCTCGAACCAGACTACAAATACACTTTCATACATATAAGTATGAAAAAAAGATCAACTTTAAAAATAATAAAATAAAAAAAACTTGACTATTAAAAGAATTTATTTTATCAATTGACCCACTTAAATAAAGTATTAACATACTTAATACATAAAGAAAAAAACAGTTTTGATACATTGAATGTAAAAAAAATTTTAAAAATTAAAAAAATAAAAAAAACGAATGAAAGAAATAATCACTGCCAAAAAATCGACTCATGCATTATTATTATTATTATTATTATTTCAAATGGCACTACGCACCGCGACCACAGTAGGTCTTTTGTGCTGCCCAGAATCACCCTAAAGGTTCAAGCCATAGCCAAGAACCTTGCCGGGTGAAGTGTTCCAAATGTCGGAAGGCGACAAGAAACGGTCACCCAAAAAACTTGATCCTCCTGACACAAAGCCCAGGACAATCGCAGAGGACATGCTCTGACGTCTCCGATTCCAACCCGCAAAATCTGCAACAGTTCAGTGTCCGATTGACCCTTCTTGTGCTTATGGTACCTAAGGTTGCAATGTCCATTAAAGTATCCAGTCAGGGTGCTTAGGTCATGCATGATTACGCACGAAATTTTTGTTACCTCTAACGCTCAAGTACGATCACGTTAGTAATTTAAAATTTGGCTCACGCCTGATTATCATGAATCACGAAATTTCAAATCATGTGCCCACCTATAGTTTTTACCAAACAAAATATGTTAAAAAACATTTTTCATAATTCTTAGAAGGAAGTATGAAAATTCTTAGCTTAATTTGCTAATCTAGCAGAACTGTTTGTACCCAAATGAAATTCTCATTCATCATCATTTATATGCATATTTACAAGGCGGTTAAACCGAATTTAATGCTTTTGCTTGTTTTTATATGCAAGCGAACAAATTTTAACATATTCGAAATTCCTAACATTCAGCTTAATATTTTTGGACACTTCAAGTGTGCATAACATTAACATATGTTTTTATTGTTATAATATCGTATTTTTACATCTTTCCTTTTTTTGTTTATGCTGGATAGTTTAGATACACATTTTAATCACACATTTTATACTAGGAAATTTTACGTGCACTAAATTTTTATTTAACTGGCTTTTAGTCAATACCCAGCAAAATAAGAGCTGAGGAAGAAGTAGTTAAACACTACATCTACTGAGCACGAAGTTGTGAAAATTTCGGTGAATCATTAATGATTTTAACATTGGCGTGTCATTGGGAGGAAGTAGTTTGTTTCGGTGCTATGAAAAATCGATGAGCAGATGGACTTTTTCATTAGTTTACGGAAGTTGTTAAATATATCGGGACTACAAAATAAATATAGGGAGTGGCTTTTTTTAAAGTTAAAAATGTGATTTTAAAAACGCAAAGAATTATTATTCCGACCAGGACAAAGTGAATATCACTGGTATGCAAAATATGTTTTAAATAAGGCATTTAATGACTGCAGGAACTAACCATTTATGGACCAACAAAATAATTTTTTTTTTACTAGTAGGGGTTAATATCAACATTTTGGAAATTGTTTAAAATGACTTCTTACAAATCGAAAAATTTGCACTATTAACTTCTTTGGATGTTCTGAAAAAGAGATTCGTAAAGAATAACATCCATTTTATTTTGCTGGGTAATAATACAGCAATTCAGATAAAAATTTGTTTAGGTGACATTGCTATTTTAGTGATCAAAAGTTATTTCTGTCACATGAAGATGTAACCTATATATTTATTTATACAACTTATTACTCTGCGGGAAAAAAGGGGTCAGTTGGGAATTGGGACCTGTCCGGCGATAGGTGAAAATTTGACCGGTTCCGAAAATACATATCACGAGATAGGTGAAAAGAGGATCGGGTCCTTAAGTCAAGAGTCATGACATGTTCTTTTAGACTAATTCTGTGACATGTCACATAGGCTAATTGACCCCCTCCTAGGACAAGCCCATGTTAAAGTCGCCCTATCACAATGAACCGGTCAGATTATCAAAATATGTGATAAGTTTTCCACTCAAATTTGTATGACCAAAAAAATATTGTATTTCGCTGTTTTTTTTAGCTTTTGAATCGATATGTTATATATTTTAACTGGCCCAATTACAAAAAATATCTCTTCTATAAGTTGTCCCAATTTTTTTTATCAAGAATTTAAATATTTCTTTGGTTACGGAGCTTATATTTTTTAAAAAGATACATCGCACAAAAATTTCTCTATTTTTCTTTTAATTTTCTATTTGTAATCTTTTTCCAAGCTTTTGATCAATATACAATTTACATAAATCCTTTTGGCTGTTCTAAGGATAAACTAAGACATGTGGAATTTTTGGCTTGAATTAATAGAACTAAAAAAGAAAAAATTACAATTATAATATGTATTGAACAATTTATATTTTTTTTAAGCTTGTTTTACAAAAAGAAAATTTGTTACGGAGTGTAGTTTACATTTCGTCGTTCTTTTAATTTTAATTCTTTGAGGTGAATTGTAATGTCTTTGTTCTTATTATTCAATGGAGAAAGGATTGGTTGGTCGATCAAAACCATTAACATCTATTTGTAAGGATTTTATTTGGAATAACCTGTTAAACATTATCCATAACATAAAATTCGTTTAGAAATTTCCTAAAATAAAAGCAACCGTTTATTTAGTTAATGTACTAGAAAATTATTACAATCTATCAATGTTTTAAAAAAAATGATCATTAAATTAGGGTTTCTGTTGAAGCAATTGACTTGTGGACTATATTGATTATAAAAGCAACTAACGATTGGTATTTGTAAACAAATTTTCTGCTAAATTTATTATCCTTAAAAATTATTTAAATTAGTAATCAAAATTTATAAGTGTTTGTGGACTAGTAATACTCCTAATTTCCGAGTTCAAATCCCAATAAAGGCAAACATTTAAAATAAAAAAATTTTTTTTTATTTAAAATAAAATATTCAAATGTTTAAATAAAAAATATATCAAAGAGAATCAAATTTAATTTTAATGCAGTGAGTAAAATTATGAATCTAGATGACTAGTTTCGATACCGGAAAAATCTAAAAATATAATTTTTCTTAAAAAAAAATTTTGTGGAACTTAATAATATTTATGTGGAATATAAATATGAAATTAGACAACTGAATATTGATTTTCACAACTAAGAATATTTTTTTATATGAAGATAGTTGTCGTAGCCCCCAGATTTAGATTGTTAACAAATTCGGTGGCCACAACTGATAGAGTTTTCAGTACGGAGTTTACATTTGGCCTATAAAAATGGGCACAAATTTTGAAAATTAACCAATAATTGATCAAATTGTTTTAAATTATATAGAATAGCAATCAATTTGTCAATAAAATGAAAATATATAACAAAAGTGTAACCCATCTGTAAGATATTTGCCGGTTATATGGTTTTTACCACATTTTATGATAACACCCATATACAATATATTTTGGTATAAATAAATAAATTTCTTTCTGCTTTTTACACAAATAAAATAAATTTACATAATATTTATCATTTATTTTTTTTTTTTTTCTTAATGTTCTGTTGTGAAACTGCTTATAGACCACATATGTTAAAATCCTTGTTGCTATTTCTTTCTTAAGGGGTCTTTTAGTTTAGCTTTGTATCATGTATAGAATATATTTGAGTTTTTTTTTTATTTACTATAATGAAGTTGTTTTATTATTAAATAAATATTTATGTTGATTGTTTTTAGAAATAACTTGCTCAAAAAAGTCATTATTAATATAATGACATGAATAAATACCTACTGGATATTTATAATACCAGTCAACCCAGCAATTGGACAACAATGTGAATGTAAATATTATGTGATAAAAATGAAATTTAATGAAACTAATTTAACACAGTTTGACACAGCAAATAACCATGACTGTCTGCTAGTTAGACATTATTATAAGCAGGTCAGCGACTTTGTAGCCCAAAAACTATTTTGATCAAATGCTTTTCTTTATCAAATAATTTTCTATGATAAGCATCATAATCAGTAAAAATAAATGATAAAATTATACCTACCAATTCCTTAAAAAATAAATGATTTTATCATTTATTTGAAATTGTTTCTGTTTTTGTATTTTTTTTTAATCTACAAAATGCATGTATGCATAGCTATAGACACTTTTTTTATGTGAATGTGTTTCTGTATATATGTACGAGGGCGGATTAATAAGTCCGTGACTTTTTGACAGTAACATTTTTTTAGCAAAACAAAATAAAAATATGTACATATTTTTCAACATAATCTCCTTTTAGCTCAATACACTAAGTCCGTCGTTTCTCCAATTTTTATATCCCTTCCAAAAAAATAGGATTTTTGAGCTCAAAAAAATAGGCATTTGTTTCATCAAAAATTTAATCGTTGGAGCTAAATCTCTTTCCAACGAGGGATTTCTTTAGTCACTGGAGAATAAGGCGAATGAGGGGGCAATTCGTAGTCTACTTCATGGATTTTTGTCATGAAAGCTAAGCTGTCACACGATTCCGTTGGTTGTCGATTGAGAGCAAACGCGGCAGCCAGCTCGCGGAAGGCTTTCTCATACCCAATTTATCGTTCAAAATTGAAAATTGAGCTGTGTGAGATGGCTATGTCTTCCACAATTTATCGCACATTCAATCTCCGATCGGTCAACAACATTTCGTGAATTGTTTCAATTTTTTTGGGTGTAGAGACCTCAACTGGGGTCCAGAACGTTCGGCATCTTCCGTGCTTGTAAGGTCACAACGAAAGTCAGTAAACCACATTTTTACCACTGAAATCGATGGTGCGGAGTCCCCACAGTATTTATAAAATTTTTCTTGGTTTGATTGACGGATCTTTTTCGCTAAAAATAATTTTTAAAGAGAACTCGAAATTCACTTTTTTTTCATTTTGCAAAAAAGAGCCACGAGGTTGTATGTTTTGAACAGCTGTTAAACGCAAAGTTAATCACGGAACTGACTCAAAATTTGACAGTAGTATATTAGCAGGTGGTACTTGATGGCAGCAGTGTTTCATTTCATATAACCACGAGAGAAGTTTGAAAAGTCATGGACTTATTGAGCCGCCCCCTTATCCTTTCAAATAAATTCTTAGCTTTATTAAATATGATTCTTTTGGGGTGTTAAGAATAATAGTTAAAAATTCTCCCAGAAGCTGTGGATTTCTGATATCAATCTATGAATAAATTTTTACCCCTTCTTATCATCAATGTATCTAAATACTTCGATACTCGGAAATAAAGATACAACATCAAGTGAAATAAATTTTTCATGATCTTGTTTCTTTCGATTTTGTATCTTTTTCTCTAAAATGCAAAGAATCTTTTACATTATATTTAGAGTTTTCAGTTATATGTTTAGGAATGTTTGCAAAGTTAATAATTTTTTAAACTATTATTGTCTTTTTATTAATAAAAATTTACTTATAAAGAAAAACAAACATTTGATTAGGGTTAGTGTTTAGATTGTCTTACTAAACAAATTTTGGTAATAATTTTTTAACTATAAGTTTTCGCACTACATAGATGTTATATTCGATTTTAGTTTAGAAACTTTACTAGGTTACAAACTCTCAAGTACTAAATATGGTTTTTAAAAATCCTATAAATTTAACTGAATATATATATATACACTTAAAAAGTTTGTAAGTTAAAATAACTGAAAATTTCATTTAAAAGAAATGATATTTCATTTAAAAACCGGTCTAATTAATTTTCATTTAAATTAAATGCCATTTGCTATTTATTTTTAAATGTTGATTAATCAACTGACACATCCGTAAGAAACAAATGATATAATCAGTTAAAATAAATGTCAAAATTTAACCTACCAATCCTCAAAAAATAAATGTTTTTTTTTCATTTATTTTAAATTATTTCCGTTTTTGTATTTTTTTTTATTATACTCGTGCAATACAAAATGTATGTTTGCATATGAAGCTATAAACCCTTTTTGTATGAATGTGTTTGTATATGTATGTGTGTTTATGAAGTTCTTGTAATTTGTATTGAAAATTTTGTATATATACAACCAATTTAAATAAAAAAACAAATTGAAATTTTTTGAATATTTTTTTTTTTTTTTTTTTGAAACAGACAGCAAACAAAATTTAAATTTGTAATAACTGTTACAGATACAAATAAACCACAAGTTTCCGTTTTGTGGGTAAATTTTTATTAAATTTCAAACAAATGAAAAAAATAAATGAAACTGAAAAAAATCGGTAAATGATAGTAAATTATTTCGAATAAATGTATAAAAAAGTTAAAAAGATATTTCTTTGAAAAATAAATGTATGTTCCTTTATTTTTAAATGGAACGGAAAACTCTTTTAGTAAACTACAAACAGTTAACTACATAATATTCTGAGTGTATTTTTTTAATTTTCTGTGCATATTTTTTTATATTCATTTTGCATATTTTTTGTTTTTTAGTGCATATTTTAATTTAGTGCATATGTTTAGCATATATTTTACATATCTTGCTGTATATTTTCAGGTTTTTTTTAACACATGAAAGTCACTGCTCTGGTTATAATGAATTAATTAATATTGTATTCTTAGAATATGTAATTAGCAAGGCTAATTATACCACTGCGGTCTATTAATTTATTCAAATTTAAAGAAACCGCTAAGATTCTAAATAATTGAGGGGGAAAAAGACACATATTTAACCAGTATCAAAAAAGCAAAGAACACTTATAAAACATTCTTTTGTTCTTGTAAATTAAAAATGAAAATACTTTGTAAACATACAAATATATAATGATTATAATGTCTACTTAATGATTCACAAAAACTTATGGTCAGAAAGATACTTTCCTTTGTAGCATCCAAATATAACCAGAATAATGAATTCTTTGATATCATTAACAAAAGAAGATTTTTCTATGGACAAAAGTAGCTCAATGTAAAAAGAAAAACCACCTTGTCATTAAGTTGCAAAGAACGAAAAATAATTTTGATTATAGTTTTTACAAAAGACGGATAAAACTGCTATAGACTCACAATGTTGTCACAGCAACCGATTCAAGTTCATTAAAAAAATTATTATGGAATTTTTTTTGAAAATACGATACCATTATTGAACGTTATATGGAATTATATCATTTAATTAATGACTGATAAGTCATTTAAAAACAAACGAACCGGTTTAAAAAAGATAAAATATATGATATGATAATTTGATCTGGAGGCGAATCTGATTATATATTATAATATATGTACACAGAGAAAACAGATTGATTATGACAATCGAATTTATTGCTAAATTAATAATTTAGTTGCAGCAACCGAATTATTCGGTTGTCTCAACCAAATGCATTTCTGATTCGATTAAAATATATGGTTTCAACCGAAATTCTGTTGTGTTACCCGAATTTCGATCGCCACAAACAAATATGTCGGTGGCTCCAACTAAACCATTCGCTTAGCAAGAAATTCGGATGTCCTAATAAATCCGTTTTCTCGGTGTGATAAACTTTTAAGCCTAATCACATATCTAATGTCATATCTGTTAATATATAGTGAAATCTTGAGCCATTTTGAAATACTCTAAAATAAAAATGTATACAAAAATAATGGTAAAGTTGCCTCACAATTGCTTATAGAATTTCATTAGATATCATATGACTATACAAAATTGGATTTCATTATATATGGTGGGCTAGATCTGCCTGGATTTGATCAGATCAAATTATGTCTTAAATTTATACCCAATTTTGAAATCTAATTAGAACTGATGCAATTATATCTAATGTGTTCTGTTCAAATCAGATTTTTTTACACAGGCCTAAATAATATGGTTCATAGAAATAAAGATACTACGTAGGACAAGACTCCCCTTACAGTCTCACCATCAGAAAAAACCGTCTTTATTCCCTGACAAACCCTTGTAGATCGGCTGCATTACATCCAGCGACACACCCCAGTTCGTCGTGAAATCATCCTTTAGCCATTTCCGCCTGAGACCCTGCATCCTAGGACAGTGGCACAGTACATGTTCAATCGTCTCTAGCTCCTCGGCATCACCGCACAGTCTGCAGAAGCCCGGTATGGCATTATTCCATTTGCTCGTAAAAGCCCTAACAGAACAATGCCCCGTCAAGAATCCTATAAAGCTCCTGAGACCACTCCTATCCAATCCTAATATAGGGTCCTCCAGCTAACGTTTTTTTTTTTCAACTAGTGCTTATTTCGTGATAGGTAACACTTAGCTCATGTCTGATTTGACAGATAATTAGTTTTATCCTTCCGCTGAACGAATATGGTTGTGTATACGCTTGAACAACGCTGGGAAATATTACGACATTACTTTGAAAATCATGGTAATGTTGCAGAATGTCATCTTTTCAATGTCATCTTTTCAGATGAAGCTTATTTTGATATTGGCGGGTATGTAAACAAGCAAAATTGTCGCATTTGGGGCACAGAAAACCCGCACGCATACATTGAAAAGCCGATGCACCCAAAACGAGTCACTGTTTGGTACGGATTTTGGTCCAAAGGCATAATTGGGCCTTTACAGTCAATGGCGATCGTTATAGGGC
Organism: Eustalomyia histrio; assembly: GCA_949748255.1. Lineage (NCBI taxonomy): Eukaryota > Metazoa > Arthropoda > Insecta > Diptera > Anthomyiidae > Eustalomyia > Eustalomyia histrio. Next base: position 218,351,104 of record OX456523.1, read on the forward strand.
CATGTTGAACGAATTTTTGTTCACAAAAATTGAAGAGGAGGACATTTGGTTTCAACAGACGGCGCTACGTGCCACACAGCCGAAGCTACACTCGATGTTTTGCGCCCTGTTTTTGAAGATCGCATTATCAGCCGCAGAGCTGATGTCGTATGGCCACCTCGGAGCTGCGATTTAACACCGTTGGACTATTATTTGTAAGGTGCCGTCAAAGATAAGTGTTATGCCGACAAGCCAGAGACAATTGATGCTTTAAAGGACAATATTCGTGAAGCCATTGGTGAAATACAGCTGCACACAATCGATAATGTGCTTAAAAATTGGACCGATCGTGTAGGCTACTGCATGACCAGCCGAGGCAGCTATTTAAATGAAATTATTTTCCATTATTAACCGGAAGGATTATACTTTCAAATAAAAAAAGAAATTTAAGAAAATATTCAGTAGTTTTCTTATATAGCATATTCAAAAAAAAGTTATTTGGCGGACCCTTTAGCACCCTGGTTGCCTCTGCGTCCGATCCGGGCCATAACGCCCTCGAAACCCTGCAATCCGCTTTATCCCTCCAGGACTGGTTAACGGCATAACGGAACCTTTCCCGTATCACCCCATAGCAGTCACATAAGGGGGGCTTTACCCCCTGTCCCTTACCACAAAGTCCTTTCTCGCGAGTTCGTCCGCCACTTCGTTGCCATCCACCATGCAGTGTTCGGGTACCCAACACAGCCTTACTTATTCTGCCCTTCCCTGTAACCATTTCTTAAAATTTCGCCTTTTTGGAATAGCGAACAATTATTTTGAAATTTCTAAATTAAGAAGTTTGGAAAGGCAGGTAAGGGAGTGTTTTCCCCCTTTTAATCCCTATTTTATCCATGTTCCTGTAAAAATTTCCAAGAAGTTCGTCATCACTGAATTAACCCATATTCCAGGGAACTCATGTTTTACATTACACGTTATGGGGGAGACTTTCCCCTGTTTGCCCCTACACATAGAAATTCCAAAAAATCCCGTCTTAGCGGATGACTACACCGAATGATGAACATCTATGCTATGCTGGGCAATATTAAGCGAGTCAGTCACATTATTCTGTTACACTCAGGAAAAAAAGTTAGTTCAAAAGTTTGTAAAAGGTTTTCGATCCCACTTTACTATTTTGGTAACGATTTTTATTAAAAAAAATATTATTTATTACATTTTTTTAGTAAAGTAAAATTTACACCCGTTTATTTTAATTTTTTCTGAGTGCAATAGTCCATAAAAATTTTTTTTTTGTCAATTTCAACAGGGTAAATTTAAATGTATTTATTTTACTTACGTTTAGTAAACAGATTCTGTTGAGTTCAACTTTTTTTCCAAAGCTCTATTGAACATATTTTTAGTAGTAAAGTAAACATTTTTACAGATTTTTTTCTATTAGTGTACAGCAAATATTTGCTATTGCACTGATTCGAGTACTAATTTCCTAAGCGATAGTCTACTTAATGCATATATTATTATAAGATATAAAGTCAACAAAATGATGGTTATAAGTTGGGACCTTAAAACATACAAATTTTTACAATATGGGCTAAGCATGCCAAAAGACTTTTGCTTCATATAGTTTTTTATTCAGCAAAAATAAAAATAAAGTGCCAACTGAATTGAAAAGTTTATTTTGCTTGCGAGAACCAATAATTCTGTTAGCACAAATATATTCAAAATTTAGTTGTATTAAACGATTTGATTCAAACAAGAAAAGTATACCAACGTATAAACTACAAATATTGATGAAATTTTGATATATGTTAGAAGAAACAAATCTAAGATCAGTCTGTCTCTCACTTTCGTCCGTCCACCGCTGGGATCTAGGGAATGATTTACGGGCGAAGAATTTGGAAAATTTTTCGGACGAGTGACTGCATGAATTATGATTTTGAATTGCTTGTATTTTTGTTCGTGCTGAAGAAAAAAGTCATCTGGAAACCTTACCTGCAATAATATGTTCGTCAAATGAGGAAAATTGCTTTAAATAAAGCATATGATATATTATGATGTAAGGGTGTTCCAAAAAGTAGCAAAAATTTACTTCGCAAAAAAATTTGTTAAAATCCAAATTAGTACGAACTTAAAAAAAGAAATATACGTGTCTGCTGATATTTAATAAGGAATAAAATATGTAAATTTTACAGACAAAGCAGTAAACTCTTTTATATTAAGTACCTAAAGTTGTTGAAATTTTTACAACAGTAAATTAAAAAAAGCCAAAAAGTACCAAAAGTACTAGTTGCATTAGATCAAAAGCCTTAAAAAAATATTTTTCCAACCACTTCCTGACTCCTTAAAATTCCCATGTCATCCAAAATCCGAGACCGGTCTCTGTAAGATAAATTTATCCTATCACATATCGAAATTCCATCAAAATCGCAGTGCTTAGGTTGGGGTACTTTCCTTGGTACTAACTGAATTTTTTAATTAAGAACTGAGAAATAATAATTCTCTATGTGAGAATGTAAGAAAAATTTCAATAATTAGTTATCAATTTATGATCATCGAGGTTTATGTAATGATTTATTTTGACATTACGAATACAGAAAAAATCTTATTGGCTTTAAATCACAACGATAAATTTGAAAAAAAAAATTAATTTATTATCTTTACTCAGTAATAAATTGAGAGAATTAGAAATGATAAAAAAACTTAAAATCATATTTTATTTATAAATCGGATTTTAAAATATAAATTACTTAAAAGCTTTTTTAATATTTTTCTTTTGCCAAATATTTGCTTACCTTAACTTTTTTAATGTGTTTTTCTTTTTTTTTTTTTAATTTACTTTACGCTTTAATATAGTGCTGGTAACAAATTTCTCGTGGGGACGTATTGTGTATTAAAAGGTTTGTAATTTGCAATGATATGCTGAAGTAAAGTAATCTCATAATCATTATTATACCAAAATATTCTTATATTTATGAGACACATACAGGAATCTTATAATGTACCGCTTAAGCACTAAATAGAATTTATATATTAGTTGTGTTCCCGTAATTATGAGGTATATTTTGGTAAAATAAGTGTATGCTAAAAATTATTTGTCGAAATAAAAAATATATTTATAGTACAGGAAAGCAAATAAAAAACATATTTAAAGCCTTTATAAAAAATAAATTTCATTTTAGTTTAAAAAAAATCACCAAACCCCTTATCTGTTTGCATTTAGAAAAAAGTTTAATTTTGTTTAATTGATTATAATAACCAAAACGTATTTACGGGTTTTTTATAAAATTAAAATTTATAAATTAAAGAAAAAATTAATTTTTTTATTTTCAGTTATTCGTTTCACAATTTACAAAAAATTTAACCGAAAAAAAGGATGCGTAATTTTCGTTAAAAAAGGTTTCTCATTTTCGTGACTCTTATGAATGCTTTGATTTACCCAATTTTTACGTTCGGCAATGCTTTTGGGAAAATTTAGATAAGTTTGTATTCCTGCTTTAAAGTGCGGGAACAGACTTATTATTGTTATGTACTACCTACTTATATTTTGTAAAATGCCATTAGGTATAATAATACGCATTGGATAACAATACACAATGGATAGCATTAATGTACAGTGAGAAGCAAAAATGAAAACAGTTAACTATGGCAGTAAATAAAAAAAAAATGTGCTTACTTTGTTTAGTAATGACTCTACAATCCTAAAGAAAAGACGGAAGTTTTATTGATACTTATTTCTTTCTTTTTTTTTCAATTTGCTTAATTGCATACAAAAGAAAAGCAAAGTAATTTTTTTTTGTTGTAGTAAATATTTATAACTCTCAAGTAGTGTTTCCAATTATTCGACTCAGTCGGATAACCGGTTAGAGAATTATTCGAAAAATTACGAAAATTGATAAATCGGTTATTTGGGTCGATTAGTCGTAAAAATTTGCAATTAATCGATTAACCATTCAATGCAAACTAAATGTATTTCTGCTTTTATGTGAAATATTACAAATAAATAAAGAGTTTGTTTATAGTACTTGGAGGATCCTGAGATTTTTTTAAGAAATCATGCTTTAGAATTTGGGTGTTTTTTGGGGGAATCTGAGGACTCTTTTAAAAAAAGATGTCAGTTATTTTGAGTAAAGCCTTACGCCTAAAACAGATAAATGCAGTTTCGACCTAAGAAAGTTTTCTAAGATTTACAAAAATCAATAAAACTTTTAAACACTCCTGTTCCTGAAGAGGACCCTACTTACCTACACTCTAAAAAATAAGTTAAAAATTACTACTATTACTAAGGTAAGAACATTTTAATTTAAAACAAGTAACAGCGGTTTTATTCGGCTATGCCGAATTTTATATACCCTTCACCATGGTTGGGAAAAAACTGAAGTTTATATATGGACATATATGGAATGGACAGATTTATCTACGGACGTCTTTAAGAGGAAATTAACCATTTAGTTTGGTGATAAAACTTGGACTCGGGAAGATTTATGGTTCCAGAAAATAGGTATTTAAAAAAAATTTATGTTTTGGGCATAACTTTTTTGTATCTAAACCGTTATTTCCGAGTTTTTTCAGCAAATATGTTATACTAAAGATTTTCTATCTTTTGCTATATAAGACGTATCCGTAGGTCATATTACAGCTCTAGAATAGTTTTTGTTGTTTGTGTATAAAAGGTGAAGAGGTGAAAGAAAAAAATTTCAACAAATCGTTAAAAGAAATCACTAGAACTGCATGTATTTTATTTCTACAAAAACGTTTAATTTAGCTGGCAAACTTGCATTTGGGATTTTATTTCGTTTTTTTATTACAAAATATTTTTAATTTATTTAGCTTGATTTTAAAAATTTGAAGGAAAATAGTTTATAAATTTTCTTTTTATAAATTATTATAAGTTATGACCTGAAATAGTTGCACTCAAAGGGAAATTATGTATAAAATTTTCTACATATATGAGAAATACAATGGTTTCAAAATCTTTTTATAAATTCTTTTAAATCGGAGCAAAAAATAGAAATAAAACCGTTTGTATTTTGTTTGTATCAGAGGGTTTTTATACAAATTTCGATGTTTTTAGCCTATTTATGGATTATTTAATTATTAGTATAAAATTTTATTTAAATTAATTATTTAATGTTAAAAAAAAAAACAAAAAATAAAAAAGTCTTAAGAGAATAAAAAAAAATGTACAAAAAAAAGTTGAATTGTGTCTTGAGTAGGATTCGAACTCGCGTTCTTAGAGAAAAAAAGTATTTGTGACATAGCGTTTAGATAACTCAGCTATGAAGGCCATCGTTTATAGAGTTAAATGAACAGTTTTCGTTCAATAGGGATTTGTTTGGTTTTTATTTAAATGACAAATCTTTGTATGTGTTTGTTGTTTGTGTATACAATAATAATGAAGAGGTGAAATAAAAGAAATTGATGTGTTTTTTATGCGTAATATTCAACATACATATAAAAACAAAGGGATTTTACGGAAAAAATTAGAGGTAGTCCTGGTTTTTTTCAAACATCTCAGCCATTTATCAACCGATCTGGCTGATTTTTAATAGCAAGCAGAAATGGATCACATTAGAAATATATAACAATCTAGTCCACATCATGTCTGGGGTCTTCGGAAAACCCATTTCAACACACAGACGGACATCGTTAAATCAACTTCGCTCTTCATAAGGACCCAGAATATATATACTTTATAGGGTCTAAGATCAATATTGTAGAAATTACAAACGGAATGACAAACTTATATATACCCTTCCACCTGTGGTGAAGGGTATAACAAAACACAATGTCTAAATTAAACCACAAAATGTTTGATTAATGTATATGCACATTTATGTTTGAAAATTCACATATAATGTAGTACTTTGTATGTTGAGAAACATGTTTGAAGTTTAGTAAACATTATATTTAAAAAAAATACACATTTAATGCAGCAATTCAAAAATATATTAATTTATTTTGCACAAATTGTGAAATTTAAGCAATTGTAAATAAGAAAAAATATAATAAACTTTGAAAAACAATTCTTAGGACGTGCAACGAAAAATAATACAAATGTTGGTCCTAAACTTTAGCATTAGGACTGCATACAAATTTATTTGTAAACTTTTAAGCTTCTTTTGATGGTAAATATACATAGAATATAAATGTAGCTTAAGATTAAATTTATAATTTAACGATTGATTTGAAATTAAAATTTGTATCTTCTGATCTGCTAGCACGAGACAAATAGACTGTTTCGAGAAATCGTCTTTCAACTTTGTGGCCTTGGACAAACTCTATTTGCTTTTGGGCTTAATCTTTAACCATAAAGTATTTAATACTCAGAATGTAGCAACGCCTTGCGCCATTTATATTTTGCTTATTCCCTGTAACAGCAAAAAATATTATAAATGATTCAATGAGTCAAGACAATTCAAAGAGGACTTTGCATGAATCTAAGAGAATGTAGGGCTTTTCAAATGTCTGGCAAACGACCTGCAAGTAATAACTTAACCTTGCAATCTTTACAGGTTCTGTTTTATACACCGTTTAAGCATAAAAACCTTTTATTTAACCATATTATCACACACAGAGGCAGTTAAAACTCTGAAATAGATTCGAAAGGACCTTTGCACCGCGACCAAAAGATGTTGATATATTGTGCAGCCTAATTCTCTGCCCTAAATATTGAAGCTTCCAATGAAGTCAGTCACCTTACTAGGCACAGATTTCGAAATTTTCAAGTGGGTAATGTATATCCACCAAGAAATTGTAGTATCCTGCCGCAAAGCCTAGGAGACATGCAGAGTATATGTTATACTCCGCTGTCTCAGCGTCCAATTCACAGAACCTGTTAAGACCCTTAAGTCCTTCCAGTTCAGAGAAAGAAGTTACCCGCATGCCTTTCATGCCCAGGAACCCAGGTAAAAATCGATTAGTTGGATCCATCAAGTATATTGAGAGACTCAAAGTAGTCCAGGACAAGCCGTCAGTGTCCCAAATCTGTGATCCCTGGTCGGGTTCCCAAGATTTTCTGGTCCAAATGCCTCTCACGAAAAAGATCACATCATAATTCCTAGTAAAAATCTGCCTTTGTAACATCCTATACGTAACCTTGGCAAGGTCATCTCCCTTGATATTGCCAAACTCCCGAGGACGTAAAACACTCCCACAGGCGTCCTCCTTTACCGAGATATGTGGTGGAGGTGCGCACCAATGGCGCTAGTCGGACACCCCTGCTACATAGCACTTGCTTAAGAATCTTTTTTAAACGATTTTAAAAACGTTCATTGTATTTTAGTGCGGTTTTCCTCACATTTTCTTTTTAATTGTTTACCTTAATTTACAAAATTTTGAAGTTAAAAAAAAATAACTGAACAAATTTAGCCGGTAAATCGACCTATTTTAACCGATTGTTCTTGTCGTGTAATTATTTGAGTTTTAAACTATTTGTTTCGACGTTACCCAAATGGAAGCGATTAATGGAGAAATCGCTTTATCGATCAAATGAATTGGAAACGCTTCTATCAAGGCGAAAATAAAAAGATTCACAGTAAAAGACAATATGAAAAATAATATTTAGCCAGCTTATAACTATAAGTTTAATGTTTGTTGTACTGGAATGGAAATTAATTAATAAATTAAAATTCAAGATCAAAAAAAAATATAAACATTTCATTTTTTCCTTAGGGCCCTGCTACACGTTCAATATATATTGACCACGTTCCAGTATCACGATATTTATTGAACGTGTAGCATGCAGTTTTGATAGATCGCAATCCATATCGCAGAATAGCCTTACATTCTGATCGCGAATAACGCTATGAGTATTGAACGTGTAGATAGTGAAAGCGGAGTTAGCGGCACACACAGCACAAAAATAATGTGGCAAATATTAAACATGTACCGTCCTTCAATCCATTAAAAAAGATTGTGATGCAAGTCTCACGTTTAGCAGTGTCCTTACTTTAAATTACTAAGAAATGCTTGTAAGCAAAATAATCTGACTAATTTTACAAAAGTTTAAAATTCAGTGCAATATATCTGAACTAGTTAATTGTTGTTACACGTGTGATCATCACTGTATTTTATTTAAACATACCTCTAGTGATACACCTGTCCATCGTTTAAAATATTCGAGTATAAAAAGTTTTGAAGAAGTATTTTTTTTTTGTTTGTTTAAATCGAGGGTATGAACATATTCTAGCGGGTTCTAAGAATGAAAATTGCCATATAAAACTGAATTATGTAAATTGAGGGATACATGTAAGATACATACTTCTACTTATTCTCTAAAGAGGCTTAAATTTATTTATTTATTTATTATGATGGTTAGACACAAGTAAGAAAATACATATTAAAATATTTATGCTCACCCAATGCGATGAATATTTTTGGGGTTGAAAAGAAAATAATTGTTTTTTTTTTTTTCCACCCAAAATAATTATTTTTTTATACAGTGAAATTTTTTAACTTATTATTTTTTACAAAATTGTCATAAATATCTTTAGTAAAATATTTCAATAATAACAGCAGAGAAAATATATGGTTACAATAGTATCACGCCCACTAAACTATTTTCCTTACTGATTGCAATCAAATTATTACTTTTTATACTTTACAAATTTTTTTATAAAAATTATTCTTTTCTTTCGGTTACGTAATATTCTCTCGTCCGAGAGAGATCATTTTAATAAAAATCGAAATTATTTCAAATTTCTGGCAATCATTAGTATATTTTCGCTAAATATAATATGGTAAGTATATTTTTATGAGCGTTATCGTTTATTTAACGTCAGATTTTGTGAAACGAAGTTATGAGAAGCAGTCTCATTAAATTATAATATTAAACAAAATAAAATAAAAAACGCATTTGTATTATTGTGACATATTTTGTGGCTGAAGGAATCCGGTCTAGCCAGGAAGTCGTCTTAAAATGTATTCTGCATTAAATTGCAAAGTTTCGTTTATAACACTTAAAAGTGATTTTAAACAAATATTTGATCTGTGTATTATTTAAATATGAGCTTAAGATCTTTTTATTCAAAAATTAATTATTAATATTTATTTATTTATTTATTTATTTATTTATTTATTTATTTATTTATTTATTTATTTATTTATTTATTTGTTTATTTATTTATTTATTTATTTATTTATTTATTTATTTATTTATTTATTTATTTATTTAATTAATTAATTTATTTATGTATTTGTTTATTTATTTATTTATTTATTTATTTATTACTTTATTTATTTATTTATTTATTTATTTATTTATTTATTTATTTAATTAATTAATTAATTTATTTATTTGTTTCTTTATTTATTTATTTATTTATTTATTTATTTAAATATTTAGGGATAAATAAATATTAATAATTAATTTTTATAAATATAAAGATCCTAAGCTCAATTTAAAATAATACACAATTCAAGAAGATCGAAGAAAACTAAAAGAATTTTCAAATCTTTTATCCTGAGGTTGACCAAATATTTTTGAAAAGTTTCACAATCAGTACGGTAGCGAAAGTAAAATTTCAAAAAATACAAATTTTATAATGTGGTGGCACGAAATGATTATAATATGTTCCTAATGATCACAATGTGATCCTAAAAGATTTAAAAAAATTTTAATATGACCTTTGGGAGTATATTATGATAATAACAAAAAAAAACAATAATCATTTAGGAAACTATTGTGATAATTTTGGAGTAAATTAGAAGAGAAATGAAATTTTTGGAAAATTGGCCTACCTCTCATATATCCTGAAGTTTAAAAATGTAAAATCATCTTCAAATTTGGTCAGAACATAACAAAAATTGATAATTGTTATTAAAACAAAGTTGTTAGCGTGCCTGGCAATTTTCTTTTCAATCGAAGTAAGGACTCGCTTACCTGTCATATATCCTTCTTTTTAAAAAATACTATAAAACCTTTAAAAGTCTACCAATTGCATTCAAACTTATCAAATAAATAAAAATAAATATAACAAATATGTATACTAAAAATCGTTGTATTCGATTATTCGATTTATTACAAACAATACCCCAATAATTTTAAATAACGTTACCATTAAAATACAGTTACTTTAGAACTAATGAAAATTATTTTTAACGCTAAATTTGAATATATTTATATTTATTTCTCTTAAAATACTAAATTTATCGAAAAATTCTCTAACTTGCTTTTAACGATTTTATCGATTTCAGTAATGCGTGAAAAGGACCTATCCCGGGACACGTCGCGTTACCGGTTCATTGTGATAGGTATAGTTCACGGGATCGGTCACTTTAACATGGGCTTCCCCTATTGCCCTCTGTGACATGTCACAGGATTCGTCTAAAAGAACATGTCATGACTTAAACCGGTCATGTGGTCTGTATTTTGAGAACCGGTCCTATTTTCATAATATGTGTTTTCGGAACCGGTCCAGTTTTCACCCACCATGGGACAGGTCCCAATTCCCAACTGAACCCTTTTTTCCCTCAGGGTAACAATAATTGTTGGTTGATTTACCGAAAAAGCTATTCTTTTTTTTGAAACTTTGACAAGAGCTACCGACAATAGTTGTTAATTTAAAATTTCTTTGCTTTGAAATTTTATAAAGTATAGACAAAAATCGTAAACTTAAATATTCAAAAAAATTTTTGTTGTTTGCGATTTTTTTAACTAAAAGTATCGGCAGAAATAAGTTAGAGAATACCTTTTAACGATTTTTGTTGTTGATTGTCAAATTTTGACAATGAAACTATCGAGTTTTGTCGTTAAATAGTTACGGAATCCCACTACAGGCATTTTTTTCGATTACCAGGTATATTGGAAATCAGAGATTCACATTCCTAACTTAATTAATTTAAATAACGGTAAAAAAAATATCAATATAAAAAAACAATACAAGTACTGTCAAGTATGTAACTTTTAAAATAATAATGAAACTTAACCAAAATTAAAATCGATGTTACTTTTTATAACGCTTCATTGAAACCGAAAAGTTTTTTAATTTTTTAATCTTGATCCCAATTTTTATATTTTCTCTATTTATTTTAATATTTTTGTGACTATTTTATAACTTTTAATTATTATTATTTATTTTTGTTATTAATATTATCAAATTATTTCCATTAACTAGTCTGTTATTGCTCAAACTTTACAATTATACGAAATAAAAAGATGTTGGTTTTATATTTTTTGAAAATATTACATCAATTATTTTTATACAGTTGTGTATAAAAAAAAAACATAGAATACTTTCATGATTGTAAATAAAATGCTAAATATAAATATTTTTCTTTCGTTCTTTTATACTTCAATAAAAGCAGTCAAAAATAACTAATGCGTGGCATTGTCTTGAAAAATTTATAATTTTTGTTTTTTTGATTATTTACACATCAAAATTATTTTGTTTACAACATTAAAATTTAAAGCCAGCAACAAAATTTGTTTAAGGTTTATATATAAAAATATTTTAAGAAATGTTTAAGAAGTACATGTAGTAAAATAGTAGTGTAAGTTTACTTATAAAAACTTGATTGTATAGAACGTGGTTCAGGAACTTATCCTGTGTGCAAAGCAACATATTGAATTAAAATTTGGTGAAAACTTACAATATTATCAAAATTTAACATACCTGAAAGGAAAAAGAAAATATTTAAATTAGTTACAAATATTTTAAAAAAGTCAACGTTTTTAAACGAAATTAAACTCACTTCTCAAAATACTGGTTTAGGACTGTTAAATAAAAATAGTTATCTAACTATGATTGGAGCCACATTAAGACATATGTATATGAACTACATATTGTATTATTTATTATGTGAATCTTTTATATTATTATGTTTCCTCAAATCTTGCTTGATATATCCACACATAAGCCATATGTGGTGAATGACAATATTATAAGTATCTGGGATCATAATAAAAATATTTTCCTTCTAATTATACTCTACATCACTAATTATATCAGTTTAATCATGAGCCTGTGCTTTTGTTTGTAACTACCAATCAACTTATAATTATTTTCTGAGACGATTTAATTATGTCCGTCGGTTTATCCGTCTGTGTGTCCATGAAAATAAAGAGGTGGCAAATACAAAGATATTTTGATAACATTTGTTACAAAAGATTCTATATGCCCAAGGAATTAATTTAAAATCAGTCCATATTTAGACATAACTCCTACAGAAAGTTTTTTTCTGATTTGGTATTTAGATATACAAAGATATCCGCTTTAAATTTGGCTTATAAATATTATATGGGACCATAAATGACGCATCCAAATTTGAAGAAAATCGGCACATATTTAGACATAGTCCCCATATAAAACCACCTTACCGGTACACATAGAAAACAGATTCATTGTGACAACGGACTTCCTTACCAACTGAGTGATTTGGTTGCAACAACTAAATTATTGGTTGTGGTAATCAAATATATCCTGAAACAATTGAAATATTTTGCTTTAACTAAAAATCTGTTGCAATAACCGAATTTCTGTTGCCACAAACAAATATATCGGTGGCCCCAAACGAATGAATGAAAAAATGAATTTCTGTGTATTTGTCTAAATTACCATTTATCTAACTACAGATGCAAACTTAGGGACTAAAACCACTGAACTCGGTCAGAATCGTTTCAACGTCTGACCTCCCAATGAAAAGTCCCTTTTAAATTGAGCTTAAATTATATAAATGAAAATCTTAAAATTTACTAATTGAAAACAGCTTCTTTGTGACGATTGAATTTCTTGAAACAAAAAAAAAAAATTAACAAAAATTCGGTTAATACAACAGAATTTCGGTTGAAACCGTATTATTCAATAAAAATCAGGAATTCATTTGGTTGCCGTAACCAAAATATTCAGTTGGCTATGGGCTTGTCCTAGGAGGGGGTCAATTGCCCTCTGTGAGATGCCACAGGACTAGTCCAAAAGAACATGTCATGACTTTTAAACCGATCAAGTGGTAGGTACTTTATGAACCGGTCCTCTTTTCACATATCTCGTGAAATGTGTTTTCGCAACCGGTCCAGTTTTCACCTATCACGGAACAGGCCCCAATTCCTTTTTTTCGCAGGGTATATTCTCAAATATGTAACAGAACATAAACCAATTTTGTTTTACAATTCCTCTTAATATATATTTTTCATGGAGTATGGCCAAATTCCCAGATGAGGTGTATTTTAGAATTATCGTCCCGTACGTGGCAAAATCAGGACCTTTAAAGAGGTAAAGTCTCAATCATAACGGTATGTTAGTATGAGACCCCTAAAGTAAGGGCTTTTTCACAATCGCTTAGGTTAGTTTAAACTGGCTGGTGACAGACCTCGTATAGACCAATTTGGACCCTAGCGTTTCCAGATATAAATGATAACCTGCATAAAAGTTTCCCACAAATCTTACAATTATCAATCGTCAGATTTCCTGCTCTCTTGGCAAGCACGGCAGTCCAGCGGTGATCCGTCAGTTCCCCCACCAGAATCGCTTCTGGTTAAGGTTAACAGAAGTCCCGTCGCCTTAGGATCGTAAGACTTCCGCATAGTCCTCGACAACTTGCCTTTTCTGGTATTCCACCAAACCGCCTCAGATCTGCCCATTACAGTGAAGTTTACCCAAAGAGTGCTAGCACCCTTGGACTTTGATGAATATTTCAAATCAACGGAGATCGCCCTAATAGCCGCTTGATTACCAATATAGATAAATAACGTAGAAACGAAGTATGGTCAAGGACAAAAGCATTGCCAGCAGCCATTTCAGCCGCCTGAACTTGCGCCTAATAAATGCTTCAGTAATCAGGACGTTTATAAAGTTTATACGACTTCTCGATAGCCACCTCTCGCCAGAATACCGACGCACTAACTACCTCGCCCATCTTATAACCATACGTTAAGAAAGTAAAGGTTTTACGATTAGGGCGAAGACCTACACACTTTCCTATAGTGACGTGTAGTCCCTTATTGAAGCTAAACCTAGGACAAATATAGTCATTGCTGCAATTTACAATCCCAATGACCTTCCATGACCATAAGAGGTATACAGAAACTGCCCCGTAGACCCTAAGCGTATAATGGACGTCCCATCCACCACCAGATTAATTGGTTGAAGAAACAAGATTACATCCACTGCTGCAGTTGGAGTACTACGCAGCGCGCCGGTGATACATAGTTTAGCAAGGCTTTAAGCGCTCTTCAGGCGCCTGCAGAAGACTTTTCTCTTCAATGCAGTCAACCAAAAGTAACATAAAGAAAAATTGACCCAGTCAACATAAAGTAAAATTGACCCAGCAACTGCAGTATAAACACAATCCATGAGCTTGGTTGAAAGGCGCCAAGTTTTGCCTGACTCTGTCCTCTATATTGAGTTTTCAGAACAACTTTCTATCCCCCAGGTACTTTGCATGGTATTTTAAAACAAGGTTCATACCACCCAAGAATCAATCTTAGTCCTGCCTGCCTTCTCAGGATTTACGCTTAGTCCCACTCTGGCTGCCCACCTGCTATTACTCCAACTGAAGTCGCCATCACAGAACCATAAGTATTCAAGTACTTTCCAGTGACGACAACGACTGCATCGTCCATAGCTCATACCGAAAGGAAATACACAGATTCATTGTGACAACCGAATTTCTTGTCAAATGAATGGCAAGCGAATTATTTTATTGACGCAACCAAATATATTCATGGAAAAATTATGTTCCCCCCGTAATTCTGTTATGTTAACCGAATTTTCGTCGCCACAAATAAAATTATCGATGACCACAACCGAACCATGCGGTTGGCAAAAAATTCGATTATTACAATGAATCTGTTTCTCGGTGTATAAGTTAGGGTATGGGCTAATTTACTAACGAGTTGCCTTTTGGAATTTCCAATAAGCACGTGGTAAAAATGAGGTTGAAAAAAAGGAGAGATGCCTTCTAATTAGCCTACACAAACTGCTCATTAAGGAACTTGAAATTTGGCACTATTGGCGTGTCGACCCACTAATAATAGACAGGATTTTTGAAAATTTTTACTAAGAGGGGCAATAAGGATGCCTTTAATAACCTGCCCAACCTCTTCGACTAGAAATATAAAATTTAAAATAAGTATTCCCTGGGGTATGGGCTAAGTCACTGAGTAAAAAAATTGTAAAGTTTACAATAATAATCTCTAGTAATGAGAGTAAAAATGGGATAAAATGCCTTTTAATTATCCAACCGGAAACCGCTAGAAGAAGAAACTTGAAGATTGACATAAAAGTTCCCCCTGGTACAGACAAAATGCCAAAATGTTTCGGCTGGAAATTTGAAATTTAAAAAACGTGGAGAATTAGGATAATAGCGGCACCCAAAATTTAAAATCAAACACTTTAGCCTCAAAATCTAAAACTTTGTTTCGAAATGAATGAAGTCCAAAAAGCGACTAAAATTTTTGTAATGGCTCCAAATATTTTTAATACTTTAATGTCTCTTACACTTAAAAACGTCAAGTTTTTTTCTGCATTTCATTTGCCAATTCTCAATTTCAGACTAACTTAATTTGAACCATGGAAAGATACATAATCGTGCAACGCTTTAAAGTTATTCAGGCTTATTATAAAAATGGGCGTTCAAATCAAAATGCATTTCGTGATTTTTTTTTGGTCAGCATAATCGACCAAATGTGTCCACAATCGGGAGAATTGTGCACATATTTCTCCAAATGTGGTCTGTAGGAAATGTGAAAACAACTTTGCATGCCCGCCAAGTTCGTTCTGCGGAAAGCATTGCTGTTGTTCGCGATAGTGTGGCAGAATAGCCGTCAACCGTGTTATCTCACGTGGTGGCGATGTCAATTGGCCGCCAAGATCATGTCATTTGACACCGTTGGACTTCTTTCTTTGGGGTTATTTGAAAGATAAGGTGTACGTCGATAAGCCAGCAACAATTCAAGGGCTAAAGGATGAGATAATTCGGCACATTAACGGCATAGAACCTTAATTATGCCTCAGCGTCATCGAAAATTTGGACCATCGAATGGAGGTGTGCCGCTGAGGTCGCGGCGACCATTTGGCTGATATTTTGTTCCACACGTAAATTAACCATACTATATTATCATAATAATAAGAAATGACAATAATTTCCTAAATAATTTGTGTTTTATTCAAAATCAACATCGTCCCTTAAAATTTTACTACCGCATTTGTCTCCAATTAAATGGTTCGGTTGTGGTAACCAAATATTTTAGTTGTGTTAACAGCAATTAAATGAGACAAGAGTTATTTGATTGTGAGAACAGAATTTAGTTTGCCTTAATAGTAATTCGGCAGTTACAGCCAAAGAATTCCATTGCTAGGCACCGGTTTAACTAGCATTAGTGCACCCAAGAAAATGCTTTGCAAAATATTCATGAAGACATTTATTAACATATTTGCAACCAGTCCTAAAACGGGTATCGGATAATAAATTGAATTTCTAACAAACTGAAACAAAAATAATCATAAAATAAGTGTTTCTTCAGACAGTTCACGAAAACATATTCGTGTTGACAACCGAATTTTTTGCCAATCGAATGGTTTAGTTGCAGCAACCGAATTTTTTGGTTCTGACTACCGAATTGTTATTGAGACAACCGAAATACTGCTGTCACAGTCAAATAACGTATGTCTCAATTGGTTTTCAGTTATCACAACCAATAAATTCTGTTACCACAACCAAACCAGTCGATTGGCTATAAATTCTGTTGCCAGCACGAATCTGTTTTCTTTGTGTATGACATATATATTTAATTGAAATATTTTTTCACCTCAATAACAAAATTTAAAATATAATTTTGACATATCAGATTTTATTTATTTCTACAAATAGTTTCACCATCTTCATGATAAACTTTACAATTGTTTCCTAAGCAACATCCCATTCTTCAGGTGTCTGCATTAAGAAAATAATGGCTGAGTGACTTTAAAACATTACAATGTGAGTATGCGAACAATATTCTTACTAAATATATGAAAATATTGAATTTTTCTATTTTAAACACAACAATTTTAAAATTTTTAATAAGACAAAATTTATAAAATAAATATTCATTGCTTAAAAACACCTATTTTGTAAGTATCTTTTGATCCAATTTAACACCTGCTTAACTGAAGTAATTAATAACATTAAATTTACACGATTCAGATTTCCATCAACGTTAGCGAAACTAGTTTATAGTTTTGTTTTTTTTTTTTTTCTAACGGATTTTATACAGTAATTGCTGCAATAGAAACAGAAACGGAAGAGAAAAAGAAAAAAGCAACCTTCACCATTATGTTTATACATACATATGATATCATTTGCAATATTTTGAATTATAGTGCTTCAGTACTATTCATTTGCTGCTACAGTATGTACATCTGTAGTAAATATAAAAAATCCTTGAAATTTTGTTTAACTACTTTTATGTTGATATGTATATCAAACGTATATTTATATTGCACACATGTATGAACTGAGTCTTTACCATTATAACCTTGTTTTGGTTTTTATTGAGGTGTTTATATTATAGTTTGTTTGGAAATTCATATATGTTGTTTTTTTTTTTTTTTTTTTTTTTATACAAGTCTTTAAGAATGGCACAAAACCTAAGAATATGTTGTATTCTATAAGCACTTTGTGCGGAAAATTTGAAAAAAATTGTGAAAATATAAAATTTTATTCAAATTTAAAAAGTGTTTTTGAATAACAATATTTTTGCAAATCGTGTTTTTTTTTCAATTTTTAAGTTTCGATCTACTCTAATAACCTACAACAACGAATATGTGTTATGTAATTGAAATGGATGAGCAAAAAACAACATTGAATTATTATAATTTGTTAGTTGATAAACAATTTAATAGAGCTATATATGTTACGAAGTAATTGAATGATATTTGCATTTAAATGAAAATTATAAATTAATTCTGACCTTCTGAAAAATAAAATCTTGAAAACGTTTATAAAATTTGCATGAAAAAAAACTTCAATATTTCCAGTATTCTTCATAAAAATTTAAAAGAAGTCTCGGTTTACAAAATGACCTCATAATACTTTTAGGCATAGAGGAGATACGTATGAGATATATTATTGCGTACATATATTACGTATACGTCTAGTGTACCATTACAAGCAATTAATTAGATTGTTCACCAGAGGTGTGCTGTGTTGTATGTGTTGTATCGTACTAAACTCTACTTTTTGTAGATAAATGAATAGCAGGGATAGTGACAGTTTTTGCGTTTTATTGAATGCAGTAGTAAACCACATTAATTTATTTCGCTTGGGAAAATAATATTCTCGGAGAAAAAATTAATACTTCACTTATATTCCTATTTTATAAATATTATAAAATTCATTAATCGTTATCTATGTATATAAACGAAAACCCAATTGTTTGCCAAATCGTTAGGTTTTGGTTGCCAAATTTTTCCGTTATTAGAAAGGACAATTGCAATTTAAATATGGTAATAATCATAATAAGAGCCTACAGTCACAACCAGTCGACCGGTCTAGACCGCAAAGCCCGTGAAACCGGTCTAATCGGTCTGACCGGTCTACCCGGTTAACCGGGTTGTAGTAGTTTTTCCAAATTTACTTTCTCCCGCAAATAAAGCGACAATTCCATACACGCATGTATGGTCTAGGAGTAGTCAAAGGGAAACCCAAACGTATGGAGAAAACATGTTCCTTTTAACATAACAATGTCCATAAAACCCAGCTTTGCATTTCATTGGAGTGGTACTCTATGCAACTAATCGAAAGACCACCTTCACAATCAACAATGAAAATCAACAATGACAACACTGCAGCTCGTGGCAACACTTTATGTCATCGTTAAAAACCGAACACTTGTCGCTTATTTACACTGAACAACATCTTTGTAAAATGCATAGAAGATGTTGAAAACATGAAACATTAATTTAGATTGGCAACATCTTTCATTTGTCATTTATTCAGCTGTCAAAAAATAAAAGAAAAAGACGCATATTTTTTGTTAAACATAAAAAATATTAAAAAATTAATTTAGAGAAAGCATTAATCATTGGATTAGTTTTTACTTAGCATGAACAAACCCCAATTTTAATGCAGTACATGTGCCGCTCATTTTCCTTTGTTGAATAAATTTGCTTTGTATATTTTCTGCAATGCCAGTTTACAAGTGATGGAAAGATGTAGAATTTTTGGCTTGTATAATTCTTATGGGAAGATGTTAATATCTTTGCAAATTGATGAAAGATGTAAGATGTAGGTCAGTGGAAAAAGCCTATTAACTACACAGTCTTATTTGAAAATATAACTACTGTTCATAGGAACAAGTTGTAACTAGTCCGTTTTAGCTATAATGCACCACCTAGTCTAATATTATTTGCAGGGTTATGATACTTTTAATTAACTTATAGAAAAATTGCCACAACTTATACAATATAATTTTGAAAAAAAACAGAAAAATTTTAAAAAAACAAAATCTAAGAAAATTTTTTTAAGATTCGAAAATTTTTTATAAAAATCGTAAAATTTTGCAAAGATCGCAAAATTTTTCAAAAATAAAAAAATTTTGTAAGAATCGAAATTTTTTTTAAAAATCGATAAATCTATGAAAAATTTATAAATTTTATACAAGTACATAAATTTTGTAAATATTTAAAAATTTTTTTAAAAATCGAAAAGTTTTTTAAAAATTTTAAAATCATAAAAATCAATAAATTTTATAAAAATCAATAATTTTAAAAAAAAATCAATAATTTTTTTTTCTTTGCACATTATTTGTTTGTGGTGTTGTTGGGATATGGAAATGTTACGGTCTTCTTTAGTGCCATTTAAGAACAAAAAAAAAATATATAAAAGAAAAGGATTAAAATAGTATTATAAAATATACATGGAATTTTATTGCTATTGTTGTTGTTGACTAATGAGCACACATGCCTAGTGCGTGTGTGTACGAGTATAATATGCTGTGGGAATTTTTATGCAACTTGGCTTGCAGTTTCGCCCAATGGCGTAGGTGCGTTGTGAATCAAAACTATTCATCTTTATCTAGAGACTAGAAATTTAAAACATGTGTTCACAGGAATGTACATTTGTATCAGAATCGTTGTAAGACTAAATATCTGCACAAGCGATGGTACACTGAAACTTAAAATATATCTTCGCTGCAATGTGATTAGAAATCGAAATTTTTACTATGTGTTCCCAATGGTTTACTGATAAGGTACTCCTTGGAACTTATGCCAGCAACGTGTTAAAAATGCCAGTTGAAAAGCGAAAATTACTTTTTAGAAGTTTTTTTTTTTTAAAAAGTAGGGTTTTCGACCACCCTAATTGCTACCGATGTTGTACCGAAAGCGTACGAAAAACTTTGTTTTTTGCTACACTCAGAATATAATTCAGTTTGCTGTTTGTAGTTTAATAGAAAAAGTTTTCCGATTTTCTATAAACGCTGCTCTTTTGGCGGTGAAAGCAAAGTGTCATCAAACCACCGTTTGGCAGCTGTGCGCATTAGCAAGGAGTTGAAATAAAAAAAAAGTTTTTGGTGATATCAAAGATATTTTTTGCATAACGAGTTTTCTACGACAAGTGTATTTTGTATTTATCAGCGCCAACACTGCAGATCATTAAAAACACACAAAAATATAATAAAATATGCGTATTTTAAATAACTACCATGTTATTTTCCAGATATTTGAACAAAGTAATTTTTAATATTTTTTTTTAAGAAACTGTCATCTTTCAGCTTCAAAACGATACCTTTATCGGTCGGTCCATGCGTTTTACACCAAATAGCGCATGGACAATGTTTTGAAAACGTGAAACATGAATTTACATTGGCAACATCTTTTATCTTTCAACTGTTATTTATTCAGCTGTCAAAAAAATAAAAGAAACAGAGGCATAATTTTTGTTAAAAATAAAAAATGGATTTAAAGAAAGCATTAATCATTCGAGTAGTAGAAGAATTTTTGGTAGACATAAGAATGAAATTCTTACATGTGTCGCTCATTTTCCTTTGTTGAATAAATTTGTTTTTTGTTTATTTTCTGCAATGTCAATTTGTTAGTGATGGCACAAAGAAAATCAATTTTTTTGCCATGTCTTTAGAGATGATACTTAAAATAACGAAAAAACTAAATGAGAAAGGATCTTGATTAGTAATACCAAAATTATTGTTCTTTGTAAAAAGTAAAATTTTTTGTTAAAAAAAAAATTAGGTCGATATCTCAGGCTCGTCCACCCTGGTTAAAGATAAAAATTTTCTAAAATTTTTTTTCAACTATGTTGATTGAAAATTAAATTCTCTACAAAAAAAGTAAATGGTAAATTTTTCTAAAGTTGGTTATTAAAATATTTATTATTATGTTATCACTCTTTGAGGATTAAAAATGATTTTGAACATATTAATTTTATAGTAAATTCAATTTTCTAAAATATGGTCGTAATTCCCAATATTATGTCATTTTAAAACAGTGGACTTATTTTCTCAACCTTTTTATACGTAACAAAACTTACAATTTGTTCTCATAAAGCCCCTATGATGTTCTTTTTTAACTTTATCGACAGTTTTTATTTATTTTTATTTTCACGGATGAATTAAGAATCATATTATCAAGTAATGATAATGAACCAAAATTTGTGTGGGAGTTTGAACATTTTCCTTATCACACTTTGAAATCTCGTCAGAAAAATCCCATCTTTGATTGTAAATAGCAATATAATGTTTAATTTTCAATATATAAATTTTAAAATTTAAAAATTAACATGATTTATTTATTTCGAAATTTTTTACTAACAAATCTTATTTTTAATTGTTGGATACTATTACTTTATTAAATTTCAAACAATTATCAGCATTATATACTATTGTGGTAAGTATTGTTACCATTATAAAATATTTTTTTTTTTACTTTTACTTTTTTTGTAGAGAATTAAAACATAGTTGAAAAAAAATTTTTAGAAAATTTTTATCTTTAACCGGGTTGGGCAAGCCTGAGATATCGACCTAAAAATTTTTTTTTTTTTAGAAAGACAAAAAAATTTTGCTATTACCAAGCAAAATTCTAAAAAAGCGGATTTTCGGCCCACCCTATTGTATAATTCCTATGGGAAGATGTTAACATCTTTGCAAATTGATGAAAGATGTAAGATGTAGGTCAGTGGAAAAAGCCTATAACAGAAAAACAAAACAGTAGTGTTATGATCCTTTATTTTGCGTGAACCGGAAGGGGCGCTTGATTTCAGTTATTGAAACCCTAAAGATCATTTTCAGTTAATTTGAGTTAGATCTAAGATATGCTGACTTAGCCGATTTGATGATTTCATACAGAACAAACATTCTACCAGAATTATTTCTAAAAATCTAATATTTTGTAAAAGAAACATTTTCATACAAAACAACTATTGGGTTTTGAATTTTTTTTTTAGGAACAAATTATTTATTTATCATTCTGAGTACTTTTTTCACTTGAAAGTCGTTATTTAACAAAAAATTAATTAATACACATTCTCTTTTAAAAAATTTGTTACCGTGTTTATTTGAAAGAATTAAAAAATATGAAATTTTTTTTATATAATCTTTTTGACAAAAATTTTTTTCACAAGGAATTGATTATAGTAAATTATAATTTTATATGTAAAAGGCATTTTTAAAAATAAACCCCCCCCCCCCCCCCCACGGTGAAAATGATCATATTTTATCATTTTTATATGACGTGACTGAACTGATAGTATTATAACTATAAGTGTCGAAGTTATATTTTATTTGATTTTTAATTATTCATTGATTGTTGTCAGAATTTTATACTTCCATAATTATTATATTTTTGGATAGTCATAATTTTTGTTACCACAGTATGGTTACAGCAAATCATATTATAAAATATAATGTGTCAATCAATAAATAATAAAATATTTACTATAATAATGATGGTAGCCACCATATTGATGGTTAGAATCTATTTATGAACTAATGACTTGATAGTGACAACCAAACCGGAATTCAGCAAGCATTATGTAGTAACAGTGATCATGTTGCAACCATGTTTTATTCTCTAGGTGTACTCCTTACTTTTGAAACATGGCGGGTAAAAGTATTTCAGCGAAAAAATATGCTGAAAAGCAGTTTGAACCCAGCTTTTGCTGGGTTCTGTGGCAAATAAATCAACTGCACAAACTAACATACACAACGATAAAAGTTTGTGTAACAACCGAAACAATTTTGATTTTTTACACAAACCTGCTATTGGTGCATCCAAATGGTAATGATAGGTCTTAGCTCAGATGAGTCTCATTTTTATTATTTTATTGTATTTAACTTTTATAAATATATGGTATTTCATACACAAACGGGTTATATATTAAGTTACACCAATCCAAACACAATGGCATATCTTTAAATTAAATTATATAAGAATTTCTGTTAAATAAATTTCTCCGAAATTTCTTTCACCATTTATTATTATTAACTTAACACGAGTTGCATGTAACCCCTTTGACTTTTATGCAATTCAATAGATATTAATTACATGTGATGAAGGTGCCGTTTAAGTGCAATTTCAAGGAAATTATTACCAAAGGAAAACATGAAAACAATTAAATATAATAATAGTAGATATTAATTAAATTTTATAATACAAAAACTTATGAGTACATAATACATGATTAACTATGTATTGTATTTAACTATGTATTGTATTGTATTATATTCTTGTTTATATGTTTTCAGTAAGTAGTAGGTTAACATATACACTTAAACAATTGCCCATATGCACCCAAACAAACAAGCAACAACAATAACCATTCAACTACATATATAAATATAATACTTAATGATGTTGTATACAAACTCATCTCAGAATAAGAACAATACACATTTTGTACGTGCTAAGAATTTTTGTGGAAATATTGTTGTTTTATATTGTTTTTTTTTTTTTTTGTCAGTCATTTCTAAGTGAAAAGTAGACGTCCACATATGTGAAATATTGTTTAGGCAGAGGAATTATCTACGGCCCAAAATAGTGTTGACACTGTTCGAATTAAAAAAAATCACACTAAAGCTAGATTCAAAGTGAAGTGAAGGTTCGGCATTACTGTAGAGAAAGTTAAAAAAAATATTTCTACACTCAGAATATTATGTAGTTAATTGTTTGTAGCTAAATAAAAAAGTTTTCCGTTGCATTTAAAAATAAAGGAACATACATTTATTTTTCGAAGAAATATCTATATTAACTTTTTTATACATTTATTCGAGATAATTTACTATCATTTACCATTTTTTCAGTTTCATTTATTTTTTTCATTTGTTTGAAATTTAATAAAACTTAACCCATAAAACGCAAACTTGTGGTTTATTTGTGCCCGTAACAGTTATTACAAGCTTAAATTTTGTTTGCTGTCTGTTTCAAAAAAAAAATATTCAAAAAATTTCAATTTGTTTTTTATTTAAATTGGTTGTATATATACCAAATTCTTCAATACAAATTACAAGAACTTCATAAACACACATACAAACACAAACACATTAACACAAAAAGGGTTTATACCCAACATACCAAATGACTTGAGAAAAATATTATTATAAGCCTACAAACACAAGCCTTAAGCTTGAAAAAGACTTGAGAATATATTGAAAAAGGCTATCGTAACAATTGTAGAAAAATCAAAACGGAACCCTCGTGAAAATATTATGTGTGTATGATTACTTTAAGCTTATTCTTGCAATTGTAGAATAAGCTTACAAAAATAACATATTATTAATAGTTGAAAAAGAGAAATTATAATTATTTTCTTTAATTTAATTTATTTTTTATTTTAATTTTAAAAATAAATAATAATAACTCATTTTAAATATAAAAAATAATGATTTATTTTAAATATAAATAATAATAATTAATTTTAACCATAAATAAAAATAATTAAATTTAATATGCAATTGCACGTTCACTATATAAAATTTACAACTGAATGTACACGCAAAACACGTTTGACAAATTTAAAGAAAAAGTAATGGCACTTGTATACATTATAAGCGTAGAACAAAGACAACAAGACTAGAATGTATTGAAAAATATTTCTATTTCAATCGTCATATTGCGTTGTTGTTGTATGTTGTTCATAAGCATACTTGAGAAAAAGTTATGTACACTCAGAAAAAAAAGTTAGTAGAAAAATTTGTAAACTGTTTTCAATCCCACTCTACTATTTTTGTACTGATTTTTAGTAAAAAATTATTATTTAGCAAATCTTTTTGCTATTTACATTTTACAAATTACAGAATTTTTACAGAATATTAACAAATTTTTGTTGCTAACTTCAGAAATCATTTTACAAATTTTTGAAAACCGATTTGCTAAAATTAGCAAAAAAAAATATTACTAATTTTAAAAAAGTGGTTATTGAAGAAAATGTTATTTCTAATTAAAACTTACACCTACAAACTTAAATTTCCTTAAAATGTTACATATATTAAAAAAGAGATTGGAAGTGAAGATACCGACTGATGTCTAAAAAAAGGACATCCACTTAAAAAGCACTAAAAAGGTTTTTTTAGTTCTAAAAATCCGCCCTAAAAACAATTAAAATTTAACCTTAAAAGTAAAAAAAAAAAAATGACCAAAATATTTTTCGAACAGAAATTACCAAATTAAAACAAAATGATTAATTCGTTTTTTAAAAAATATATTCAAAATTTTTGATGCTCGATAAGAAAAAAAAATCAAAGCCTTTTAATAATATTAATAAAATTAAGTATTTTTTTTTGCTGATTTTAGCAAACAGATTTTAAATTCCACTTTACAAAAAGTGTACTAAAATTTAGTAGCGGCTACTCATTTTTCTACTAATTTCATTGTACTACACGTCAGCAGACATGTGTTGCTAAGATTAGCAAAAAATACCGCTGGGCTCAAATAAGCAGAATTTCCCGTAATAACAGCAAAATTTTCAGTTGCCATTACAGACTTTTTTTGGTGAGTGTAAAATAATCTTTTCTCTAGCATTGTTAAATACTGCTCGTGAATTCACATTTTATAAATATTATAATAAGTGAAGTTAAGAAAAGCTTAAAAGACACTATTAATATAAGGTTATTCTCAAGTTGTATTGCAGTTTGATTGCTATATGGTATATTGGGTAGCTTCATATGCATACATACATTTTGTATTGTACGAGTATATTAAAAAAAAAATACAAAAACGGAAATTATTTCAAATAAATGAAAAAAACATTTATTTTTTAAGGATTGGTAGGTAAAATTTTGACATTTATTTTAACTGATTATATCATTTGTTTCATACGGATGTGCCAGTTGTTTATTCAACATTTAAAAATTAATAACAAAAGGCATATAATTTAAATGGAAATTCAGTAGACCGGTTTTTAAATGAAATATCATTTCTTTTAAATGATATTTTCAGTTATTTTAACTTACAAACTTTTTTAAGTGTATGAAAAACATATGAACATTTTTTAGTTATGGAAAAAATAACTTTAATTCTCCTATATTAAAAAAATTATTTTAGACCTTTTAAGGAAAAACACTCACATTATTAATCTTATACATGCAGTGGCGTGCCCAGGGAGGACCTGCCCTCCCGAAATTTTTTCCTAAATAATTTTTTTTAGTGTATTTAGTATACATACATACAAAATAGCTTGTATTTTTTGTTTCCAATTGATTTTTGTGCAAGTCAAATTGGGTTTTACCAGATTTCAGATAAATTTGCTTAAAATTTGTGCAGGAATTAGTAATTAAATGTTGTTTTACACGTCGACTACTCTTATCTGCTTTTACTCAGTATTGGGTTAGAAAATTGGGTTAAAAAGAACAAAATAATACAAACGTAAAAAAAACATATGTAGTTTATTGTTTTTAAATATTGTGTTTTGTGTGGGTGTGAGCTGGCTAAATAAACTCTAAACTAAATTCAGATTTCCAAATTTCTATGAAATTTTAAAAAATTTTCAATAATTTTTCAAAGAAATTTTAAAACCTTTGTCAATATGTATTTAGTTTACAATTTTCTTAGCTAAACCTAAATGAAATTATTAAATTTGTATATTTTCTTTTAATTAAAAATCTGAAATTCAAATACCACATTAATTTCTGAATTATAAATTTTTTTTATATCAAAACATATGTATTTTAAATTGAAAATATTTAACTTATATAGAATTTCAATAGTAGTTAAAAAGTTAAAATTTATAAAAATGATGCCAAGTCTTGAAAATTGTAGGTTTTTTTCTTTTAAATGAATATAAAGATATTTGTCATAAAAATATTTGAAATTTTTCTATTTTTAATCTGATAAAATATTAAAAACAACACAAGCTAGCAAGTAAATTATGTGTTTGTTAGTAAAAGTAGAGCCGGACATAAAATAATTGCTGTATTTCGTATTTCGTCGAAGTCCATATATGGAAAAAAGTTCCAAAAACTATAAAAAATAGTTTTAAAAAAAATCCCATAATGTAAGCAAAATTGCCCAAAAATTATAATTGAAATTAAAAACAAAACATTAAATTTAAAAAATTAAAAATAAAATTCAAAAATTTGCAATTGATACTTAAAAAGATAAATTAAGAAATAACAAATGCATTAAAAAAATTACGGGAGTGTGTCCTCCCGGCCAGTTTTTATTAAATTTGCTGGTAACAATGGAAGAGCCATCAATTTTCGATATGCAGTTTTTGCAGCATCTAGAGCTTGGCAATTTTAAAACTTATAAAGAATTATATCTACAACTATAAATAATATACGAAAAACAAAATTAAAATTTTTTAACAAAACTCGCATTAAATTTTTAAAATTTTCGCCTGACAAATAGATTTTCCGGTCACGTTAATGTGGTAAAGAATTTATAGTATGTTGCACCAAGCCTAGTTTTGACGTATCGTCAAAAGAATTTTGTAGCATAATAGATTTCTATCAAAATAATCTAAAAGCGTAGAGAAGCTTTACAACACAAAAACAATTAAATTTACTTAATATTAAACGTACACATTAGACCTCAGTCAATGTAATAAATAAGTCTTAAACAAAAATTGTTAATGAATTTAAAAGCTGTAAATTTTGTTTTAAATGCTTCAAAAAGTTAAAAAAATGTGGGTTAAGAAATTGCCAGCTTTTAAAAAAAAATTTAGAAAATATATTTTGGCCACGATCCGAAAAAATCCATGGCACGCCACTGAGGTACACTTTTGTTATATTAAGAACAATATCTTAATTTATTTTTGTAGGTAACCACTTATTTCTTCAATATTAGTAACCATACTGGTAATTTATTATTCTCACTTTTTTTGTAATGACCACCCATGAATTTGGGGACATCTCGTACAAAAATAATTAAGCGAGTGAAACCCTTTGTGTGCTACTTACTCCCTTGATTACTTGGTAATGTCTCTTTTTGCTCGGTATCATAAAATTATACACAATTTTCATCACAATTGTTTGATAAAGCCTGTTTTCAAAACAAAATAAGTTTTCCTAAAAAAAGATTTTTATCCATTATTTTCAAAATATTTGTATTTTATGTTTATCCAATTTTATAAATGTTTATGTAAGTTTAGTAAAATATTTTTTTTTGTATTAATACAATTTTTTAATTTCCCTAAAGTATGTAGTTTAACGCTCCAAAAGATATTGTAGACATACCGTATCTGTATTCAAATATCCCTGGTATGTACAAACATATATGAGGTGTGTCACATTAACTTTCTAGCTTAAAGAGAAGAAGTAGTTATATTCAATCAATGTCAAACTTAGAGTTTTGATTTTCCTACGAACAACTTTTTTTATTGCTGCAAGCAAACTATACAGTTGGCAATAAATTCGGTTGTCACAATGAATCTGCTTTCAATGTGTAGTTTCAATACCGATTGATATGGAATTATTGAATTCTCAAACTACAATTAATTAATTCAGAGTTATTATGAATTCGTAGTTGGCCTCAATCGATTTAATTTTAAAATAAATCATTCGTCAATCTTTGGAAATTCAGCCGATTTTAACTCAATCGATTTTCAAATAGTTAATAGTTTTAATTAAAGAAAATAGTTTAAATTCGTTAATAGTTTTAATTAAAGAAAATTGAATATTTTTTTTACAAAAAAAAATTTAAAAAAAAAAACAGAAATAAAAAATTTATCATCCTTTAGCTCTTGAATTGTTGCTGGCTTATCAACGTACACCTAAGAAAGAAGTGCAATGGTGTCAAATCACATGATCTAGGCGGCCAATTGACATCGCCACCACGTGAGATAACACGGCCATTGAATTTGTCGCGCAAAAGAGCCATTGTTTCGTTAGCTGTGTGGCAAGTGGCACCATCCTGTTGAAACCACATATCGTCCAGGGTCATATCCTCAATTCGTTATCATCTTGCGATAGCGAACACCATTCATGGTAAATGCTTGGCCGACCTCATGACACACTATCGCGAACAACAGCAATGTTTTCCGCAGAACGAACTGGGTGAGCATGCACAAGTGTTTTCACAGACCCGTTTTGCTGAAATTTGCCCACAATTTTCCCGGTTGTGGACACATTTGATCAATTATGCTGACCAAAAAAAAATCACGAAATGCATTTTGATTTGAACGCCCATTTTTATAATAAGCCTGAATAACTTTGAAGCGTTGCACGATTATGTATCTTTCCATGGTTCAAATTAAGGTTGTCTGAAATTGAGAAATGTCAAATGAAAAGCAGAAAAAAACTTTACGTTTAGTTGTGGTTCACATTCAACATCGACCCTTAATATTTAACCACCCATTCCATTTAAAAAATTAAGGAACATACATTTATTTTTCAAAGAAATATCTATATTAACTTTTTTATACATTTATTCGAAATAATTTACTATCATTTACCGATTTTTTTCAGTTTCATTTATTTTTTTCATTTGTTTGAAATTTAATAAAAATTTACCCACAAAACAGAAATTTGTGTTTTTTTTTTGTGTCCGTAACAGTTATTACACATTTAAATTTTGTTTGCTGTCTGTTTCAAAAAAAAAAATAATTAAAAAATTTCAATTTGTTTTTTGTTTAAATCGGCTGTATATATACAAAATTGTTCAATTTAAATTCAAGAACTTCATACATACACACAGACATACACAAACACATTCACACAAAATTTGTCTATAGCTATGCACACATGCATTTTGTGTTGTACGAGTATTTAAAAAAAAATACAAAAAGGAAAACAATTTTAAATAAATGATAAAAAACATTTATTTTTTAAGGAATTGGTAGGTAAAATGTTGCCATTTATTTTAACTGATTATATCATTTGTTTTTTACGGATGTGTCAGTTGTTTATTCAACATTTAAAAATTAATAACAAAAGGCATTAAATTTAAATGAAAATTCAGTAGACCGGTTATTAAATGAAATATCATTTCTTGTAAATGACATTTCCTGTTGCTTTAAACCACAAACTACTTTAAGTGTTGTAACACTGAAAAAATGCATTAAAAAATATTTTAAAAACTAAAAAAAAATTCCAAAATTAATTTATTTTATTTATACTAATCATATAATTACAAATTATATCCTAACACCCTAACCGAGCACTAGCAACAAAGGCCATCGGCTCGTTGTAGCGAAAACAGACCAGAGCCGCTGGTGGGAATCGAACCCACGACCTCCACACTGATAAGCTAGCACGCTACCAACTAACGTACCGGGGCGCTCTTCCCAAAATAAAAAAGTAATCGAATTAATAAAATTAGATACAATTTTAATAGGTCTCAAATTTTGAATTACTTGGCAATATTTTAAATCGCGTTTATCTCGCGAACTCTGCACTGCAGAGGATATTTAATATATTATTTTTTTTTTCACTTTTGGCGATTTATTTTTACAAATAAATGATTTTTAACTGTAAATTCAATAATATCTCTTTGTTGTTTTCTTCTTGTATTTCTAATTAATCTGTAAATTATTATTACACAAAATGAAAAAAAAAACATAAATGTTAATTTTTCCAAATTATTTTTTAAATCGAATGCAAAATTCGAATGTCATTCCTAGATTGAAAAATAAATACCAAATTTTTAAATCGATAGAATAAAAATCGATCGAATTCCTCATGATTCCCAATTTCTAATGGTTGAATTCCTTAGATGTGAATTCGATCGAATGAATTCTCGCGAATGTCTAAAAAGGAATTTATTCGATTAAAAACTTTAATTTGATTCTGCCTACATATAGGACAATAAAATACAAATAAATACTCTAAGTTTGACATTGATCCCAAATATTTTTTTTTTCTAAAGCAGGGCAAGTGGATGGGAAAACCTCATATATAGGCTTGTTTCTCTTGTAAACTAGTATACTATATATTATGTTTGCAAAATTCAGCGACTGGAAATTTAAATCTAAATATGTGTATAAATCACATACATACATGTATTTGGAAATATACATATATGTATTCATATGTCAATATATTTTTATAGCATGTTTTTAAACAGCTTTATATGATGTTTCTGGAAATACTTTTAATATGCTATTATAAAAGATTTTATAATATAAATATCTTAAGGTTAAAAGTTAAATAAAAACCATGCCATATACATAACATCCATATAAAGAATTTCTAATATTGTTAATTAGATATGAAAATGGAAAAAGGAAAACAAAAATAACATTAAATTTATATATTTAAACGTACAGTACATATGATGAAAATAGCACTCAAGAGTTATTCTTTAAATATAATATGTCAAGAGTTCATATGACCCCCCCCCCCCCCCTCAAATTAATAAAGATATTAAAGTTGTGTTTGTGAAAAACTAGTATAAAAATTGAATGGCTTGCTCTCTATCATTGTCCCTGGTAAAAATCAAGAATAAACATATTTTGAAACATTTTAAAGCAAATTATCACAGGACGACATTTTAAAATATTTACGTGGAACATGATGGATAATTTTTTTAAGTGCTTGATTCCCTTAAAAATTATTGTCTGGGTGTATACAGGGACGCTATTTAATAATTTGACATTAATTTTTAAGTATTTAAAATCGCGTAAATAATTTTAAGCAAATCATTCGATTGGCAAAATTTCAGTTATCAGCACAAAATTACTTTTCTCTGTGAAATTTGATGAAAAAAAACAAGTACTGACAAAACCACTCGATACCCATGAAAATAAAATTATATTAGTGGCTGAATTCTTATTTGGAACGCTTTACCAGTGTCTGCAAAAAGGATTTTGCCACTTTCACTGGTTTTTTTAAAAAAGCATAAGACAGAAGGTTTCAACTTCGAATTGGCACAATCTTTAATGATTTTTTAATAACTCTTAATAATGTATTTTTATTGGAAAAGCTTTTCTAAAACAACTCTTTTTGCTTTTATAGCCTTGGCAAGTTATCCCAGTGCCATCATTTAAGCTCAACCAACAGTTAGCCAGCAGTTATCATTCATTTAAACCAGTTGCGTCCAAACACTAATACTATGATATTTGCGTTTGTAGTAAAGAGCTTTTTTTCAGGGACGGAAAATTCAGTACGTTATACTTTTCCATCAATTTGAAAATAACTTTTAAAGAAACATTTTTAAACACGCAACGATCAGGGTATGTATACTTAAAGATATATATTTAATAAAGCGTGGGAACAGTTGTTTTTGTTTATTGAAAACAATGACAACGATCCCGTATGTTTAGTTTGTGGTTAGAATGCTAAACTCAATCACAAACATACCATTGAAAGGAATTATAATACATGCCAAAAGATATTTTTGAATAAAAATTTAGATAGGGCCAAATTAGTAGATGAACTGAAATTAAAGTTTCAAAAGAAAAATTTGCCAATCGACCAATTTCAATATGAAAAAAATATCAGAGAAAAGAATCTTTTTTTTGCTCTATGCTTAGCCTTTTGAAGATGGCTTTTTTTAAAGATCTTTCAAAAGAAGTATTAAAGTGTTTTGGCTTAAATAAATTATACAACTTATAACATTTCGAAATTCAAAATTTTCATCCTTGTATTGTACTCTCATATATATGTGAAAGCTCCCGACGAAGCTCGCTGTAAATGAAAAAGCTCTTTTGTAAAAGCTTGCACATTGTGCATATGGGTTGGACGCAACTGATTTAAACTTTTAGCTTTAGCTTCAACTCTCGTTAGCTTAGTGGATAGAGCTCACCTGGCTTTGGGTTAAAATTCCAACATGTCCTAAAAAAAATTACACTACTTTTAAATTATATTTTGAAAAATCTATTTTTAGGTCAACTTATATTTTGTTTTGCCAATATTATATTATTTCCCCAGTGCTTTTGCGACACTTTTTGAACAGTCAGTCTTATATCGTTATATTTTTGTGATGCTAAAACACTTTTTACCAGCACTTGTATCTCGTTGGTATTTTTCTGACTGGGTATGAACGTATAATACTTACCAGTGTCGATTACGAATTATTTGCCATTACACAATTCATGATTACGTTTATATACATCCTTAAGTATATATAAACCACCTTGACGAGACATATAATACTATAAGCTTTTTCAATTTTTCTATTTTTTTTTCTTTCTTTTCTTTGTAAATAAATAAATCTTAATTTGTGAAAATTGACGCAAACATTAAAAAGAAAAAAATTATATAAATTATAATTTATTAATTTGTTACTTTGATCAAATAAATATATTTTAAGGATTTATACGAATAACAAAGCGAGGGCATTCCAAGTCTATATCATAAATAGTTTTTTGACAAGCCTACAATTGCCCTGCGGGTAAAAAGGGGTCAGTTTGGAATTGGAACCTGTGAAAATACATATCACGAGATAGGTAAAGTACGAGATAGGTAAAGTATCTACCACGTAAACGTTGTGTGACATATTCTTTTAGACCAGTCCTGTGACATGTGACCCTCTTCTAGGACAAGCTTATATGAAAGTGAACGGTGCTTTCCTCGAATATGTCCTTTTCGTACAGGGTATATAAATAGGCTGACAACTATATAGTCAGGGGATTTTTGGTTTTAAATGCAACCAATACTAATCATACGTTAAGAACTATAACAACAAATACGTGTAAATGTAAAAGACAAAAACTTTTAAAAGCTGAATACAAAACAAGTAATAGCGGCTTAATTCGGCTATGCCGAATCTTATATACCCTTCACCATGGTTGGGAAAAAAGTGAAGTTTATATATGGACATATATGACATGGACAGATTTATATACGGACATCTTTAAGAGGAAATTTACCATTTAGTTTTGTGATAAAACTTGGACTCGGGAAGATTTATCCCGAAAATAGGTATTCAAAAAAATCTATGTTTTGATCATAACTATTTTCAGCAAATATGTTCTACTAAAGATTTTCGATCTTTGGATATATAAGACGTATCCAAAGGTCATATTACAGCTCTAAAATTTAAGTTTTTATGAAAATTTTGATGTTTTTAGCCCATTTATGGAGTATTTAATTACGGTCTTACCGTTCTTAAGATATAAATTAATCTATTTTGTGCCAAGCCCAATTCAAGGATTCCGCTCACATTTGGTCAGATGTTGTGGATTGATAACCAAGATGCTTGCACTTTATTTGGAAACTTTTCCTCTTTCCGTTCTCCAATTATACAAAAAAGCTTACCGACACCATTAAGCCAACTGTGCTGGACGTATTTTTGTTAAAAAAAAATAAAAAATAACAAAAAGTCTTAAGAAAATAAAAAAAAGTGTTAAAAAAATATAAAAATAAAAAAAGTTGAATAGACGGGGATCGATCGCGCGACTAAAAGAAAAAAAGTCTTTGTGACAAAGCGCTTAGACCACTGAGCCATTGAAGGACATATGCAAACGTCGTTAATAGAAGTAAATAATGAGTTTTCGTTTAAAATAGATTTGTTTGGGTTTTATATAAATGGCAAAACTTTGTATGGATTTGTTGTTTGCGTATAAAAGGTGAAGAGGTGAAAGGCAAATAAAAACAACAACAATCACGATTATAATGCCAATCAGTGTTGTCATACTTTTTTATCAAAAATCTTTTTAGTTCTAAAAACTAAATCGTTAAAAGATTTCACAATGAGTAAATTCATTTGTATTTTATTCAATTTTAATTTATAAAAATTAAAATTTGCTTTTTTTTGACCTTTCAATATTGCAATTAACATTATTCTATTCATGTTTTAGGTTATTAAAACAATATTTTTCTTTATCGGGATATTCTCCAAATAAATACTTCATAGTATTACTTTCTAAAGAGATCTGTTGATGGGGACCTAGAAAATCCCCGAAACGCGTCATCTCATTATTGAAAGTAATATATCAATGTTTTGGCTAATAAAACTCTATGAAGAATTTATTTGGAGAATATGCCGATAAAGAAAAATAGTGTTTCAATGACCTAAAACATTAATAGAATAATGTTAATTGCAATATTGAAAGGTCAAAAAAAAGCAATTTTAATTTTTATAAATTAAAATTGAATAAAATACAAATTAGGTATTAATTTTAAAAAAATAAAATAAACAAAAAAAGTCTTAAGAAAATATAAAAAAAATGTACAAAAAAGTTGAATAGACGGGAAACGTACCCGCGCCTTAGAGAAAAAAAATATTTGTGACATAGCAGTTAGACCACTGAGCTATTCAAGCTTATTTGCAACCATCGCTAATAGAAGTAAAAAATAAACAGTTTTTGTTTAAAACAGATTTGTTTGGTTTTTATTTAAATGACAAATCTTTGCATGTGTTTGTTGTTTGTGTATAAAAGGTGAAGAGGTGAAAGAAAAGAATTTCAACAAATGGATTTTACGAAAAAAAAATAGAGGTAGTGCTGGTTTTTTGCTTATATCTCAGCCATTTATCAACCGATCTGGCTGATTTTCAATAGCAAACAGAAATGGATCACATGTAACAGAAATATATAACAATCAAGTCCTCATCATGTCTGTGGTCTTCGGAAAACCCCTTTCAACACACAGACGGATAGACGGACATTGTTAAATCAACTTCGCTCTTGATAATTACCCAGAATATATATACTTTATAGGGTCTAAGATCAATATTGTAGAAATTACAAACGGAATGATAAACTTATATATACCCTTTCACCTGTGGTGAAGGGTATAATAACCCAAAATTTAAATTTAGTACACCACACAATATATTTTTCGTTACTTACTGTAGTTTTTTTTTAAGTAAAAAGCAGCAATTTTTATATGAAGAATAAATTGAAATTTATAGAAATATATTTTTTCAATTTTTCAATTAGTCCTTTAAAAAACAAACTAAAAAAAATAACAGACTTTGAACAGGAGTTGAGATTTTCAAAAATATAAACTCAAATAGTACAAAATTTTTTCAATAAAAATTACAAGAAATTTTTCAAATATTTATACACACATTTAAAATAAATATATATTCCTCTGTGTGTGTTTAATAATAACATATATACATATGTATGTGGAGGGTATAACAAATTTAGATACTTTTTTTTTACTTGAAAAAAAGATTTTTCAAATATAAACAAAAAAATATGCTAAAAAATAAATTTCTATTCTGAAAAAGTAAAAAATCATGCTGAAAACTTAAACTTTTTTGCTCGAACAAATACATGTCATCAATTCATCAATTGTTCTAAAACAGAAAATATTATATATATTTATTAATACAGTGTACAGTAAAAAAAATAATACTACAATTTTCTGATTGCTCTGGTAATAATTTGAGGTAATAAATTGTGATTGCAAGTTTAAGATAATTAGCTACATGCCTTTGTGTGACAAAATTCGTTTATTTATTACTTTTATATACAAGTACTCTTACAATGGTTAATTTAATTAACATAACGTTATTTTATGTTCTAACCTTAATTCATAATAAGCTTAATTTTTCCCCCAGGAGTTTTTTTTTTTTGTGTATCAGCTTATAAATTGTACATAGAATCATATTAATAATAACTTCAGGCTAATTAACACCAGTAGGTTTCACACATATTTAGCCAGCCAAATTTTTTAGAACTAATAATCTTTAAATCTATTCTAGAAAAAGTTTTTTTACCACCAGTTTTATGGAATAAATTGGAGCACAGCTGTCAAAAAAAGAACTAATATAACTAATTGATTAACAGGTTTTAATTTGTCGCTTAGCTGTTAGTTGTGGTTAGAAAAAACGTGCGGATGTGTATTTTTGGAAAGCTAATTTAAAATTTGTTTTTGGAATATAGAAGTGATAATGAGTGGAAAAAAGGATTGTTGTTAGTGTTTTATATTTTATTTTGTATTTTTTTAGTACTGAGCTAGACATGTGACTTTGTATGATGATGGATATTTCCATCATACTGTTTTTTTAAATTATTTATATTATCTATTTGTACTAGGATTTTTTTCCTTAGTCTTGAGCATGAATTAAATCACCGTGATTTATTTCAGAAAAAAAGACAAAAAAAGATATTGCGTGGCTGAAGTCTCTTGCCAGGTAAGCGTCGAATTT
>OX456523.1:218388682-218423682 GCA_949748255.1 Eustalomyia histrio
CCGTATATAAATCTGTCCATTCCATATATGTCCATATATAAACTTCAGTTTTCCCAACCATGGTGAAGGGTATATAAGATTCGGCATAGCCGAATTTAGCCGCTCTTACATGTTTTTTTTTAAATCAAAATAATTCAATTTAATATACACAAAAAATTTGCGTATTGAAAACCTAAGATAAACATAATAACTTAAACGAAAAAATAAAGGAATGCAAAACAATTGGAACTTTAGTTTTTAAAAGGTATTACAAAAAACTGTAACGACAATTTTTACAAAACCTGTTTTTTCCAGATTACCATTAAAATAACTCTCTATTATGACTTAAATATGAAATTAGACAAAATTATGCAGGATTTCGTTATCAATAATGCAATCTAAAGAAGTCAGTCAGTGAGATACACCTACAAGTTCTAAAACGTTTTTTTTTTTTCGATTTCTCAACAATTTCAATTTTGTCGCTTACAACGTTATTTGCGGCTCTGCTTCATTTAGTAAAAAAAATATATAAACAATTTGTTTTTATGTAAATTTTTGAATATCATTTAATTAATTATATATTTTTAATTTTATCAGGCTCAAGATCATAATTTTTTTTTACTATTCGTTAGTATCATTAAAAAAATTATGATCTTGAGCCTTTTAAAATTAAAAATATAATTTGTTTTTATTTGGTTAGATGTCTCTTCCTAACGCTTTCGTGCCTAATTTTCGCATTTTTCCTTTTCTTATAAATCTTTTTTTTAAACAGTCTCTTGTTTTTGATTAAAATAATAAGAAGAACAAAGGAACAGGAAAATGTTTAAAAAATTACATTGTATCAGCTTTTTAATTTTTTTAACGGTTTTTTTTATAAAAAAACACGATTTTCAATAAAGGCTGTTGTTGCAATAAACTACAAAATTTTGACTTCAATTTTCAAATAATAAACGTTGTCTGTTACATATAAGCATATTTTTGTACATTGAAAAAGTTCTTTCAACATCTACTGATGTAATGGAGGCGAATTTAAAAGCTAGAAGTTCTTTAACATCATATGCCAGCACTGATTTTATTGAAGATCCAGTCAGCTGTTTCCTTATTCTTTATATTACTTGCGTTTTTTGTTACAATCTGTTCAAGCCCTGTGGGAAAAAAGGGTAAGTTGGGAATTGGGACCTGTCCCGGGATAGGTGAAAAGTCACGACATGTCCTTTTAGACCAGTCCAGTGACATGTCACAGAGGACAATTGACCCCCTCCTAGGACAAGCCCATGTCAAAGTGATCGGTCCCGTGACCGGTCTCTATCACAATGAACCGGTCATGTGACGTGTCCTAGTATAGGTTCCTTTCCCGCAGGGTGTTTATTCTTATATCTTTTGGCACCTTGTCAATATTTTTGATTGTTTCTGTTACTAAACCATATTAGTTTATCGCATATTAAAATAAGAAAAGTATGTACAAAAGAAGTCAAAATATGCTCTTAAAGATACAAATATGCTCTAAAAATGCAGAAAAATGCCCTAAAAATATGCTTTTACATCAAAATATGCCTTTAGTGCTGAAATATGCAAAAATATGCTCTTAAGGATAAAATATGCTAAAATATGCTCTAAAAAATCGATGCCAGAATTCTTAAATTGTTCTGAATCGGATAAAAAGTTTATCCGTGGGTCCATACGATGCACATAAAAAAACATTATATTGCATATTTGCGGTTTCCCTGTTGATTAGAAATCAGCAAAATATATATTATACATGTTTGCCAGTGGTTGCATTTCATATGATCCCAAAATATTATACGAGGGTGGGTCAATAAGTCCGTGACTTTTTAAATGAAACACAGTTTTTTTGCAAAAAAAAAAATATATTTTTAAACATAAACTTCTTTTATTTCAATACACTTATTCCAACGTGTCTCCAATTTTTGTATCCCTTTCAAAAAATAGGATTTTTCGAGGTCCATTAAATAGGCATTTGTTTGATCAATAATTTTATCGTTGGAGCTTTATCTCTTGCAAATATGAAATAGTCACTGGGGGCTAAATCCGGAGAATAAGGTGAATGAGGGGGCAATTCGTGATCTACTTCATGGATTTTTGGCATGGAAACTAAGCAGTCACACGATTCCGTTGGTGGTCGATTGTGAGCAAACGCGGCAGCCATCTTGTGGAAAGCTTTCTCATACTCAAGTGATCGTTAAAAATTGAGCCCACTGAGCCATGTGAGATGCCTATGTCTTCCACAATCTATCGCACATTCATATCGTGAATTTTGGGCATCCAGAACGTTCGGCATCTTTCTTGCTTGTAAGGCCACAACGAAAATCAGTAAACCACTTTTTTACCATTGAAATCGATAGTGCAGAGTCCCCATAGTATTTATCAAGCTTTTTCTTGGTTTGATTGACTGTTTTTTTTCGCAAAAAATAATGTTTAATGAGCATTTAAAATTCACTTTTATTCCATTAAAAAAAAAATCCACAAGGCTGTTTAACGCAAAGTAAATCACGGAACTTGCTCAAAATTTGTTAGTAGTCTATTAACAGGTGGCAGTGTTGCATTTCATATAACTACGAGGAAAGTTCAAAAAGTCACGGACTTATTGATCCGCCTTCGTATTTGTAGGCAAAAACATTCTATTAGAAAAACGGCAAATATAATTTATAGAGTTTTCAAGTTTACCAGCAAAATTATATTTCCAGCAGGTCGTTTTTTTTCAGCATATATGCCATAAATGTTTGTGGTGCAAAGAGAAAAAAAAACAAAATATTTTTCAAGACAAACTTTGACCTTTAAAAAATGCCACAAAAAGTTGTTTATGTGTGTATACAACTAGACGCTCTTCAAATTAATAAAAAAAACCTGCAGGGGGATAAATACAAAAACTTTTGTTTAAATATAACTTTTTATTTTGTTTTTAATGAGACAAATGTATAAACAATAAACCGGCTCACAAAACCAAGTTTAAAATGTGCCCCCTAAAAATATAGCTTGGCATGTATTATGATGATTCCAATAATATTTTGGATGTAGCAAAAGTTTTTGTAAGAATTTTGTATTTTATACAAAAAGATAAGTGTCATATGAAAGTTTTTTTTTTTTCAAAGAGTCCAATGGTGTTTATACCTTGCTTAAGCATGTTCAGACATATTCTATTTTCGGCGACATTTTATAAAAAAAAATTATTATTTTATACGCAGATGTCTGTGATTAACACATTTTCATTTTAAGTCAATTTAAGTGAATAGCTCCTTTTGAAATATGTGCAGAAATTTAATGGGGTGGAAATACTACCTTGCAAATCTACACTTTACCAAATTATATGTAAAGTAAAGTTTAGTTTAGCCGCATGGGCCCATGCAGTACTTTAAACCTTTTCTCACTAGTGATTTATTATACTTAATGGTTGCTTAAATGGTTTCGAGAAAAGATTTTCAAAAAAAAAATTATAATAAAAATTTATTACAACTATTTTA
Organism: Eustalomyia histrio; assembly: GCA_949748255.1. Lineage (NCBI taxonomy): Eukaryota > Metazoa > Arthropoda > Insecta > Diptera > Anthomyiidae > Eustalomyia > Eustalomyia histrio. The sequence continues at coordinate 218,392,141 of OX456523.1, forward strand.
AACCTTATTAAACATAATGCGATCATCATGGGAATCGAACGTGGGAACTCTGGATGCCAGATTAAAACACACAATTCTGCCAAAACCAAAAAATAGTTTTTTAAAAATGGACTAGTTCGTTAGATATTACTATTGCAACCGAAATATTTATTTAAAAATCATCATAAAAAACAAACCATGGGGTATTTTGAGGCAGGTAAAATTCATTTCCTTTTTTGTACAAAATGGGAGTCGGTATAATAAACAATAAATTCATAGTTCATAAAATATTTATCAAAGGGAATTGTAAAAAATTTAAAACTTTTTTCATTTGTATTATTGTACAACAGAATGAATCTTTGTGCAACCAAGCCTATGATTAATATCACTACTGTGCAAAAATCAATATTTTTTGCTCTGAACTCTAAAACGTTTTTAATATTTGTAAATTTTGTGATAGAGAATAGAAAAGCATGTTTTCGAAAAATAATCACTAATCTGAGTACATAATTTTATTTTTCTATAGTTTCGGAAATTAAATCCTTATCGGAAATACACTCAAAAAAGTTTGGCAGTTACTAGATGACAGCTACTTATGTAGTTATTACAATTAACTATTGTTTTTCTATGGAAAAATTGCAAAACAACTATTGTCACAGTAATTAAAAAGAAAACGACTAACGATACGAGGGCGGTTCAATAAGTCTGTGACTTTTCGAACTTCCCTCGCAGTTTTATGAAATGCAACACTGCTACCAACAAAAACAACCTGTTAATAGACTACTGTCAAATTTTGAGCAAGTACCGTCATTTACTTTGCGTATAACAGCTGTTCAAAATATACAACCTCGCGGATTTTTTAAAAATGGAGAAAAGTAAATTTCGAGTGCGAATAAAACCGTCAATCAAATCAAGGAAAAGCTTGATAAATACTATGAGAACTCTGCACCATCGATTTTAATGGTAAAAAAGTGGTTTACTCACTTTCGTTGTGGTCGCACAAGTACAAATGACGCTGAACATTCTGGACGGCCAATTGAGGTCAATACACCTCAATATGTAGAAAAATCCACGATAAGATGTTGGCCGATCGAAGAAAAAAAGTGTGTAAGATTGGTGATGGCATAGGCATTTCATATGGCACTGTGGTTTCGATTTTAAATAATCAGTTGGATTTAAGAAAGCTGTCTGCAAGATGGGTGCCGCGTTTGCTCTTAATTGACCATAAACGTTATCGTGTGACGTGTGTAGTCTCAATGGCAAAATGACGAATTGGTATCTTATACGCCATATTCTAAGAATTTAGCCCCCAGTGACTATTTCCTATTTCCAAACCCAAAGAAATGGCTCGGCGGAAAGAAATTTAGCTCCAACGAAGAAATTATTGATCTAACAAATGCCTACGATAGTTTTTGTTTATTATGGACCTCGAAAAATTCTATTTTTTTTTTCTTTGAAAGGGATGCAAAAATTGGAGAAACGTCGGACTAAGTGTATTGAGTAAAAAGGAGATTATGTTGAAAATTATTTTTTTTTTTTGCATAAAAAACTGTCTTTCATTCAAAAAGTCACGGACTTATTGATTCGCCCTCATATATGAATAGACCACTTGCAAACTCCGCTAATTTAAAAAAAATAAAAATTCTGTAAAGCCGCCATTTCATTTGTTTATTAAAATGCCTCCCGTAGCCCTTATCAATCTCGTTTACAACTCGGTATGTTACGCATAAGTTCTGGTTAAATATTCAATACTCCTGCAAAACTCTCTATATTATTATTATTATACACTCTAATTAATTTCTGTTGAAATTTACCCAACTTATAGTAGGAAACTGTACTGCTATATAAGTTGGATAAATTTACCCTGTGTGCGTAAACGAAAAGAAGTACACACATTATGCGTAAGTTGGTGCACACAAAATGGGTAATTTTACATCGAAGGTGCGTAAAAATTAAATGAAATTTTTAAAATAATTCCCAAATTTACTAAAATTGTGCGTAAAAAATCCATTTGAATTGTAAATATAAGCATTAAATGCCTAAAAATGCATTTCTAAATGCGTTAAAATGGCAAAAAATGCGTATATTTACCAACACAATGCTTCAAATTAAACTGCACAAAAAAATTAAATTATAAGAATAAAAAAATTATTTGTATTTCATACATTTATGATTTATTAACAATTATTTAAAAATATAATACAGAATGCATTTAGCAAATTATTACATGATTTAGCGCAGCTTTCGAATCGGCCTTTACAATAATGGTCACCTTTAATTTAAAGTGTGCGGCATGATTTGTATCATCTTCAAGATATATAGATTTTACTCATCCGTGCACTTACAAAGTTGGCTGTTCTCTTGAAAATATGTAGACCATGTATTTGAAAATTGTAATTCAGTTTTTTTGTTGTATGGACGTAGTACAAATGAATTTGATATATTATACGTTTTTTGCTTTTTTTAATTTTTTATATTTTCTAAATTTAAAATATCAAAATATTTATTACCATTCTAATTTAGTATAATTACAAAATTTGTGCGTAAAATTTTAATTAAATAAAATAAAACAAATTTTAGACACAAAGTGTTTAATTGTAGACATATTATGTCTAAAAATACTTCTTGTATGTATTATTGTATATGAAAGTGTTCACAAAACAGATTTACACATTTGGTGCTTGTATTTACCGAACTTTCGCAATATTACACTCTAATTAATTTCTATTGAAATTTACCCAATTTAATTTACTCTGTGTGCGTAAATAAAAAATACACACATTATGCGTAAGTTAATGAACACAAAATGGGTAAAATTACATTAAAAGTGCGTAAATATTCAATAAAATTTTGAAATTAAAGATTAAATTTACCAAATTTGTGCGTAAAGACACACGTTTTTCCTGGAAATGTATGTACACATAAAATGCGAAAAAATCCCACTAAAATGCGTATATTTACCACCCATAATTTTTTTTTCTACAAAAACAGTACATTTATTTTTTAGTAATTCACAATAAAAATAAAAACAATTACTTTTTTTATTTTATGTACAAATACATAAAATATTAACATAGATTATCGGGTTTCTATAAAAAGTGTCAGATTCTTCTTAAAAACAAAATACTACAAATTTTAGGACCAAAAAGGCCGATGATGAATACATACAAATTAATTTTAAATAATGCTTATTGATGTGCATTCATCTCGATGGAAAGCATCAATAAAAGTAGTTTTTTAGTGAATCTTGAATGAATATTTTGGGCAATTCAATATTCCACATTTCGTTACATTTATATTTCTAGGATTGGCCTTTTTTTTCTTCCAGCTGTATTTTCTATATCCATTCCGACGTTATGATTAAGTTGAGACGTTTTACAACCGACATATAATTATCGCCGGCTGAAAATTGGATTTTATTTATGCTAAAGGATATAATATAATTCCCATTTAATAGATTTTTAATTTTTTCGAAACACAACTTATTTTTAGTAATTTTTATTTAAATTTGTTAATTTTTTTTAAACATAGACGATTTTACGCGGACATTAAATATTATATGTTTGGAGCATTTAATATTATTTTAATTTGACGAGATGAAAAAACGTGCGAACGGTACAATAACTCATAAATTTAAAAAACTAATACAGTTTTGTTTTTAATTTTTAATGTTTTCTCTATTTAGAAATGTCATAATTTTTACCATTATAAGTTAGTATATTTACAAACTTTGCGCGTAAAATTTTTATTCAACAAAATAATACTAATTTTAGGCATAATGTGTTTAATTTTAAACACGTAGTGCCTAAAAATACTTCGTGTGGCTATTATTGTATTTGAAAGTGTGCGCAAAAAAGTTTTACGCATTTGGTGTTTATATTTACCGAATTATCGTTATATTACATAAAACTTTACCCATTTTATAGTAGTAAATTTACAATAATTTTTTAGAGTGTACATAAAAATGGACCCCATTTTATTGTAGTAATTTTACAAAAAATTTTTAGTGTGTAGGTTACTTTAAACTAGCTCTAATTTACATATAAATTTTCAAAAGTCGCCTAATTACGTAGTGACTTCAGTGTTAGTACGCGTGTATATTGTTCAATTGCAAACGTACGTAATTAAAATAATCTTTTTGTAATATTATTTTACTTTTAAATAATGGACATTCTAGAAATCAAAGTTAATGAAGCACCGAATCGAAGAGGACGGAAATAAATCAACATGGAACTTGCAGAATGAAACAGGTAAGGTTATGTTTATGTTTCAGAATGTATGCTTACATCCATTGTGGGGCATCGAAAGAGCAACACGGTCTTTAGAAGTGATTGCAGAACCAGAAACCTATTTTGATATTTTCAAAAAATATGACACGATACTGAGACTTCGCAGAGACTTGGAAATCAATCACAAGAACATTACTTAAATTGCCTAAATCCTGGCATTTGCAATTGAATGCCTCGAAGAGATTGAAAGGGGAATCTCATTATGTATTGCAACTGAATAATTACGGGAATATTTGTAAAAGATGTTAAACATATGAACACATTGAACCTGCTTTGATTAATATAGGCGTTCCTGTAAAATCGGCAAAGTTAATTGATGTAAGGAGCCTACTCATAAAGTATTTTAAAGATGATTGAGCTACTGTCGATAGTATTAAATATTAAACATTGCTCCAAGAAGATCAAGATGAGGCAGCATTAGGAGAAGCAACTGATACGGAATAAACTTTAATGGATGATGAAGAAGAAACAAGAGTATAATATTTTGCTAAAGTGATTTATTAAGTTTTAACATTTATGTGTATTACCGATTCAAAACTGTTTATTTAATTTAATACAACTGCTTAAGAGTCTATGTTAAAAATAAATTTTCAATTATATAGGGTCCGCCAAATAATTTTTTTTTTTTGAAAATGCTATAAAAAAACACTACTGAATATTTTCTCAAATTTCTTTTTTTATTTGAAAGTATAATCCTTCTGGTTAATAATGGAAAATAATTTCGTTCAAATGGCTGCCTCGTCTGGCCATGCAGTAGGCTACACGATCGGTCCAATTTTTAAGCACGTTATCGATTGTGTGCAGCTGTATTTCACCAATGGCTTCACGAATATTGTCCTTTAAAGCGTCAATTATCTTTGACGGCACCCCACAAATAATAGTCCAACGGTGTCAAATCGCAGCTCCGAGGTGGCCAAACGACATCAGCTCTGCGGCTGATAATGCGATCTTCAAAAAGGGGGCGCAAAACATCGAGTGTAGCTTCAGCTGTGTGGCACGTAGCGCCGTCCTGTTGAAACCAAATGTTGCCAATATCCTCCTTTTCAATTTTTGTGAACAAAAATTCGTTCAACATAGCCCGATAACGATCGCCATTGACTGTAACGGCCACTCCTTGCTCATTTTCGAAGAAAAATGGTCCAATTATGCCATATTCCAACCATATTCGTTCAGCGGAAGGATAAAACTAATTATCTGTTAAATCAGACATGAGCTAATGCATGGTTTTCACTATGTCATTTTTAATGTCAATTTGTCCAAAGTGTTGGCAATTTTATGAAAACGGGTAGTCATATGGTATCATATGAATTTGCAGTCAGTTATGCACACGAACTGTCTTCTAAAATGACATACAAGTGAAAACGTCAAATTTCAGTTTGTCAGCAGATTGACAACAAGTTGTCAATTTCAATGCTTTCTTTTATATTTCCAAGCCCTTTAGTGTTTTAATAACTCAAAGCGCCGCACTAGCTACAGCCATTTGTTTCTTTTTTATTATTTTTAATTTTTTTCCACTTTTTATTACCTCAAATTAATATTTTCTAATCAGCTGTTCTCTCGCCTCATCATATTTGACCTTTGTAATGAAAACGGCGTGTCAGTCAACTGACACCAAAATTTGACATAAGTCTTTGACAAGCTCTGCTTTATCGACTTATTGTCAGTTTTTAAGATGTAATGAAAACGCATTTGACACAAAATGACGAGAATTCATTTGAATCAGTTTTTGATGTCAGTTCATATGACATAATGAAAACCAGGCATAAGTGTTACCATTCACGAAATAAGCACTAGTTGAAAAAAAAACGTAAGATGGCGGACCCTATATGTATTAATATTAATGTTCAAAACTCTATTTTAAGACTAGAAGTTTTACTCGATTTACAAAAAATTTTGTTCTTATAATATAGCGGATTTTGCAAATGGACTAGTCATGTAATATATTCATCATATACTCATAGAGGAAGTGTTTTAGTTTAGTTAAACTAAGTTTTTTCTTTTTTTTTTCATTTAAATGAATTATTAAGCTACATACAGTTATTAGGCCAACTAAAAAAAAACTACAAATAATATTTAAAGCTTTTCAAATAGCTATTAAAACTTAAAAAGAAGTTTATAACTTAAAAAATAAAAAAAGACCAATAAAATCGTTATTATACAGCAAATTTGTATGTAATTTATTGCATTGCTCCTTGTAAGTATCAAGAAATTCCTTACCACTAATATTAAATTGTCCACACTAAATATTACGCAATATAGTCTACTAGCACTATCTTCTTTTTACCATAAGAACAAATTTTAGTATTATTTTAACTAAATTTTCAAGCTAATATTCAATAATATATATTTCCTAATTTTAAAAATATTCCAGTTTATTTGAATCACATTGATTTCCCAAATTTATTATATTTTTGTATCTCCGCTTTAAGCTTCACATATAGATTGTGTTATTTCCCCATATTTTTTAACCAATACTGCAAGAACACACATTTTAAATTTAAGGTCTACATGTAAAAAGGTTTTCGGGCATCGCATTAAGACTTTCCCCTTTTGCTCCCCCTAAGTTTAGCACGTTATCAGTGAAAGAGCCCACACTTTTAAGAACACATATTCAAAACATTTGCTTTCCCGCAAAATCTGTTTGGTTGGGCTTTTGAATATACTTTTCTCATTATTGTTTCCAAGTTGGTCTTGACCGGTCTTGCAACATGTGGCCGAGCGTTTTCATGCTGTAAAATCACATTGTCGTGACTTTCTTCATATTCCAAACTTTTTGCTTTGAGTTTGCTCAAACGCATGAGTTGTATGCGATAGCGTTCCCCCTAGATCGTTTCATTCGGATTGAGCTGTTCGTAGTAGACCACGTCGCGCTGGTCCAAATGTAAGGCATAAGCTTCATGTCATGAATATTCGGCTTTCGAATGATGTTGATGGCTGTTCGGGGATAAGCAATGACTTTTTGCGATTGGGGTGGTCGTAATGGATCCACTTTTCATCTTCAATTACAATGCGATACAAAACTTTTTTTTTTCTAGGAACTGTTCAGAAAGTCGCGGGGCTTCAGCTCGTATATCACACAGTTTCCTTGCTTTTGAGTCACTCCCAAGGCTGTTAGGCATTTGCTGACTGTCAACTCATTCACTCCCAATGATTCTGGCAACTCCTCACAGAGAAAACAGATTCATTGTGGCAATCCAATTTCTTGACAATCTCCCTGATTTAAACTTGGAATTTGAATAATTTGTTAATAAAACAATAATAATATAATATTTATTTACTAAGACCAGTCATTAGTGACGTTAAAAATCAATACAGTCCACACTTCGGTTGATTTTACTGAAACCCTAATTTTAATCCGGATAACAGTACCTAAGCAAATGGTTGATTTTACTGTACGCAATAACTAACAGATTTTTTTTTAAGTTTAATTTTATTTTTAATTAAATAATAGAATTATTTTTAGTTTTTTTTTCCCTTAAATAAAAGTTAAGTTAATAGTTTTGATCGAATTGCAAACAATCTTTTCTCTGGGTGTAGCCAAAATTTTTTTAAAAAAATGCTCGGCTTTTTCTAAAAAAAACTTTAAAATTTTTTTCGTAAAGTGTAAATATATTAAATTTTTGAATTTTTTTGGGAAAGCCATAAAAAAATATATTATAACTAATTTATTTTTCGAGCTTAAGGTTTGTCTTTTATAAAAATATTATTTATTTTCTAATATTTCGCTACTCCATTGTGTAGCATCTTCAGGAAATAATAAAAAGTTAACAAATTTAAAAAACAAAATGTGTTTTTTTTTTCAAAAAAAAAACAAACCTTAAGCTCGAAAAATAAATTAGTTATAAAAAAGAAAAAGGTTAAAAAAAATAAAACAGTACACCGTGAAATTAGTAATAATATGTATTGCAAAAATTCAAATATATTAAATACTCATTTAAAATTATCATTATTTTCACAAACAAAAAAAAATAACTTTCGACCATAAACATATCAGCCCCATTTGATGCATTATTTATATGGTAAAAATTAGTTTAAAAGTTTTTTGAACATTAATATTAGTTCTTTATTGGATCTTTAAAATTGCTTTTATAAAAAACCCCAATTTTTATATAAAAGACACGAGGTAATCAACATTTACAAGATAAAGGTTTTTTTTGAATGATTTTGTTTAGCAGCCAACAGACGTATGATTGATATTAATTCTTTTATCAAAAACTTATGTATTCACATCAAAAAAAAATTATAAATTTATCTACTCAACTTATTTAATTTGTTTAAAATCAATAAACTTAACTTACCTTGACTTTTATTTAATAACTTAAATAAACTACCGCATAAGTTTAAACAGAACACTAAACATTTATACATTAAAAAATTTTTTTTTTACACATTTACATTTTTTACACTATACAAGATTAAAATATATAAATTGGTACATTAAAGAATCTAAATTACAACTTTTTATTTTCTATTTAAGTTATTTTGTTTTAATTCCTTATTTGTTTGTTTGTTTATAAACTAAATGTCCTTTTGTTAGTTTGGTGTCTTATTTTTGTTATATGCTGGTATATATTTTATTTTTTGCTTTGGCCTCCTATATATTATCTTATACTATAATTTAAAGTGTATCCATTAAATAATTTTTGTTTTTTATTTTTCAATGTTTACCGTTGCTTAACTTTGTTACTACTGACTGTTTTTCATGCAGCATCTGTGTTTTTATTTAAATTTTCTTATAATTTGGAGTAATAATGAAAATTCACCACAGACATTATGGCTATAAGGATATGGTAACAAAAAACTTTAAAAATTAAGCTCTCTTATTTTTGTTGAAAAGAGCAACTAAGAGAATTTCGTTTTTAGAAGAAAATGAATTTTTGTTAGGTTTACAATGGGATAAAGGGCTATAATTAATTTAGATTTTGTCTTAACATGTGATTTTTTTTTTTTTGCTAAGTATGAAAAATCTTACAACTTAAAATTTGGTCAGAAAAATTACAACGTTTTAACATTATTTAAAATAGTACTTTTCCGACCTAAAAAGTACCAAAAATATTTTTTTATAATTTTTTTTTTAATTCTTTGATGAATGAAAAATCTTACAACTTAAAATTTGGTCAGAAAAATTACAACGTTTTTAACATTATTTAAAATAGTACTTTTCCGACCTAAAAAGTACCAAAAATATTTTTTTATAAATTTTTTTTTAATTTTTTGATAAAAAAAATTCACAAAACATTACTGATATCATTGCTGATATCGATAAACAAACATTTTTTTACAGCAGTATTGTATAAAAACTTTTTTAATACCTTTTATTCCTTAATAAGTCTGATATCTATTATGCTATAAAAATAAAGCGATGTTAAAAAGTAACTTTTTCAGGGATGATAAGTTGGTACTATATTACTTTTATATTGTAAATTTAGGAGACAACATTGCCATTCCGGTTGGCAAGAAATCTGTATTCTCTTTTTATATTTCAACATACTGTATTAGAAATGAAATGACAAACTGACATACATATACAGATGATGAAAGGTAAAAAAGTTATGAAAATTTTCTGTTCCAAAGAAACAATTGTAGAACCACAATTATTCGAAAATAAATTGATGGAAATTCTATCGCAATTACCAAAAATGTATCGTTATTTAAAATTTTTAGTTGTATGAACTTAAAATTTTTATCAGAGTAGTTAAATTTAACAAGTGTCTGTGGTGCAGTGGATAGAGACACATCCTGCTGGGTTTAGCGTTCTGCTTTCAAACCCTTTGGAATTCTTAAAATTTCAAACCTGATAAATATTCAAGTTGAAATTTAATTAGAGAAAATTTAAAACATTTTGATTACAAATTTAAGCAATTGACTAAGAAGCAAAAGGTCGACAGTTCTACCCTAGTTCGTGTCTTAAAAAATGTGTTTTTCTATTAGTACCTATATTGTCTATTTAGAGAATGTCTAATTATACAATATTATAATTTATAAATAGAAAAGCAATCAACTACATATTAGAATCAAAACTCGGAATTACAATAGGATTAAAAATTTACAAAAGTGATGGTAGATGGAACTACAAAAATTCGGTTGCAAATTCAAATCGGTTTTCTGTGTGTAATTTTTAAATAATATAGAGTAGCAATAGGACAAAATTTGCAATCTTCCCAACGAATTTAAGGTTTAAACTCACAGTGATAAAAATTTACTTTATTGTTTGGACAATACGCTGTAGAGACGAAAAAAAATGTTTACATATATACACAACTTGTGTACCCCTTGCCTTGAGTGAAACTCCGCCAAAGTCCTAATTCGATCCACAAGAATATGTAATTCTGAATTTAAACTTCTACTACGATTTTTAAGATGAAATTAAAAGTGCACAGTGGAGGCAATTCAAATTATTGAGCAATTTCTTACGTACAGAAAAAACTAAAATCAAGTTGCAATTAAAATATTTGTAAATACCAATAAAAATTTTCTTGGATATGGACCAGCAAAAGAATTTGTTTAATCAATTATTTATATACACTCAGAATATTATGTAGTTAACTGTTTGTAGTTTAATAAAAAAAATTTCCGTTCCATTTAAAAATAAAGGATTATACATTTATTTTTCAAAAAAATATCCATATTAACTTTTTTATACATATGATTTACTATCATTTACCGATTTTTTTCAGTTTCATTTATTTTTTTCATTTATTTGAAATTTAATAAAAATTTACCCACAAAACGGAAACTTGTGGTTTATTTGTGTCCGTAACAGTTATTACAAATTTAAGTTTTGTTTGCTGTTTGTTTCAAAAAAAAAATATTGAAAAAATTTCAATTTGTTTTTTTTTTTAATTGGTTGTATATACACAAAATTTTTCAATACAAATACAAGAAATTCATAAACACACATACATACACAAACACATTCACACAAAAAGTGTCTATAGCTATGCATACATAAATTTTGTATTGTACGAGTATATTAAAACAAAAAAAAAAGAAACAATTTAAAATAAATGAAAAAAAAACATTTATTTTTAAGGATTTGTAGGTAAAATATTTTTAACTAATTATATCATTTGTTTCCTACGGATATGTCAGTTGATTAAACAACATTAAAAAATAAATAACAAAAGGCATTTAATTCAAATGAAAATTAAGTAGACCGGTTTTTAAATAAAATATCATTTATTTTAAATGATATTTTTAGTTATTTTAACTTACAAACATTTTTAAGTGTATTTTTTTATTTATTTTTGTTAAAATTAATTGAAATTTTAATTATTTAAATTTTCAAAAATTTGCAATTAAAGTTCTAAATACTTTTTACCTAATAGTTAGTACTATAGTACTAACTGTACTATAACTAGTTCATGCGTATCTGCAGTGTTGCCAAAACATTTTGTTCTCATGTGACCATTTTCGAAGTTTAAATACCCAAAAATCCTTAACAAATTGTTATATAATCAATTTTTTCTTTTTTCTAAAACGATTTTTCCAAGATTTTGTTTTCAAAAATTAATAACAAATATTCTAGGAAAAAGGATGAATTCAAATTTTAACAAATTAAAATTTTTACAATTCTTTAAAAACATGATTCCTTGATTTAGTTTTTAACTCTGATTAAATTTTTAAGGACTTGATTTGCAAAATTCAGTTCATTTTCTATTTTATTTAATTAATATCAAATTCAGAAAATCAATTTAATTTTTGTTGATTCTTTTCATAGAATCAATCAAATTGATTAAATTTTATCAAATCAAATAGACAAAAATCGTTCCCTAACATTATCACAAAACAAATTATTCAATCGAGTCAAAATTGTATCATTGATATGAAGTGATTATAATTTATTCATAGATTCATAAAAATAATAATATGAAATAAAATGAATTATTAGCAAATTTTAATTTTTTTTATCAATAAATTTTGAAATCTGAAGCCCAATCCTCATACCGGGCAACAGTGATCTGAATACACTCTGATGCATACAAACACTACATAGAATATGTTTTTAAAAATTTAAACAATAACTGCGGTTCTCTTAAAAAAAATTAAGTTATGACGCTTTTATTAATACGCGCAATATTAAAAGTATTTTTTTTTCGTTTAGGGATTTGAGGTGCAATTTTGCAATTTAAATAACTGTAATTAAAGTTAAGATATAAATAAATCAAAATAATATGACTTTTATATGTTGTCAATAGGGTTTATTGTATAACAGAATATATTTTAATTTAAACTTTTTTTAAACTTTTAATTGAAAATTAAAAAAAAAAATCAAAAAAAAATGTAATTGAAATTTTTTTAGCAATAACTTGTTCTGTGTATGGATGACCATTAAACTCCACACACATACATAGCCAACGTAATTTCGAGCATATGTTCGAGGGGCGTCACCCAATTACCGAAACTGATTCATAAGGCTCCTCGGATATGCGCACAATATGGAATTTTGTCAATTTTCTGTTTACGTATAGATTTTCAAAAATATATAATGTTTGCAGTTTGCTGGACTACAGAGGACGTATTTACTCATAAAATTTATTTGAAAACTAAAATTTTACATATGTGCAATAACCTGGCCGGGGCTAAATTAAGTCATTTTTTATTTTTTAAATTTGCAGAATATTATATAAATAACTTATATTATTACCTTCAAGGTAATGGGTCCATACATTACCATAAGGTTCGCCGTATGCAAAATTCATCAGTAACGTATGGTGTAAAGTATTGCATAGACCCACCCATTTCATTATACCTTATTATTTGCTACAATCTAATTAATTGTTGATGAAATTTGTATCCCCTACTATAAGTTGGCTAAATTTACTCTGTATGTGTAATAAAAAATACACACACAGTATGTGTAAGCTAGTGCACATAAATTGTGTAAATTTACATTGCACAATTTGCTGAAAACACAATTGCACACACAGTATGTGTAAGCTAGTGCACATAAATTGTGTAAATTTACATTGCACAATTTGCTGAAAACACAATTGCAGCAATAAAATTGCTGAAAATTGGTATACTCGTAACTCTGTTTTTATGCGGTTTATTTTTATGCAGATTTGAAGCTATGCGGTTTAAAATAATAATTTTTTTTACTCATAATCAGTTAAAAAAAAACAATACAACTCAAAAATTATTGACCAATTATTTTGAAAAAAAAACAGATCAAAATCTTCCAAATGAAGACAGTATGAATGCTCCGACCTTATCATCTGATAATGCTTATGTTATTTCATCTATCGAAGATAACTCTGATGATTTGATTTGTTCTTACTTCATAATTCTTTTGTTTTTAGTATGTAATTATTTTATTATTTATTTCAATATATTTTTAACTTTTAAGAATAATATATAATAACAAATTATATCATGATACCCTAACCGAGCACTAGCAACAAAGGCCATAAGATCGTTGTATCGAAAACAGATTAGAGCCTCTGGTGGGAATCGAACCCCGAGCTGATAAGCTAGGACGCTACCAACTAGCCTACCGGGGCGCTCTATTTTTAACTTTTACAACCAGGTAATAAGTACAATAAAATGTGTTGTTTTTTTATTGCTTTTTATGTAAAATTAATTAATTTTTAATTAATTAATGGTTTTTTGGTTATTTTTTATTTTTTTTATTTTTTTATGCGATTTTAGCCAAATTTTTACGCCTTGATTAAAAGTTATGCGTTTTTGAACTATATTTTTAAATAAACCCCACTGTGCAGCTTAATGTTGTAAGGCTTTGTGTGTGTGTGTTTTTTAAGAGACAAAAAAATTGTTAACACTATGAAGCAAGCAAATTCTCTTATAATTTCATGAGACTCTTATATTTCTCTTTCATATTTTCCACATAAAAATGTCCTTGTACATAGTGGTGAATTGATAGTGTATAAAAAGCGTTAGCACGCGGTAAAATACTATACCCTGGCACATGTTTTACACGCTCGAAAAAACTAATAAAAAAAAAAAAACAACACTAAAGAAACAAAATTAAAATCATACACGTATATGAAAAGCATAAAAATCTTTTAAAAGTATAAACTACATTCATAAATATGAGCACATAAAAAAGATATAACGGCATTGCAAAAGTATTACGTTAAATTATTTTATGTCTAACGATATTTAAAGTTATTGTGTTGCTTATTTAAGATATTTAGAGAAATTAGTTGCCAAACTTGATTAAAGCTGTATTTTTGACTTAACGTATACCCGTTAACCAACAAAAAAAACACCAAAAAGTTCACAAAAATCTGTTTTAGGCGAAAATTGGCACATTACTTTTTGTTAACACGTTAACTATCAACGTGGGTAATTATCAACGTTGAAAACTTCACATTTATAAATTTTCGCTTCTAGCTTTACTTCTTCGCGTTACATCCTAAATTTCTTTTACTGATTTCGATGAACTGTTTTAAATTAATTTAATCAGTTTAACAGATCTACTTAACATTAATAGTTAAGAAGGAAATTACAAATGATAATAATCCATGTTTAAAAATAATAAAAAAAATGAAAGCGTTTGTAAAATAAACATAAATTGGTTTATTTTACGAAATTATTGTTATTGTTGTTTTGACATAAAATTTGTGTTATTATGTATAGATTATTATGGGTGTAAGAAACTTTATATTTAATGTAATATTCCCTAGAAAATACTTGGGCCTGACTCAAGACGTTTTATGGATTTTAATATAACACTATTTTTAGATCATCCTAGATATAACATCATGTTATTTTGTACATTTATGTACACTCACCAAAAAAAGGCAACTAAAATTTTGCTATAATTACGGGAAATTTTGCTGATTTCAGCCCAGCGATATTTTTTCCAAATATAAGCAACAGATGTCTGCAGACGTGTAGTACAATGAAATTAGTAGAAAAGTTGGTAGCCGCTACTAAATTTTAGTAAACTTTTTGGAAAGTGAAATTTAAAATTCGATTGCTAAAATCAGCAAAAAAAAAATTTACTAAATATTATTAATATAAGTACAACTTAGAAGTAAGCGCTACTGAATTTTAGTAAATTGCTGAATTGTAAAATATAGAAAAATTTTAATTTGTATAAAAATATTATTAAAATGCACAAATTAACTTAATTATTTTTAGATACACTTGTTACACTTTAAAGCTGTCAATTTCTTTTGAAATTGCCTTACGATTTCGAATAAAAAAAATTTATATTTTTTTATCGAGCAACATTTTTTATTTTATTTATTTTTTTCAAAAAATAATTTAGACAGTTAAAAAAAACCAAAAGCTTAAAAAATAGTAAATAAAACACACGAATTTATCATTGTTTTCATTTACTAATTATTGTTTTTAAAATATTTCAAGTAATTTTTTTTTGGATTTTAAGATCAAATTATAATTGTTTTAAGGGCTGATTTTTAGAACTAAAAAAGTTTTTAGTGCTATTTTTGGACAACTCAGTTGAATGTAAATAGCAAATAATAGCTTACTAAATGATAGTTTTTTTACTAAAAATCAGTACAAAAATGGTAAAGTGGGATTGAAAAACGTTTACAAATTTTCCAACTAACTTTTTTTCTGAGTGTAACTATTAAATCAACAAATAATACACAGAGAAAACAAATTCATTGTAACAACCGAATTCCTTGCCAACTGAATGGTTTTATTGGAGCAACCAATATATTTGTTTGTCGCAATCGAAACCACATATATCAACTGCATCAGGAATACATTTGATTGCGACAAGCATATAATTCAACTACAGCAACGGAAATATTCAGTTGGCAAGAAATTCGGTTGTCACAATGAATCTGTTTCCTCTGTGTAACAGTTACCTTTAATATGGGGTTATTAAAGCTAACAATTTGAGTGTTTTAAATTTTTTTTAAACACTTTTAACATTTTCCACAAAATATTTTTTTTAATCTAATAACAAAACAAAATTTAAAAATAAACTTGTTATGTAACATACAAAAAATAAAATTAAAAAGAAATGATGTAGGTACTTTCCAAACAATATAATTCTTGAATTAAATTTTCTATTTTTACTTATTTTGCCAAAAAAAAAAATTTAATTCAGGAGAAAAAAATACTTTTAAGTGCCACTTATAACATATTAGCTACTTAAAACACTTTGATAAAAATATGTATTTTAAAATTGTTATAAAAATTAAACACTTTAAAAAAGAATGAAAAATTGTATTAAAAGCAAAAAAAAAACTAACGAGAAAATTCACACACTTTTTGTAAATTGACTCTTAAAAACTGGGTAAAATTTTATGCAATATTTCCGAAATTCGGTATATATAAACACCCAATGCGTGAAACTTAATTGTATATATTCTCATACACAATAAAACACTCAAATATTTTTTTAGATATATGTATGTTTAAAATTGAACACTTTATGCCTAAAATTTTGTAAATATTCTAAAAAATATATTTTTTGCACACATATGTTAAAGTAAATTTACCCAATTTATAGTAGAAATAAAAATGTCTACTGTAAGCTGAGTAAATTTTTACAGAGGGCACAATAAGTGTGCAAATTAATACACTTAAAATAGTTTGTAAGTTAACATAACAGAAAATGTCATTTACAAGAAATGATATTTCATTTAAAACCCGGTCAACTTAATTTTCATTTAAATTAAATGCCTATTGTTATTAATTTTTAAATGTTGAATAAACAACTGACACATCCGTAAGAAACAAATGATATAATCAGTTAAAATAAATGTTAAAATTTTGCCTAACAATTCCTTAAAAAATAAATGATTTTATCATTTATTTGAAATTGTTTCCCTTTTTGTATTTGTTGTTTAATTATCTACAAAATGTATGTGTATGTGTGTTTATGAAGTACCTGTAATTCGAATTAAAATAATTTTGTATATATACAACCAATTTTATAAAAAAAAAACAAATTGAAATTTCTTGAATATATATATTTTTTTTTTAAACAGACAGCAAACAAAATTTAAATTTGTAATAACTGTAACGAACACAAATAAACCACAAATTTCCGTTTTGTGGATAAATTTTTATTAAATTTCAAACAAATGCAAAAAATAAATGAACCTGAAAGAAATCGGTAAATGAGAGTAAATCATTTCGAATAAATGTATAAAAAAGTTAAAATAGATATTTCTTTGAAAAACAAATGTATGTTTCTTGATTTTTCAATGGAACGGAAAACTTTTTTATTAAATGGGGATGTTATAAGAAATGCGAGAAAATAAAAGTTTAATCGCGAATTTACATCAGAGTTACATTATTTTGTAGATTCTAATTTGAAATCTATATCGGGATTTTAATTTGGCCATACCAACAAATTAAGTTTACCAAAAACTATGAATACCCGAGTAAAAAAATTATCTGATATTCTATAATATCTAGCTGATATAAATTTATCCCAAAAAATGGCAGATCATATTTGATCCAGTAATATATTAGGGGATTAATTAAAATTACAATTGATCCGAAAAATGGTGGATCATATTTGATCCAACATTTTAAATGGGGATTTTGAAGGATCTAAATTGATGCCAAAAAATGGCAGATCATATTTGATCCAGTAATCCAGTAATTTATTCGATAAATATAATATACCCAATATACTTTGGTAATGGGTGCCATATTCTCATGCGTTACCTTGTAATGATAGCTCGTTACCTTTTTCATTATTTGCAAGCATAAAGTAATATGTTACTCATTATTGATTACGTAATATATGATTTGTAAATGTAAAGTAATAATTGAAATATTTTTGAAAGTCTACTTTTAGATCCATTACTTTGTGTTTTCTTGTAAGCAAAAGGGTAATGTATGTTTGTTTTGATAACACTAGCGAAAAAGCGAAGCGCAACAATTTATTTAAGTTTAAAGCAATCAAATACTATATGCGTCGATAGCTCAGTGGGTAGAGTTCTTGGCTGGCAACCAGATTTCCCTGGTTCGATTCCAATCTTGACCACATTATTTTTAATTACAAATAATTAAAAAAAAATATTTGTAATAATTTTTTTTAATAAAAATTCCTCTTTTTTAATTTATTTTTAGACACATTACTTTTTCCATTCTCGTAACCATATAAGTAACCTTTTACATTTTGTATGGGAAATCTGTTTGCAATCCCAAATTCTTTTTTAAATTTTCATTGAAATCCATCGAAATCTACTTTTTAGATGATTTCGAGAAAAATGTAAATTCACTATAAGTTATTTTCTTGTTGCGATTTAAATATATTTTATTAGCCCTTTAAACATTTCTGTTGTCAAATTAAAACTTTAACACAACTAGTTTCTTATTACAGTGTTTGTTTTTTTTTTATTTTCCTTTAGCTCTCAGGTGTTTTTAAATATAAATTAGTTTGCTATTTTTTTAAGAAACACACACACATACACCATTATTGTTTGTCCGAAAGATACAAAAGTAAAATTTGTAACAATAACAGCTTATTTGAAACTTATTAAATTGTAATTTAAGGATCAACATTCTTTTAAGAGCGCATGTCAATAACTTTAAGGTTTCCAAATTATTTTTTGCTAAACTTAAACAAAGTTTTTGGGCACTACTTTATTATTTTTGTTACATTTACAAAATTAAAATTGTGGTTTGAAGATGATAGATTATAATGAATAAGTATTATAATGATAAATAAGCGCTTAAAGTCATATTCTAATTTAAATATTATTTCTAATTAAAAATAAAAACTGCGATATTTTTCCAAAAAAAAAAATTAGTAAAATGTATGCTAAAAAAAATATACTCGTAACAAAAAATTTCTTTACAACATGAGTTAACAGTATATATAAGTTATTCGATTTCTTTCAACTCATTCCACATGTCACGTTCTGAATATATCGTCAGTTATGAGTTCACAACTTGTGACCAACGATGTAATGTTTTATATGTTAAAAAATGTTTATAGTGTTATTTGGATTACTTTACGAAATATTAAATTTAATTTTGCCTACATTATTATGCCAAATATATTCAAGTTGCTCATACGCACCCATGCACCCACATACAAATTTCCAAGAATACAATTAACAAGTAAATATATCCGTATTATATCCAATAGATTTGTTTGTTTTCAAGTTTTATCTAAATATTCCCTAGAAATTTAAGTAGATATAGACTTGCTAAGTAGTTATGGATATAGCTACTTTAAAATTATGAATGTATAAAAATGCTGCCAAGTCTTAGAAATCATTGGCTATTCTCTTTTAAATGTAAAGAAACAAATGCTAACAAATTAATTATGTGTTTGTAAGTAAAGGTAGAACAGGACGTACAATATAATTGCTCTATTTTTTGGAGCCGTTTGTCTCTCTTTATATTGAAGGTACTCTGTTGTATCCATCCTCTTTTTTAGATACATTCCAAATAAAACAAAAAAAAATAATGGTAAAATCATAGAGGAATAATAAGTATAGAGATTGCAACGCCATCAGCGGCCAAATAAAATTTTATACAGAATACAAAGGTTCGGAAACTTTGAGAAAACAGGGGAAAATTGAGCAAATTTCCCTGATTTCTGCAAAAATTTGAGTAAATTTCCCTGTTTTTAAACCTTTTTTTCAAATCCAAATGGGAAATCTGCTAAAAACTAATTGGATTTGCAAAGAAATTCAATTGGAATCGCAAAAAAACCAATTTGAAAAGATGCTGAACCTTTGTAATTTGCCCATATAAAACCAAGAGAATGTTTTTTACTACGTGAGCGGCATCGTCATGGTGTGGTAAAATACAAAGTTGATTGTTGAGTATACTCACCAGCAATCAATCTGTTTTCATTGACATTTAAACATTAATTTTTTGCCTTTTGACGCTCTTGACTTAGAGATTTCGGAGACTGGCCTGTCTTAACAAAATGTCTTCTTTTTTGAAAATTAATATTGCTTCAATAACAAATATTTTCGAATCTGGTCAAAGTGGGGTAACAAACAAATAAAAAAGGCTTGAATTCGGCTGTGCCGAATCTTTAATACCCTCCACCAATATCCTAAAAAAAATGCTTTCTACTGTTTTTGATACAAATAATATAAAAAACTTTTGAAGTAAAATTATGAAGGGAAAAAAAATTTTTTCAGTTGAAAAACTTTTTTGGATGCGAAAACGAATTTATTTGGTTTAAAAAAATTTTTGTGGTAAAAAAAAAAATTTTAGTGGTAAAAAAATTCTTTGAGGTGAATACAAAATATTATTAATTTCTAAGCGACTGGTGAAAAAATATAAGAAAATATATTATATACCGGTCGCTACTATGAATTTGTACTAAAACACACCATTTGTATGGAAAATTTAGAGGTACATTCACATTTTCACTTATAACTTTTGAACCGCTGGACCGATTTTGCTCATTTTCAATACTAAACTGCTCGGGAGGATGTGCAATAATCTGGGTAAAAATAGGCACCCCCGCATGCGTCTTCGCGTCGTGATCGCCATTTCAACAGACAGACGGACATCGTTAAATCGCCTTAAAATTGCATAAGGATCACGAATATATATACTTTATGGGATCTTAGACCTATATTTCGGCATGTTACAAACGGAATGACAAACTGATATATGGAGGGTATAAAAAATTAAAATTAGTAAAAGCCTTATGTCCACACTAACTATCGCTTGAGAATTCGAACAGGATCTTAATTCCGTAGAACAAGAGTATAAATTAAAAAAAAAAAATCTTGACCATATCTGATAAAAAAAGAAAACATATTACCCATATATGGAATAATAAATGCAATCATATATGAACTTATATGCAATATACGAATCAACATATGTAATATATTATCATATATTGCCATACATGGTATAATATATTACAATATATGCACTTTTTCTTTGACTGTATTTGACATATACGCTCATACATAAAACCATATATGTTCATATGATAATCTTCACCTGGGTAGGATCGAATTTTTTACCTATATCTATAAATACTTGTAAAGAAAACGACTATCCCTACTTAACTGACTTTTCTATATTTTATACCCTTCACCACAGGTGGAAGGGTATATAAAAATTTGTCATTCCGTTTGTGATTTCTACAATATTGATCTTAGACCCTATAAAGTATATATATTCTGGGTCCTTATGAAGAGCGAAGTTGATTTAACGATGTCCGTCTGTGTGTTAAAATGGTTTTTGCGCAGAACCCAGACATGATGAGGACTTCATTGTTATTTATTTCTGTTAAATGTGATCCATTTCTGTTTGCTATTAAAAATCAGCCAGTTCGGTTAATAAATGGCAGAGATATTAGCAAAAAACCAGGATTTCCTCTAATTTTTTCTGTAAAATCCCTTTGTTTAATATGTATGTAGAATTTTACGCATAACAAACACATCTATTTGTTGAAATTCTTTTCTTTCATCTCCACCTTTTATACACAAACAACAAACACATACAAAGATTTGTCATTTAAATAAAAACCAAACAAATATCTAATGAACGAAGACTTTTTTATATGTACGTCTATTAACGATGATTTTGTGTGAGCTTCAATAGATCTGTTGTCTAAACGCTATGTCACAAATGCTTTTTTTCTCTAAGGCCGCGGGTTTGAATCCTACACCCGCTCAATTCAACTTTTTGTGTGTACATTTTTTTTTTTATTTTCTTAAGAGTTTTTTTTTTTTTTTTTGTTTATTTCTTGTTTTTTCTTAACATTTAATAATTAATTTTAATAAAATTTTATATATATAATTAAATAATCCATAAATAGGCTAAAAACATCAAAATTTTCATAAAAACCCTCTGATACAAACAAAATACAAACGGTTTTATTTCTATTTTTTGCTCCGATTTAAAATAATTTATAAAAAGATTTTTAAACCATTTTATTTCTCATATAATAAGAAACTTTTATACATAATATCCCTTTGAGTACAACTATTTTAGGTCATAACTTATAATAATTTATAAAAAAAAAAAAATTATAAAATATTTTCCTTCAAATTTTTAAAATTAAGCTAAATAAATTAAAAATATTTTGTAATAAAAAAGCGAAATAAAATCCCAAATGCAAGTTTGCCAGCTAAATCAAACGTTTTTGTAGAAATAAAACACATGCAGTTCTAGTGATTTCTTTTAACGATTTGTTGAAATTCTTTTCTTTCACCTCTTCACCTTTTATACACAAACAACAAACACTATTCTAGAGCTGTAATATGACCTATGGATACGTCTTATATAGCAAAAGATCGAAAATCTTTATTTATTTTATTTATTTATTTATTTTATTTGTTAATCATATAATTACAAATTATATGTTAATACCCTAACCGAGCACTAGCAACAAAGGCCTTCGGCTCGTTGTAGCGAAAACAGACCAGAGCCTCTAGTGAGAATTGAACCCACGAACCCCGCACTGATAAGCTAGCACGCTACCAACTAGCCTACCGGGGCGCTCGAAAATCTTTAGTATAACATATTTGCTGAAAAAAACTCGAAAACATCGGTTCAGATACAAAAAAGTTATGCCCGAAACATAATTTTTTTTAAATAAATCTTCCCGAGTCCAAGTTTTATCACCAAACTAAATGGTTAATTTCCTCTTAAAGGCGTCCGTATATAAATCTGTCCATTCCATATATGTCCATATATAAACTTCAGTTTTTTCCCAACCATGGTGAAGGGTATATAAGATTCGGCATAGCCGAATTTAGCCGCTCTTACTTGGTTTTGTATGAATTCAGCAGCAAAACATAAATAGTAGTATAATCTTTACATTTAGTTTTAATAAAAAAACAATATTTTTGTTGCAAAATAAAATATACTGAAAAGTATGTACTCATATGTGACCATATATGAACATTCATATATGTCCACATATGAGCATATACGGTCATATACCCTCAAATTACTGATCCGATCATATATGGAATAATATATAAACCAATATATTACCACATACGAACATTTTTACCTGGGTAATGTTTAAACAACCGTACACAACAGACAACCGTAAGAAAAAAATTATTAATCAGTTAAAACAAATGTTAAAATTTTACCTACCCATAAAAAATAATTGATTTATTCATTTATTTAAAATTGTTTTCCTTTTTGTATTTTTTGTTTGTTTTTTAATCTACAAAATGTATTTATGGCTACAGACACTTTTTGTGTGAATTTTTTTATGTATGTGTTTTTGCGTTTAAATTGAATTTATATAATTTTATTTATAAACAAACAATTTTAATAAAAAACAAATTGGAATTTTTTGAATAATTTTTTTTTGAAACAGACAGCAAACAAAATTTAAATTTGTAATAACTGTTACGCACAAAAACAAACCACAAGTTTTAGTTTTGTGGTTAAATTTGTATTAAATTTCAAACAAAATCAAACTAAAAAAATGCATTAAATGATAGTAAATAATTTCGAACAAATATATAAAAAAGTTAATAGAAATATTTCATTAAAAAAAGTATATGTTCCTTTATTGTTAAATGGAACAGAAAACTTTTTTATTAAACTACAAATAGTAAACTACAAAGTAGTCTGAGTAAACGGAATAAATAAACTACTCTTAATAGATTTTTGCAATATGTGTCTTTCAGTCCATTTTGATTCGAATATTTTATTTGAAAAATTGAAATGACAACAATATTTCTGAAATGCTACATTGCGATTAAAATTTTCCGTTATAGTAAAGTTTTTATTTTATAATCGATCTTAAAAAAGTCGATCATAGAAAATTTTTTTAAATTAAAAATTTCTAATGTTTTTTTATTATTGTCTCGAACCAGACTAATAATACGATACATTTTCATCATATCGCATTTAATATATAAATAATTCAACACAAAGTGATTAAAATATCTGTAAATATGTATTGTAATTTGTAAAAAAAATCTAAATAAAAAAAGGAAAAATATAAATAAAATGCGTGAGTGTTGTACTAAATACTTAAGTGGAACAATTGCATCTAACAAGGACACCAACTACAATATTATAACGTCATATATGAGAGTACAAATGCATGTAAAACTACATATACATACATGATATACACGTGCATGTATACGAATATGACTGATTATGTGAATGTTTATAAGTTTGTATATGTTAATGCCTTTGTATTGTGTTACGTATTTATGTTTATGCACATGTAATGCTAGAACTGGATGTAAGTGTCCTACATTGCACAGTGGGGTATTCTAGGGTAAAATTATAATTAATATAAATTTTCTTTTATACTACAAATTCGATTGTTTAGCAGAATGAACTTAAATAATGTTGTGAAATATTAAAAGTTGAAGGACGATCAACACCCAATTGAAAAAAAGGAAAAATCATTACTTTTTACGGATTTTGTAGTTAATTAGTTCCCAGTCCTAGAGTAAAGTGATAATTAATATAAATTTTCTATTAAACTACAAATTTGATTGTTTAGCACAATGCACTTAAATAATGTTGTGAAATATTCAAAGTTTGTGTGGGTTTCAACACCCAAATTGAAAAAAAGGAAAAATCATTACTTTTTACGGATTTTGTAGTTAATTAGTTCACAGTTAAAAAAAATAAATAAACAATGTATTAATTGATTTTATGGTAAGTTAATTTATTAATATTTAAAAATAAATGACAAGTTCGTTTTTAATATATTTTAAATTATATTTTCAGTTAATTTTAAATATAGGGTCCGCCAAATAACTTTTTTTTTCTGAAAATGCTGCCTCGGCTGGCCATGCAGTAGCCTACACGATTGGTCCAATTTTTAAGCACATTATCGATTGTGTGCAGCTGTATTTCACCAATGGCTTCACAAATATTGTCCTTTAAAGCGTCAATTGTCTTTGGCTTGTCGGCGTAACACTTATCTTTGACGCACCCCACAAATAATAGTCCAACGGTGTCAAATCGCAGCTCCGAGGTGGCCAAACGACATCAACTCTGCGGCTGATAATGCGATCTTCAAAAATAGGGCGCAAAACATCGAGTGTAGCTTCAGCTGTGTGGCACGTAGCGCCGTCCTGTTGGAACCAAATGTTGCCAATATCCTCCTCTTCAATTTTTGTGAACAAAAATTTGTTCAACATGGCCCGATAACGATCGCCACTTCTTGCTCATTTTCGAAGAAAAATGGCCCAATTATGCCTCTGGACCAAAATCCGCACCAAACAGTGACTCGTTTTGGGTGCATCGGCTTTTCAATGTATGCGTGCGGGTTTTCTGTGCCCCAAATGCTACAATTTTGCTTGTTTACATAACCGCCAAGATCAAAATGAGCTTCATCTGAAAAGATGACATTGAAAAGATGACATTCTGCAACATTACCATGATTTTCAAAGTAATGTCGCAATATTTCCCGCGTTGTTCAATTATCTGTCAAATCAGACATGAAATAAGTGTTACCATTCACGAAATAAGCACTAGTTGAAAAAAAAACGTTACATGGTGGACCCTATACAAACTATTTTAAGCCGTTTCATAATGACTAACCCTTACTCACAATTGACAATGTTTTGCCAAAAAAAAAGGTCATGATTTCGTTTGATTGGTTAGATTCAGTGGCAGCTCACAACGTCTTAGACATAAAGTAGAGTCGAAAGGCAATTTCTGTTGGAAAAACCACAACTAGATCCAACTTGTAAGATTGCTATGACGAGTTAGACCAACCAATCCTACGACCGATAAAACAGGTCGTCCAGTACATGATCAGCTGTCCTGCAGTGGCGATCAATCACAGAGGTGGTGAACTGTCGCCTACACCTCTCTCGAAATATCACAGCTACGGCATTGTACTTCGCGCACCTGCCCGTCTGCTGCCATGTCTGCCTATCAGCCAGTGACCAGGCAGCAATACCTCTAGACACGAAACTCCTCTACTGTTTTACGTGCCCTCGCTGTCCTCTAGGCCATCTGCCATCCATCCAAAAGTAACGCTCTTAGATCCCACCCTAACGGTTTCGCTGTGGGACATCTAAAGCAGATCCTGCAGTTACTAACTCATCTACCCACGGTTTCCTGAGTTACAACCGCACCCAGACTTCCCTAATAGCCAAAAATCCTGCCTAAAGGATACTAGCATGATTAGGTAACCTGAAGGAGCCTCTTATGCCGCATCCACCAGAGAACACCCTAAAGCCTACCCCACAACTCATCTTTAAACCGTCGGACTATATCCTGACAAGAAATCATGTGCTCTTGTCCCATTCCTAACACAAGAGCAGTCAAAATATAGTATAAATTGCGGAGGCAACTGGTTAAGAAGTCTACTATCTTCTTAGGTTCCGACCTTCCAAGAAATCGTAGGAGTAAGTCGTGTTGCAACCATAGCAGAAGCCGCCATCACGTACAAAGCAATGGAAATTGAATTGAATTGCGATGAGACCCATAGGAGGGACCAGGGATGGAAAATATGTTTTCTGTTATTGTACCAACTAGACAAACAAATTGTACTGTTTCGATCCTCAGGGTACCAACATTTTTTCCGCTTTTTTTCAGCTTTTTGAGTCAGATTTGCTTACACTAAAAAGACTTAAAAAAATGTAAATTGAGGAGGTGAAACAAAATTTATTTAACCTTTCCAGGATTTCCTATTAAAAAATTTAAAGGAAATTAATAGCTTTTTAACAATAATACTCTTTTTTCTTTTTTGGTTTTGAGAGGTAATTTAAAATCAGCCGGTTCAACTTAAAACTGACTTTATTTTTTACTTTAGTAGATGAATAAATAAAAACAGGTTTTTAATTTAAAGATGCTTTTTAAAAAAGTCGACTTTATTTTATGTTGTTTTATCAAGTTATAAGTTGAAAATTTTAAAAAATTTCAAATTGTACTAAATGAGCCGATGTAGTACCACGGTACCAAACAAGGTAAAAATGTACCAAAAAAAGTACAATTGTACCATGTTTTCCATCCCTGGGAGGAACTGTAAAGTTTCTACGTAACCAGCTGAACACAGAAAACAGATTCACTGCACACATAAAACAGATTCAATGTGACAACCGAAATTTTTGCCAACTAAATAGTTTGGTTACAGCAACCGAAAACAAATATATTTCTGATCTAATTGCTGTATATAGTTTGAACTAAAATTCAGTTGTATTAACCGAATTTCGGTCGCCACAAAAAAATATGTCGTTAGCTGCAACCAAACCATTCGGTAGTTAAGAAATTCGGTTTTCACAATGAACCTGTTTTCACTGTGTGTACATGCACAACACAATTTTTAAACTCAAACCCCATTTTGAACTAAACATCTTCCTGCAGAAGTAGAAAGCAACAGTCGCCCTCTTAAGTTTGTGCTGTGTCTTAAGATTTCACAATAGTTTCGAATCTCTTTCCTGAAGCCGTAACTGTCTGATTCTCGATTGGGTCCTAGTGGGGAAAATCACTTGTTCTGTTTTATTCGGATTCACTCCCAGACAACAGTTACACAGAGAAAACAGATTCATTGTGACAACTCAATTTTTGCCAACCGAATGGTTCGGTTAATACAACAGAAATTCGGTTAACACAACAGCAAAATATTTCAATTGTGTTACATATTTGATTACCAAAACCAAATTATTCAGTTGCTGCAACCAAATTATTCAGTTGGTAAGGAATTCGGTAATCACAATGAATTAGTTTCCTCTGTGTAGTGGCCCAGTTGCTAAGATTATCGAAAGCGCTTACCATGATATCACTTATCACATCCAGAAACATTCTTGATACTAGTCCGCATAAGCTTCTCACTTTTAGTTTTGTCTTCTACTTTATTGGATAGGAAACACAAAAACAAACATTATAATCGGTCAAACCCGTCCATGAGATACCCTAACCCATATAACGCTTTGGGTCATATCCGGGAAGAGGATAAAATTCCGAAAATGAGACGTGATCCTTGTTATATGGGCGGAAAGAGTAACGGTACAATAAATATTGTGAAAAATCTAAATCAAATCTGTATTTAAGCAAATATTCGATAGGTTAGTTTATACGGGGACAATGTTGTTTGATTTCCTTTAACAACGAAATATTTACGGTTTTATGTGTACAAATACCATTTTACCTCGATTCGGTTAGGCCTTTCTTTTGGGAGGTACACTGCCCGACAACCGATTAGCACACCCTATGCTCCCCGTCTTAGGAGCTAAATATCAGGAAAACGAATAAAGTTTTTAAGATGAATTTTTTTCCAATTAAAAGAATATAAAATTTCACACGAAAGTAAATTGTAGATAGGATATTAAATTTATTAATAACATTTCAAATTAATTTAAACAAAATTAACATACAAAATTCACTTTTATTTTTGCGACTTTTGATTAGCACAGTCACTTGAAAACTTAAAATAGCAAAAGAAAATGGGTTCAAACTTCATTCAAATTATTTTTAATATTAATTTCAATATTTTAGATCTTATTTGTAAAAAAATTAATAATGTATTGAGCCTCCACGGTTAAGTATGACTTCGTTCATCCGCTTGGGTAAGGAGTCATATAATTTTTTTAAATAATTGAGTGAAATAGCCTGCCAGGACCTTTTTATTCCTTCAATGAGTTCTGCTTCAGTTGAATATTGCCTTCCGGACTCGTACACCTTCCGTGCCAGCCATCCCCAAACATTTTCTATAATGTTTAGGTCGGGCGAGTATGGTGGCCAAGTTAGCAATTCTACGTTTTGACCCTCAATGCAGGACTTTACAATCCTGGCTGTGTGGATAGGTGCGTTGTCCTGCTGGAACTTCCATTGCAAGGGTCCAAAAATATCCTTGATTGCAGGAAAAGCCGTATTCAGTACACCTTTGTACGCAATGACATTCATACGGCTGGTTAGAAACTGCAGTTCTATAGCGCCAAAGTAAGTAATAGCTCCCCACACCATGACACCACCCGCACGGCTGTGCAATCGATCTAAAGTATGTTCTTCCTTTCTGAGATCATGGAAGTAGTAGGCATAGCCATCAGGACCCTCCAAATTGAATTTTTTTTCATCCGAAAAGACTACACGCTCCCACTCCTTGGTCCAGGTCATATTCGATCGACAGAAATCGAGACGTTGCATCTTTCGAAGTTGGTTTAAAGGTGTTTTTTTTGTAATTTTAGACGCTTTATATGTTTAGCATTCGAAATAACTCTTTGCACAGTCCGAACGCACGCTTTCACACCAGTTTTTTCTTTTATTTTGGCGGCTGAGTCATGAGAATTAGATGCGTGCCTTAATATGATTCGCTTGTCAGCTGCTGTTATTACTGATGAGGGCCGACCTTTCATGTTTTTCCCATAGGTATCCTCATTGTTTTAATATGAGGTAATAACTTTGCGGCTGCGTTTAATATTTTTCGATATTTGAAGAATCGAGTGGCCGCACTCCCTGTAAGCCTTTATTTTGCCTTTTCAGACTCATCCAACGGTTTTCCTTTTCCCATTATTACTTTATTTGATTGATAATTGGGCCCAATAAATAAACAATAAAGTTAAACACCCAAACAAGACAGCTTACACGCAAAAACTGACACGAAAGCGAAAATGTGCTAATCGGCTGTCCCAAAAAAAATGCATGCATTTTTGTCACACTTCAAAGAAAAAAGCATACCAAAATAACGGTACACTTCCAGAGCTCACAGTTATTCTTAGAATGAGTGAAAATGATGAAGAATAAAAGAAAAAAAATAATGAGTATGAAACATATTCAGAGTAGGGAGTTATTTGCCTTTAAACTGATAGGTTAGAGAGTGTGCTAATCGGTTGTCGGGCAGTGTACATCTGCATATTGACCAAGCAGTTGAAAAAGCATTCGTCCTTGGGCCATGTGTAGCTAATCTGCCAAATTTCATCCAAATAACTTTTTACTTGCAACCTATAGTTTGATGAAACGTTTTATATGTATATTACTTGGAAATCATTCTTAGTCATTCTTGGCATTTACGGAGTTATTAGTTAAATATCCAAAAAGTCAAGAATTAAAACTGCAATTTTAATTTTAAAAATCAATATTTCTAGTTTTCGATTTTTGCGCAATGTGGATCACCCTGTGTGTAAACACGGTATTCCTTTATACATAATTCTGAAAGCTCGAATCCTGCTCTAGCATAGTTAACTACAGTGAATTAACTATGATGGGATAAGTAGTTTAGATAATATTTTTTCACAATTCCCCACTGTGCATTGTCTTGTTTTTATGTAGAAAACAACTGAAACTGTTATGCAAACAACAGTAGGTATAGACAGACTACACAATTGTTGTGAAACAAATGTAGGAAATAAAACAGAAAATGAAATGTTAAAAAAAGTATAAAGCAAAAAAAAACAAATACAAGGGAAAAATTGCGCTATAATAGAGTATGAAAAAAGGTAAGTGAACATTTAATGGCCATGAATAAATTAGATTTTTCTTTTTTTGTAATGAAGAAACAAATGACAATGGCAATATTTTTTCAAATGTTAACAATGACGAAAATATGAGGATATTGAATAAACCCGGATAGAGGGTAGTTTACTAAGGCTGCCATTTTAGTTTTTGATAAAGTATGGGCACCAAAATGTTTACTTATTATCAAAGAAAAATTTAGATAATTTTTTTTGCATTTATAAATTAAGTTCGCACTGCATTAATTTCTCTAATGCTCTCTGGCAGTATTGCAAGAATCTAATAACAAATGGTACCGTTAAAGTTCGAAACAAAATGTGTTTAAATAAATTGACATATGAAATGAAACTTTAAATCGTAAAGCGGCCAATAGACTACCAAGCATGCTGTACAGCATGGCTTGATGACTCCGTGTATTTGCTTTTGTAACGACCATCAGACAACGCTATACATTATCAAATGCTGGACAGCATGATTGATAGTCTATTGGCCGATTTATAGCAAGCATACACAGAATAATTTTTTGTACGCCAATTCATGTCACATTTACCTAACCCTAGAAACCATAGAATATAACTTTCATTTAAGTTATTGAATTTTATATACACTCAGGGAAAAAAGTTTTATCATATTGATGAAATTAGTTCATCGTTTATCATTAATGCATCATCATGTAGATGAAGTATTCTAAAATATGATGAAACCTTTCATAAAATTTTATGTTATAAGTTTTATTATTTCTTTTTTATTTGATAGAAAAATATAATAAATAATTTTTTTTTGAGAAATAGCCCAAATCGCGAAAACTGAGAAAGATAGGGCAAAATGGAAACATTTTTTACACTAGTGGAAATTGTAAATTTTCTGAAACAGCTTCATTGTATTTATTATGTTACAGTGGTTGAATATCTATGAAGTTTTTCATAAATATAATGAAGCCTTTTTTCTGAGTGTAGCTATGTACATAACGGAAACCATT